>JBBPNA010000023.1:0-167325 GCA_038090555.1 Boletus subcaerulescens
TTGCGATGGCAAAAGGGGCCGAGGGATCAGGAAGGTGAAGGATAGGTTTGGACAAGAATAGATCCTTCAAGGCATCGAAGGATCTCTGGCAAGCGGGAGTCCATTGCCATCCAGCATTCTTCTTAGTCATATCAATGAGGGGACGGGCAACCGTGGAGTAGTCGGGGATGAACCGGCGATAGAAGTTGGCGAAGCCTAGGAATGAGCGGACTTCCTTGACCTTGGTGGGAGTAGGCCATTTGGCGATACCCTTGAGTTTCACAGGGTCCATGGCGAGTTGGCTGGGTTTCACAATCATTCCGAGGTATTCTACCTCCTTGGCAGCGAAGGTACATTTCTCCAGTTTAAGGTGGAGGTCGAGTTCCTTCATTCTCTGGAGGACGTGTTTGGTTTGCTCGGTATGAGTTTCCTCGTCGGGGGAGAAGATAAGGAGGTCGTCCATGTAGATGACTAACTATCCTTCTGCGATCATATCCCTGAAGGAGTCATTCATGAAACACTGGAATGTGGCGGGGGAGTTATTCAAGCCGAAGAACATGACCATGGGTTCGAAGAGCCCCTTGTGGGTAATGAAGGCGGCTTTCCATTGATGACCATCTTTGATCCGAACGTTGTTGTAACCCCATCGTACATCGAACTTGGTAAAGAGCTTGGCTCCTTTGAGCTTGTCAACGAGGTCGGAGATGAGTGGGAGGGGGTAAGCGTCGCGGATGGTGTGTTCGTTCAGGTATCTATAGTCTTGGCAGGGGCGAAGTTTCCCATCTTTCTTGTTGACGAAGAAGAAAGGGGCAGCTTGGGGAGAGTTCGAGGGGCGGATCTTTCCGGACTTGAGATTCTCATCAAGAAAGGCTTCGGTGGCCTTTTGTTCTTCGGGGGAGAGAGGGTAGATCTTTCCAACTTTGGGGGTGAAAGATTCGTCGAGGTTGATCTCGTGGTCGTAGGGGCGAGATGGGGGAAGATGTTCGGCAGACTCTTGGTCGAAGACAGAGGTAAACTCTTGGTATTCTGGGGGGAGGGAGACCTTCGGTTTGGCCTTTTCAGCAGCCATGGCGAGTTCAGTGGCATTGGTCAATTTGGCAACGACCGGGGATCCGAGGGGAGCGAAGCAGGAACCGAAGCGAATGACTCAGTTTACGGTGTAGGCCACTTTGGCTCAGGCGCAGAACTGGGACTCGGTTTCTACATTTAAGTATTCATAGAGTCTAGAGTCGTGGACAGCGTGAACATTGAGGTGACGAGGGGGACGAGGAGGGCGAGGGGAAGGTTCAGTAGGTTTCAAGAAGGGATTCTTGGTCTGGGAGTGGTAAAGTTTGGCGGATTCGTCCGAGCTTTCAAGGATGGAAATGGTCTGGCGAGACCAGTCGATGGAGGGGTTGGCCTTAGTGAGCCAGGGGAGTCCGAGGATGATGTTCTCGTTACCACAGTGCATGACATAGAAGAGGATTTTGTGAAGGATCCCTTTGAGGTTGATGAACAATGTGGTGGTAAACTTGATCAATCCTTTCTTGTTATTGGATTGATCAACGTTCTTGACAACGACGGGTTCGGGGAGGCGGGTCAAGGGAAGACGATGTTTCTTGGCGAAGTGCCAATCGATGCAAGACATGTCAGCGCCGCTGTCGATCAGGGCGCGGGTTTCGACGACTTTGGAGATGCGCTCCGGGTCTATCAACTGAAGGGGGAGTTTCATTCCTTTAGAAGATGGAGATACAAGTACAGGAGCGCATGTAAGAGAGGGAGGAGGAACTTGCGTCGAACGAGTCCTCCTTTTCAAAAATCCCAAGAGAAGGCGACCTTCCTAACGGTCGCGTCTTCTTCATCGTCATCATCCTCAGTTTCCAAGAGGCGGGGAAGAGTTTCCTTTGGTTCTTCTTTCGTAACCTTCTGGACTGACTTTCCCTTTGATCCCTTGGAGGGAAAGTTGGGGCAGTCGTTGCTCATATGTCCCCCTTTGCGGCAGCGGAAGCATAGTCCTTTCTCAACGCATTTCTTACGTTCTTCGGGGGTAAGTTTCCTGATACGGACGGCATCTACATCCATGGCATTGGGGTCTTTGGCGGGGGACGAGGAGGAGGTGGTTGAAGACGAGTGGTATGCTCGATAAGGGTTGGTGGCGCCTCCAGAGCGAAGGCGGCCGATCTCTTGAGCTCGTTGGTACTGGGATTGGAATTGCGCGGCTTTTTCGTACCAGGTGTCGATGGAGGTAGGGGGGGTGTCCATGGAGTATATGCGACGCATCAAGGGTTCAGGGATACCGGCGGAATAGAAGCCGATAAGGACGTTGGCATCAGTGATGCCGGAGAGGGTAACGTTGCTTTTGAACTCCGCAGTATAGGTGGCAAGAGAGGGGGTATACTCTCCCTTCTTCTTCGGGTGGTTGATCATTCGCTTAGTAGTAAGCCAAGAGACCGCATTGGCGACGGTGTCTTTGAGCTCGAAGGTCTTCTTAAAGGCAGTGCAGAAGTCAACGAATGTTCCGAAGTTGATGGAAGAGGTGCTTATAGCAGATTGCCGAAAGGTGTTAGCCCAAACGAGGGCAGAACCTTTAGTCATATGAGAAAGTGCGAAAGCAATCTGCTTAGCGTCGGTATCGTAGATGGAGGAGTTTACTGCGAGATAAAAGCGGACGGTGTTCAGCCATTGGTTGGCGGTGTCGGCGGAGCCATCAAAGGGTTCTGGTGCTCCGAGACGGAGCTCCGTGGTCTTAGAGGACGACATGGGGTTTCTGGGTGGTAGGGAAGGTCGAGGTGGTGGTGGTGGGAGAGGATTACCGAAGATTCGTCCGGTAAGGGCTGTGGGAGTGGGAGAAGGAGGAGTGGGGACGCGGGGAATAGAAAGGGTGGCGGAGAATTGATGGGAGAGGTCTAGGGTTGCGTCGTCGTCGGGGTTAATTTCAATATCGAGATCAGGATCAGGGGTTCCTGGTTCTTCACTAGAAGATTCCGAGGTTTCCGAGGGTTCAGAGGGTTCAGGGTTCAAAAGTCCCCACAGGCGTCGTGGGGGTCGAGGGGTCGGGGGAGCAATGGTGATGTGGAACTACAGTGGTGGTAGCCGCATTGTAGAGCTTAGATCTTTTGTTATGCTTGGCCCGGGTAGGGACGAGCGTAGCCCTTGGATGGTACGAGGAGACGAAGATTTGGAGTGAGCGTGTCTTTACGGTGACACGAAGTCCTTTTGAGTAAAGGAGACGTTGCTAGTCTAGCGCTAGACAACGGTTCAAGGGTTCGAGGGTTCGAGGGACGAGGAGCTGATCTAGTGCCAGTGGTTGAGACTTAGACTTCGACAAGGAAATGGATTCCAAGTAGCGAGGTTTTACAGGGATGATCAAGGGAGATCTAAGCTAAGGTATAACCGAGCTACAAGTCGGTCTTAAATACAAGGCAAGAAGTTCAGGGCAGGTAGGCGTAAGGGTAGGCATAGAACAAGGAAGAATGTGGTGGAAGGAAGTCGCTGACAAAGCAAGTGATAAGGATTACATGGAAGGAAAGGGTCAGCGACGAGAAACGGAAAGAAAGTCCAAAGGTGAGATTCGAACGTGCGAGTTAGCGTAGTAGTACAAGCGACTAGTAAAGAGAAAAAGATAAGTTGTAACAGAAGGCGTAGTGACAGTAAATTATGTCACACATTTGCATGTGCATACATCTCATTTTGCATGGGCAAATAGCCTGCACAACCACTATGCATTATGAGTGAGTGTACTGTACTCCATTTATTGAGATTGGACCGCTCATCATGCTGGAAGACACAGAAGTATAAACACATCCAGTCCTGCGAAGACTCAGGCTGTTGCTTGCTTCCAGACTGCTGGTATGTCCCTGTATGCCAACTAAAGTCATTGTTCTCAGTAGATGCAAAATGAGTCATGTCCCCAATGTCGACACTCCCACCTTTTTTGAATAGTAACCATGATGCAACAACTCTGTTTGTCTTTGAAACGACCAGAACCCACCTAAGGGTCTAGTGTTTGTAGTCGCAAGAGTACTAGGGTGGTTGTTCTGGGAAAACTCCAAGGAGAACAAGACTGGAGAGTCTTGTACTACTTGGCCGTAGTATTTATACTACTAGTATATGCGCACAGACCGTGCAGTGCTTATCTACAGATACTATACTTGTATTACTAGGTCTGAGACTGGGGAACACAAGGCAACATGAGTTGTATGTTTATTGGAGGATAAGCATACCTGTGCAGGCATGTGTTGGGTAGGAGGCATGAGGCACACATGAGGTGCATTGCATGTTATTCTAGAGCGCGTCACTGCAAGATCAATATCGTGGGAGAAAGTTGGGCTTTGTGGGAAAATAAGTGAATGAGCGAACATAGGGGCTATTGAAGTATTTGGTGAATTGTGAGTGAATGAGCGTCTGGAAAAATATGGAAAAATAGGGGAAAAATAGGGATGTTTGTAACAGTCTTGCGGTCATGCAACTTGAAGCAGTCGAGAGATACCCTACAAAAGCCATGCAACCATGCTTGCATTGGCACATGAATAGATTCTTTACTAGTCAATACTCCCTCACTCAAGCCTGCAATTTTCGATGTGCACGCTTGCCCTACCGTTTGGCCGGCAGTGTAGTGACGCACGACAGGCTGGACGAATGAAATCATAGGTTGGACTGCGATCCCGAGCGCCAGCCTAAAGTTGGCAAGAGAAACATTGGTATCACCTTGTGAAACATCGTTGACCATCCACCCCAAAGTTTGGACAACTTAGTTGATATACTATGGATCCCCTACCTCCATTAAATAAACAAAAATTTCACCAATTTACTTTACATATTCCTGGACCAGTAAGGATTCAGGTTTGTTGACGCATAATTTCATTTCATCTGTTGCTTTTTCGAGATCGACCCCTCTTTCCCAGCAATTTTTGTGGTCCCCTAGCTTTTCGGCCACGCCCCTGGCTCCTAACGCTTTGAGTTCTCGTCCTCTCCTTGTGCGCTTTTGAGCTGGCCAAGCTGTCACAGTTGGGTATCGTGCTTATATTCATAGACAGGTTGTTCAACTATCGTACTCGATGGCTTGCGGGTCCAGGGGTGCCCGGAGGGCCGTGGTATCTCAGATCTTGTAGTATACCTACATTTTCCAAGTTGAACGAACGTTGAAGGATCGCGAAATTGGCCTTCGTCACGCTGGCTGTCACTCGCCGAGCGCATGCCGAAGCGGAGCTTCAAATATGACCACAGGGTGCAGTCGCCGTTGAGTCAACTCACTATTTCGACGTCCGAAATGTCGCTAATGCCAATGCTCTAAGGATACCCATTTACTTGTTTTCAGGACGTGCGTTTGATGTGTACGGGTCACTGTACGATGTCTGCAGTTCCAAGATTCAAGTTCTCAATTCTCATATTCATGGTACGTAAGAAATGGTCCCATCCCATCACTGTGTCGACGTAAAGGACTGGTTGCATCTCGCATACGAGATACTAGAAGATGCACTCCGCAAATAGCAAATCTTGGACGGGATACACTCGCCAGTACAGTTCAAACCCATTACGGAGCTTTTAGATTGGTAGGTGTTGAACGTCTGAACGACAAAAAGTCAGCCAGGACGTCTCATCATTGACTTGTTCATCTGGACTACACCACGTACCTCTACCAATGATGGATTATACTCCATTTCTGTTGGACCAGGTCCGTCAGTCGACGTGTGGTTGATGGGAGAAAGCAATGCGACTCACGTTCGGTGACGAGATGCCACCATGTCGCATTCAGTGGGTCGTTGGCACCCCAGGTAATGTTTTGCCCATAGGCTTCACGCGTGCTGTACTCTAGCACGTACGTGGGACCCACCTCTGTCTGGCCATCTAGCCCCGGGAATTCGTCGACCCGACTGATCCAACTAAATCGTCACACGGTAAGTACAATGCCTTTGCAGGTGCATCAGTACGCACGTGTATGCATCCAGGACGTCGAACGTCTGGATTGATCCTTGAGCAAGTAACTCCACGGATGGGAACATGAATACCTACTGCTGAGTCAACTTCGTACATACGGAAACCCGAGTTGAGGTGCGTCAAGGGTGTAAGGGATGGCATGATCTAACTTCGTCGTCAGGTGCTGTACCAGTCGCCGTAGCTTGACGTACCCATTGTACTGCCAGTGCAGTCTCGGCACTGATGTTCGTCGCATTGTTCGCGTAAAAGATCTTTGGAGGACCCGTATTCGTGGCGAGTTACGGGAAATCGACAAGAATCACCTACAGAAAGTTGGTCCTCGTGCGTATGTCCGAAGAAGACGTCTATTGTCGAGTGAATCAGCTCACGTACTCTTCCGTGTCCATTCACCCTTACTCACTTGCGATGACGTGTGGTGAGTAACGATCAACGCTTTTCCCTCGTCTCAGCATGCTCGTTCTATGGTGTAACCATGTAAACGACTCACATTTGGTAGACTGTAACAATGGTCAGCCGAGAGCAACGCCAAAGAAGGCAACGCAAGGGACGTACATAGGTCGCTGGGGTTGAACTGACTCTGTGAGGCACACCATCCACTCAAAACATGGCCAACGATCCAGACTGGATGATACTTTGAACGGAAATCGAGGATAGTAACGTACGGGAAGCTCACCTCGATCACCTGCATCCTCAGCATCTTGAAGTTCATCAGTGAGGAAACGGAGGACCCCAAACGGGTCAGGATCAGTAGCGTTGATGTAACTGAAGTAGTTGAGTCTGTAGATGTCGTCCGAGTTACTACGGCTTCAACGAAATGAGAGTGACGCGACATACGTGTACCCTGTTGTGGTTTCCGAGTATTAGCGATCGGTATCATAGGTACGAGAGAACAAACAGGACGTACATATATCTGTGTCGAGTGAAATGATGCGCAATCCGTCGGGGCGCTTGACAGTGTAAGCAGCATAGTGCGTGCGTGCATACTCGACAGAAGCTGCCGGAAGCCAACCCTCATAATACCACATTGTAGAGACATGATCGTACAACCTGGATCCTATCAGCAACGATGACACAAAACACCATAAAATATCCACATACCAGTTGAATTGGTTTCCAAGGACGAAACCGCCCAGAGCGTATGGGATCATCTGGAATTGTATCTATGAAAAAACGGTGGTGAGTCGTGAGGAAGACAAAAAGAAATTTGAATCACATATGTATCATGGTTACCGAGCGTGGCATATACGGGGGCAGGGCCAAGGAATTGCTTGAGGAGATTGTACACTGTGACCTATGCTTCTCTATGAGCATTGTGTCAACACTCCCTCCCACCAGACTTTACCTCGCAATACTCGACGTATGCTCTGTAGTTCCATGATCAGAATTAGACATGTATGTGAATGATGAAACCTTACCTGGAATATTGGTTATCGGAATCATGCGCCGTTATATCACCCGTAAATAAGGAAAAGTCGAACCCAGTCCCCAGGGTCCCGGTCACTTGAGGGATAGCTTCCATAGCAGCAAGTAAAAGCGAGAACGAAGTGTCGCTGTCAACGGAATTTATCGTGAGTCAAAATCATACAGAGCAATCAAGACAAGGCTGAGAAACGCACCACTGGTAAGCTCCATAACGTGAAGCGGGAAGGAGAATCTGGTCTGGGGACGCCGTGTTGTGTGCGTTCTCGCGACAGCACAAGTACTGACTACAATTAGCCTCGTATCCAGTGGCATAACCTCAAGGTACAATTTCGATCCAGTCGGCCCATAAGCAGTGGGGCAGTAAATGTAGAAACGTACGGGGATCAATGTGAATATCAGACACGTGGAAAACCTTTAAGCGCTCCCCACTAGGTTGTTTTGGAGGAGGTAGTGGATTCGGTTTCGGCTTGGCGAACCAACTCGTTAAATCAAGGGGCAGTGTTGGTGGCATCGGGCACAAGTTCAGCTGCGCTGCGCATAGCAACTACACGAGGCAAAAGCTTGAATGACTAATCTACAGAACGTCATGCTGGATGGACCCACCTGACCATCGTATCCACCCATGTCACCAAGCGCGACCACCTGCGAAAAGACGGAACCGAGAGCAAGTCGGCTGTACTCGTCATAACATGTCGTCGAGAAGTTGAAGTACACGCAAACTGCCTCAGCGAGGAGGGGTCCCTGTTCTGGGGCTGCCAAAACGAGCATTTTAGCAATAGACAGTGACGCTTGGCATTGTGCGCAAGTGTCTCCATAGAGCGCTGAGTTAGTGGCAATAGACTTGATCTGCGAAAGCGCTTGTTGGAGGAGTTGTGAAGGTTCCTGCGGCAACGGTAGCGGATGAGGATCGACGGTGTCGTTCTACGAAATGAATTGATCAAATTCCCGGAGTTAAGAACAAGGTGGCAGTATCACCGACGTGCCTTAGGGAAGTTAGCAGGATCCGTCAGATTGGCCGGAAAGATCGTGCTCTGTGACAGACAGATTGAATGGAATGATCTGATAGGGCGTATCATAGCTTCCTGAAACATACCGTGACTGGGTCCGAAATCACGGGCTGGGGCTGCGCCGACGTGGCAGTTGGATTGTTCCAGTATGACGCATATACCGAAGTCGGGAATTCGCCAGGAGCAGTATAAGCGGAGAGTATCGAATCAGTGGCGGTCACGACTTTCACATTCGCCAACGCTAGAAGTGCCAAGGATGACAGAAAGGTCAGCATGGTGGCGCTGATGCTGAGTCTGATAGGCAAGCGAGGTTTTCCCTTATATTGAGCCCCACGAGAATTTTAGAAGCCGATGAAAGGAAACGAGGCTGGGGGAAGCCCGCGGGTACACGCGGGCAATCGAGGAGCCGATTCAAGAAGTGTTCATGCACGTTCGCCGTTCAATCGACGCGATGTCTCATCAAGAACAAGGAAAGATAGCTGATTTTAATGTCCTGAACATTGATCGTTATCTAGAAAGGTAAACTTGAGTTTTTTGCTTTCCTGTGTTTAGCATGCTCTTGAAATTGGGTACCTACCCCCGTGAACTGGGTGATAAATTCTGTGAGCTGTGGGAGTAATTATAGAGACACGTGTGCGGAGGCGTTTGCCCAGCAAACAGCGAGCTTCCCGTGACCATCCTCGTGTCAGCTCGAACCATTTTCATTGATCAAGCGCGAAACGTTTACCAGGGACGGACCGCATAACGGCGGTAGCCATCGGTAATAAATTCGAAGTCTTGGGTGTGAGAATATAGGACAGTGTTTAGTAAGATAACAGCTTCAAAGGCAAAGTCACTGGACCTTACTCCGTTCCTTGCCTGGCGTGGCCCCAATCGGCAGGGGGAATACTTATTGCGAAGCCCTATTTATGCAAAGATGCCTTTTTCGCGATTCTAGCATCAGCTTCCAGTCGATGCTGAACGAACTTCGAGGCCTTTTCTGACCCTTTCGGTCGGGAAGACGTTGTCCTGCTGGCAAGATGATCGCATCCAGTTGACCATGACTGGCATAGCGCCACTTGCTTCCCATCGGTTAGTTATGATTCCATGTACTCTGATCCGTTGGAGGCGCTTGTAAAATGAATGCGAAGGCCGCGAGAGAATGAGTTATCCTCTGTGCTGCTGGTGTAACAAAATGCACCGAGTGATAAGGCGTGATGGTTGCGTGAGATACGGCGCATGAAGAGCGGAGAACGCAGTGTCCAATTGTATCCTAGCTATGTGCCATTGTTCCACTACGCAGAACTGTTTGTCGAGAGCCAGCCAGTGCGAGACGATTGTCGTTGGAATGATGGTGCTTGACGACTGAACACGAGCTACAACGCTTCGCAATCTAGCAGCTATGTAGCACAAGTCGAATGCGGCTACTTACCAAGCCTCCCCGCGTTGAGCCGGCGTTAGACTGCCCTGATTGCACGACTGCTGCTCCACTACCAATGCCATGTAACAGGTACATGATAAGCTTGACAGCGTGATGACACGTATCTGGACAAATCGAAACGTCACATCTCAGACTAGAAAATTTTCGCGTCGCTTGGAGTCAAGTGCCCTTTTTTTTTCCAACCACCATCAGCTCCGCAATCTCGTTACTACACTACGCGTCGATTGACCTCATTTTCACCGCGACAGACCCCCCGTTTTCAGGTATAAAAAGCCCTCTGGTCTTGACCTGACCTTCCCAGGCTCAGCATCGTTTCTCCATCCTCTCCGTTGTTGCCTGGAATTCTTTTTCGTCTTCAGAGAGTGTTCTTCGCTCTTTGCATGTACTCGAACCAGCTCGGGAGCACTCACAACCCCCACCGAGGCGCCAAACACACTTGCGCAGGTTTTCTCGCCGCCCACTGAGTTCGCTCGTCCATTCCTCTACTTTACACACCATGGCCCCTCAATCCTACACGCCCTCTTCGGGGTACAACACTCCCGACTCTCAGCTTGAATCCATCGTTCCAATCCATCCGACCGCTGTGCGTCGCCCAGAATACATCGAGGTTCACTCAGAGAACACTACCTACACCGACGAGCACATCACTGCCAAGTACTTCTATCGTGGTGCTGACGTGGCCATTTCTGACGGTCAGTTCAACGTCACTCCCACCGTGAAGCAATTCGAGTTCCAGACCACCCGCAAGGTCGCCAAGACTGGGTACGTGAATGACTCTTATCCAGAGTCTGCAGCTTCTTATGGACTCTTGCAGGCTCATGATGATCGGCATGAGTGGCAACAACGGGTCTACGTTGTGCGCTACTATTCTTGCCAACAAGCACCAGATCTCCTGGCACACCAAGGATGGTATCCAGCAACCCAATTATATTGGCTCCGTCCTCCGCGCCTCCACCGTCCGCATTGGTTCTGATCCTAGAACTGCCAAGGAGGTTTACGTTCCCATCTGCGACGTGCTCCCGATGGTTCACCCTAACGACCTTGTCCTCGGAGGTTGGGACATCTCGAGCATGCCCATGGACAAGGCGATGGAACGTGCTCGTGTACTAGATTATGATCTCCAGCGCCAAGTGAAGCCACACATGGCTCTCCTGGGCTCACCTCTTCCTTCGGTCTATTACCCCGACTTCATCGCTGCCAACCAAGAATCCCGTGCCGATAACGTTATCCCCGGTACCGATAAACAGGCTCATCTCGAGCACATTCGTGCCGACATCCGCCGCTTCAAAGCTGAGAACCAACTTGACCGTGTCATTGTGTTCTGGACGGCCAACACCGAGCGTTACAGTGACATCATCCCTGGCGTGAACGACACTGCCGACAACCTTCTTGCTTCTATCCGCTCCTCGCACTCCGAGGTGTCTCCCTCGACCCTCTTCGCCGTCGCATCTATTCTCGAGGGTGAGCCTTTTGTCAACGGCGCACCCCAGAACACGTTCGTACCCGGCGTCATCGAGCTCGCAGAGCGCGAGAAGTCGTTCATTGGTGGCGATGACCTCAAGTCCGGACAAACGAAGCTCAAGTCGGTCCTCGCCGAGTTCCTTGTGAACGCGGGTATCAAGCCATTGTCCATCGCTTCTTACAACCACCTGGGTAACAACGATGGCCACAACCTCAGCGCGGAGCCTCAGTTCAAGAGTAAGGAGATTAGCAAGAGCAGCGTCGTCGATGACATGGTTGAAGCGAACCACTTGCTTTACAAACCTCCCGTTCCCGTTCCCGGTGTCAAAGGCAAAGCGGCTAAAGGCGAGCACCCTGATCACATCGTTGTGATCAAGTACGTTCCCGCGGTCGGAGACTCCAAGCGGGCCATCGACGAGTACTACTCTGAGATTTTCTGCGGCGGTCGGCAGACCATCAACATTTTCAATGAATGCGAGGTACGTAGACCTCACTACACGCCACCTTTGTTTTTCTCATGGTTTTCGGTGTGCAGGATTCTCTGTTGGCGACACCACTCATCTTGGACTTGTCGATTCTCGCAGAATTGCTTACTCGCGTCAAGTACCGCGAGCTCTCTGCTGGTCAGGCTGACTTTGCACCGCTCTACCCGGTGTTGTCGCTTTTGTCCTACATGTGCAAGGCACCCCTGGTCAAGCCTGGCACGGACGTCGTCAACAGTCTCGGCAGACAGCGCAACGCGCTCGATGCTTTCCTCAAGGCTTGCATTGGACTGGAAGGCAACAATGACCTCTTGCTCGAAACGCGTATCTGGTGAAGGGTGACTTGCACTTGGCGCCTTCGAGAACGTTTTTTTAGTTCGCCTGCCCATCTCTCTTGCTTCTGATTCCTGATGTGTGTGTTACAAACCAAGGTTCTCAACAACCGTACAATATCACGTGGACTATCTGTCAGACGTTCAACCGTCGGACGGACATCTGTTTTGTTTTTTGATGTGTTTTTGAATTTCTCTTGCAACTTGGCGCATCTCGGATATCTCATGCCCGCGTATATCCCTCTGAACGTTGTGTGTCGTTAGAGAAATGAATGGTGTTTTGGTTGTAAATGGTCTCGAGCGCATGGTGTTCCAATACCCTCTCTCAAGGGCAGCAGCTGCGTTGGGGGACATGGATGTTGCGCCCCGTCTTCGCTGCCGGATGAATTGATCATCCATTCTCACCACTACAGCGTCTGTCATCGTTATCTAGTACCATTATGAAATTCATCATGACAAGTGCGACGTGACAGCGATCGATCACTACGTCATGACCGCGGACTTGCTGATTCGGACAGCGCGCCTACGACAGGAAGTACAGATCATGATCACGACCTGCTCAAACGTCCATGCCCGTGTATTTGGCGTACTGGTTTCACCTCAGTAAGCGACGTCTCACATTGCTAGAAGCGTTGATGTATCAGCTTGTGATAATCCTTGATATCGTTTACCAAACAACCTCAGCGCCCTGAAGAGATTGTGACATCTAAGCTGAATTCAGTGGTAAAGTCTCGGCTTGGCTCTTCCTCGCGCGTCTTCCTTCAGAGCGCTCATCAATTCAGCCTGCGAAGAGCATTTGTATCAGCATCAAACGTATCATTTCAACCGATAGGCGGCTCACTGTCTGCATAGAAGCGGCGTCTCTGAACAGGCACGATACTTGACTCAAAAACGTTTCGGCAGCCAGCTCAAACGCCGAATCGTCCACGGGTTCCGACCCAGAACTGGCCTTCGAAACCGACCCCTCTCCTATTTTACGAGGCGGAATGGTCGGCGCCATGGCAGACAGACACATGAACGCAAACGAGCGGGACTGAAATTGACAATCCCCGCCGTCGCACACCAATTTGGAGGTACGGCTGACAAACTCGAGAATCTGCGCAAATTGTGCGAGGGTGAGGGCCCCACCGCCAAATGCAAGGGTTCGTTCGACCACCAATCCACGCGCGAATATGGTGGACGACCCCTCAATGACGCAAACACGATCATGGACATCCGGGTGGAGAAGGGTGCCGCCCGATGAGAGCGTCCCGGATATAGGGGCTACTGAATGGAACGCGCCACCGGTAGAAAGAACACGTTCAATCAGAAGCGTGTCTTCAGAGGCGTAAGAACCGGCGGTAGTGGGCACCAAGAATACCCGTATCAGGGTATGAAGGTGATTTTTTGCCAGTGGTGTGCCCCAAGCGTCATCGCCCGCACAGAGGGCTGTGGACATCTCAACCTTTCGAATGAATCGAGTGGGCTGAGTGTGGGTTATATGAAACCAGGAATTCAGAGGCATATTCATTGCGACTGGGGGCGTCGACTTGAGGGAGTGACGCGAGAATGGATATTTGAACAGGGTCATGGTGGGTAGTCTGGGCTGACTGAGAGAGCAGAGGAAGGAGCTCGTGGGCGAAAGGAAGTATTCAAAAGGGAGAGAGCCAGGCTTTATACATTCTCGAATAAGCCCCTCTTGAGCTCCACAATACATTCGGTGGCGTAGTATTCCGTACCACCAATTCGGGCCTAGTTGGCGCAGAGGGAAGATGATGAATGGCAAGGCGGGCGCACCTCAAATTAGGGTGACCGACCCAAGCTGGCGTTGTAGCACCTGATACAAAAGTCTGACTTGGCATATGGACCTTACCGAATAAACTACCGGCAAACAAATACTTACCAGTAACTGGACCGTGACTCAACCCATACCACCGGTGTCGGCACTGTGGGTCCGTTGATTACCAGGAGATGAAGGTGAGTACTAGTCTGAGCCGCCAGTCACTCGATGACGATATTGGCCATTCGTCAATCGGCCCGTGGTCAACAACCTTAGAAGCTTAGAAGGTTCAACAAACAACAACAAACCGACCCTCTACTATAGTCCAACACCCACATCATTTCAAACGCCGTACGACAACAGTCGGACAACGATGATCCTCAACCACATCTAGTTATATCTGCACATGATGACACTATTAGTAGGCTCGCATATCTCCCCGGCGGACGGCGAGTTGTCACAGGCTCTTTTGACGGAACTGTGAAGGTCTGGAATTCGGTAAACGGGAGGCAAGAAGGGACATCATTGAAGCACGAGAGCACAGTTGTCAGTCTCGCCGTGACCTGGGATGGCACCAAGATCATCAGCGGTGAGGAGGGTGGGAGAATCAGCCAGGGATGGACCCACCCAGTGGAGTACCCCAGGATTGCCATCTCGCCAGATGGTCAACTCATTGCAGTCGGTGATTCTGCGGTGGCTATTGCTATTTACAACATGCAAGGAAGACGAGTCAACGACTCCATCAAAGTCGGTACCAGAGTGTGGTCCGTCTCTTTTTCTCCAAACGGGTACAAACTCGCGTGTGCAACCTTGGACGACATTCGCGTGTATGACATTTCGAGTGGCGTACTCATCCTTGATCCATTGGAATACGACGAAGCTCGCATTTTGTGTCTGCTGTGGTCACACGATGGCAGCAGGCTCTTCTCTGGCTCGGGGGACACAATGATCCGCTGTTGGAACGCAGACACAGGGGAACAAATTGGACATCCCTGGACAGGTCACACGGACTGGATACGCTCGCTCTCCCTTTCTCCAGATGGATCGATCCTTGCAAGCGCGTCCTGGGATAGAACCGTTCGTTTCTGGGATGCAACTTCTGGTCATCCCGTCGGCCAACCTCTACTGCATGAAGACGATCTACACGTAGTCTGTTTCTCTCCCTCCGGTGAATTCGTGGCATCGGCAGGAGATGATCGAAAGATGTATATATGGCGGGTACCTTGGTTGGATTTGGTAGAGTCGGGTAAAGATGCTCATTAGATATACCGCATTACTCCCCACTCATTCCTCTCACCCGAACAGATCCTGTTGCCCAACCCGTACGCTCTTTCGACCCAGTTAAGTCCGTTTGTTAGCTGACACTTCTCCGTAGCCATTTGCCCCCACTCGTCCAGTCGCGCCATCAACACCATCTCATATGTCTTCTGAGCTACGGTACGAAATGTCCCCCTCGTGTACGTATGTCACCCCACTGCGCCGAGTACAATCGCCAATCAACCACTGTTAGTGGATATTCCCTCCCCTCCACCGGATCTAACACCCCACATCGTCAGAGCTGATGATCAGTATGTCGCTGGAGGGGGGTTTGGTGACGTGTACAGATGTTGGTACCATGACGGTTCGCCAAAGGAGGTTCGAGTTTGGAATACGACTCTTGCTGTCTACTGATTACCTCTTCCCCAGGTTGCAGTAAAGTCGTTCCGATTTTCGTTCGCAATAGACGGAGATGCAAGCGAAATGTCTACCAAAGTGATTGATCTCACTGACAGTTAATGGATGCAATCTAACCTCCTCCGTAGACACTCCGTAGAGAGCTCGGAATTTGGAGGAGGCTTAATCATATCAATGTCGTTCCGTTTCTAGGAATTGCCTATGGATTCGGGATGCGTGGTGCAATGTCGCTGGTGTCGCCATGGATGCCCAATGAATCACTCCACCATTTCTTAACGAAGCACCATGGTAATTTAGATGTGGAACGCCGACTCCGGTTTGTGCGTTTGAACGGCTACTGCATCCTCATCTTCTAACCCTACACGATAGCTACTAGATATTGCCAACGGATTGCACTATTGTGAGTCTCTGTTATCATTACCATCCTGCCAAAAAATAACACACCCCAGTGCATTCTTTCCCGATCGTCCACGGTGACCTGAACTGTGTACGTCAAGCTAACATCATCGGTGTCATGCCATTCTAAACATCACACAGAATAACGTGCTTCTTGATGCAGATTACACTGCTCGCTTGGCTGATTTTGGGTATGCTTCTTTGGTGGGTAATATTCCAGAAGCATTGGCTTATCTCCAGAGGTCCACTGCACGACCTGGAGCATTGCGGTGGAGTGCACCAGAGCAAATTTTATCGGAAGAGACATACAAGCGGACAACCAAAAGCGATACCTACTCCTTTGGTTGTGTCGCCCTTCAGGCGAGCTCGTTGGACACAGATTCTAGATTGGTGCTGATGCTCATGTAGGTTTTGTCTGGAAAACGGCCATGGTCGGAAGTTCAAGAAGACGGGGCTGTTGTTTTACGGTTAGCAAAGGGCCAAAAACCGGGCCGACCAGAGTCTCGAAAGATAGACGACTCGCATTGGGATTTGATTCAAGATTGCTGGTCGCAGATTGAGGAGCGACCTGCAGCGCTGACCATCATCTCCACTCTTCGACAGTTCTTGAGCCATTGCCTGCCATCCCCGCCGCTTCACGACTCGCTCGCGGCACGGTCGAGTAATGCGGATGCTCCTGCAAGCGCGAATACGCTGTCCCCTCTTAGCCCAGCTACCACGAAGGATTCGAGGAATGATGTCGACAGCTTTGACAATAATAATCAACAAAGGTATTGAGTTCTGATTACATCGCAATCCTGCTGACCACCTGAACTTTACTCGCCCATCAAGGTTACATCATGCTCCGATAGAAAGGCAAGTACTTTGGTATCCGGTGGCTGCCAGTGGTTGTGTTGAACACAAACGCAGACCACCCGTACCATCTCAGCCATCAGCCATTCCGTCCTCCGTATCGGAAGGTAAATCAAGTTTTAATTTCCAGAAGGGTGTCTACTCACTGGCAGTAGCTGTAATGCCTTCCGAAGCTCCTGGATCCGCGGAATCTCCTGAACAAAGGTAACGGTGCACGTAGGGGTGCACTATATGCGTTGGGAAATGCTGACTCCGAGTCACAGCTCGACGTGCATTAATACAATCTATGGTTCTCTCCATTGACGACATTGCTCTTGCTACTCGCTATCTCTTCGTCAGAGTTGTAGCAGCGCGATGAGAAAGGGCATACGCCCATGTAGCAAGCACGGGTATCTGTGTATTATCTACTTGTCTTAACCAATCCATTCCTTGTCCATCGTCCCAACTTGTTGCATTGTATAGAGATCGGGGAACCCTGCATGGTCGGCGTGAGGTGTCCTCGGTCTGGCTGCTAAATAGGCGGAGGCCACCTTCAGGTTCCCCATGCGCCCGACTATCATAGCATATAAGCAGTGATAGTGTATGATCATCGATCAAAGCGTCGAGGCCGGTCACTGGCAGTAGGCACCAAGAATACCCGTAAGATTGTTTTTACTAACTGGCGTGCCCCAGGCGTCATCGCCCGCACAGAAGGCCGTACATATTTCAATTGTTTGGATGAATCGAGTAGTTTTGGTGTACGATTGATGGCACCAGGTATTCAGCGTTATACTGGTAGCGACAGCTGGCGACGATTTGTGGGGTAGGTAGGAGAAAGGAGATTTGATCGACGTCACGATGGGCAATCTAGGCTGGCTGAGGAGGCTGGGGATGCTGGTGAGGGGAAGAGAGAAGGATTCAAAGAGGTGCCACAATACATTCGGTGGCGTAGGTCTGGTCTGTCAATTCAGTTTGAGAGAGGCTCCCGTATCACCAATAGTGTCCCTGACATCCAAGAAGCTAGGGCCAACGGAAGATGAATCAATGATGAACGGCCAGGTGTACCTGAGTTGACCAACCCGGCGTTCTCGGGCCCAATGCAAAATTCTGACTTACCATGTAGACCTCACAGTACTCCCGGAAACAAGTACTGGAACCCGGACTCTCGTGGTCGTTACCAGCGTCAGTATTTTGTGTCCGTCGAATTCCGCGAGAGGCTAGGGGCCACTATCAATATTTGACATTCGTCAGTCAAAAACCCACGTTTCGTTTGTTGGGACTTGGAATTGGGAAGAGTAACGAGTTCAACACATGACAACATCGACTCAGTCACGTCTACAACCACTACCAACTCGGTTGCAGATCACCATACGGTTCTTAGGTCTCCTCCAGGCTCCGAAAGCTTGGCGCGTGAGTATTTTCTTCCAACCCACTCAGACGACCAACCATCGTCAATCCGTCCATTCCTGCGTACATTGCTTCGTTGATGACGACTGTGTGACGGACCTACAGGACGCAGCAATCGATTCAAAAAGTGGTTGGATTAATGGGGGCTTATCATTGAGGAATGCTCAAAGGTGCGTCGTCGTCTTCGCTATCCATCAACTACGCATAACAGAGAAGAAACCACAGCATTAGGCGTCAAAGTCACAGCATTGCCCTGAGGCTCATCCTATGGAGGCCTACAACGTGTTCGGTGTTTTCCCTCCCACAGTCTTTCTCGTCGACACACCTGTGCAACTTCACCGACTCAAAACGCATCTTGCAACATCATGTCAAGCCCCGTACCACAAGGATCTGTCAACGATAATCCTCGGGCACTTCTGGCTATCCCGGCACATGATAATAATGGTTTCTGGAAGCTCGCGTGCCTCCCTGACGGACGCCGAGTTGTCACTGGCGCCGATGGTGGAACTGTGAAGGTCTGTAACCTGGAAAACGGTGGGCAAGAAGGGCCATCGATGACGCAGGGGGGCGGATACATAATCGACCTTGCTGTGACCCGGGATGGCAAAAATATAATCAGTAGTGGCGGGGAAGGAGAAGAATCAAAGTATGCGACGTCGAATCGCACAAACTCGTCCGGGAGTGGACTTACACAAAGGGATCCCCCAAGATTGCCATCTCGCCAGATGATTTGTTCGTTGCGGTTGGCAGATGGACCGTGGATTTTTATAGCATGGAAGGGGAACAAGTCAATCAGTCCATCCACGTCGGCGACAGTCAGCGACGATCTTTGGTGCATGTCGTTCTCTCCAAACGGCGACAAACTCGCATGTGGCATTAGAAGCAACATCTACGTGTACGACGTCAAGACTGGCACACTCATCCTGGGTCCACTACAAGGCCACGAGGATGCCATTACTTGTGTGCTGTGGTCATACGATGGCGACAGACTCTTCTAGATCTGGGTCTCATGACAAAACAATTCGCTGTTGGAACGCAGAGATGGGAGAACAAATCGGACATCCATGGGGTCACTCCGACCAGGTATTCTCTTTCTCCCTTTCACCAGATGGATCCGTCCTGGCAAGCGCATTCAGGGATAAAACAGTTCCATTTTGGTGATCCCATAGGACAACATCCATCTACAGCACGACGGATCTGTACACGTAGTTTCTTTCTCTCCCTCCGGTGAATTCGTGGCATCAGTAGAAAATAAGAAGATATATTTGTGGCGGGTACCCTGGGTACGCTACTCAGGCTCTCAATGTTGCATGCATGGCCGTCTTATCATTTGCTTAGTGCTCCCCCGTGACCCTTCCTGGAATTGATTATATTCTACGGGGTCTTACTCCTTCATACGCAAGTATTTGTCGTTAGGTGCTGCAAGTGCTTCCTCCCTGGCGAACTTGCAAGCCACTAGGTCTGCCCCTACCTCACAATCCCCCTCCCTCGCACGGCCCTGGCGCTAGAAACGACTCACTTCTAAATCGAAGAAGAATCTGAAAGACAAGCGGTTTCAAGAGCGATGATGGGTTCAATATCATTTTGTAATTCCATCATTCGGCGAGGACCTGGTTGAAGACAAGAGACTAGGCTCCCGCCACCTTCCTCCAGCTCAGTGAAATCGAATATGCGGTGCTAGGCGCCAGATATCAAATCCGAAAATGAGTGGGAGGCGGCAATGGAGGGGGGGGGAAGTTATGTTATCCCCATTTGAGGCGACGAGGGGGTGAAGGTCAGGACCAATGCTGAGGACAAGGGTAGGAAGACAGAGAAGGAAAGGGGATGGAGCAAGAGTTGGCAAAGAGAAAGTTGGAATACCTGACGCATTTGTAGACAATTGAACATCGGAAAGGAATCTGAACGACCTTCTCAAGAGATCGATCATGGTGTCGTGGAGCTGGATTATACTGTACCTAAAGGCAGCATTGGGCGCTAAAAGAAAGGGCACTGCAGTGCCTCCCCTTTCCCTCAAGGCTCGTGGTATACATGCCATAGGGTTTCACAGCATGTCCCCCTTGCCCCAATCTTTCCGAAACAGCAGAGTCGCCCTAAACCGAGCTTGCGGCATCATGTCAAGCGCCGTATCACACGGATCAGTCAACGATGGTCCTTGGCCGCTTCTAGCTATCCCAGTGAATGATGATGATTACTACGGTTTCCCGAGTCTCGCGTACCTCCCTGACGGACGCCGAGTTGTCACTGGCGCTGCTGGCGGAACTGTGATGGTCTGGAATCTGGAAAACGGTAGGCAAGAAGGGACGTCGATGGAGCACGAGAGCGAAGGCATACTAATGAATCTTGCTGTGACCCGGGATGGCACAAAGATCGTCAGCAGTCATGAGGGAGGAAGCATCAAAGTATGGGACGTCGAATCACACAAACTCGTCCGGGAATGGGATTGCTCAGACGAATACCCCGCCATTGCCATCTCGCCAGATGATCAATTCGTTGCGGTTAGCAGTTGGACCGTGGTGGAGATTTATAGCATGGAAGGGGGACAAGTCAATCGGTCCATTGTCGTCAGAGATGAAGAAGAAGAAATTGGTTCCCGGGGCAATATGTCATTCTCTCCAAACGGCGACAAACTCGCATGTCATATTAACGGTGACATCGAAGTGTATGACGTCAAGACTGGCGCACTCATCCTGGTCCCACTTATAAAGGGCCACTACCGTGACAGCACTTGTATGCTGTGGTCACGCGATGGCGACAGACTCTTCTCTGCATCCCGTGACAAAACAATTCGTTGTTGGAACGCGGAGACGGGAGAACAAATCGGACATCCATGGTCAGGTCTCACCAGCAAGACATACTCCCTCTCCCTTTCACCAGATGGATCGATTTTAGCGAGCGCGTCCGAGGATAAAACAGTTCGCTTTTGGGATGCAACTACTGGTGATCCCGTCGGGCAACATCTACGGCATGATGGATCTGTACGCGTAGTTTCTTTCTCTCCCTCCGGTGAATTCGTGGCATCAAAAGATGATGAGAAGATATATTTGTGGCGGGTACCTTGGGTATGCTACTCGCTCTGAATGTTGCATGCATGGCCGTCTTATCATTTGCTTAGCGCTCTTCCGTGACCCTTCCTGGAATTCATTATATTCTAAATGGTCTTGCTCCTTCATACGCAAGTATTTGTCGTTAGGGTCGTCCTTTTGATCGCTCATACTTTCAGTAGCCACCTCCACCACTTCGTCCCGTTGTACCCTCAACACCGTCTCATTCCTCTTCGACCTCCTTGCCAAGAGTGGAACGACAGTCTCAGCCGTCCGCCCTCCGGTATATCACTTGACTATGCTGTAGTATGAACATTTGACCAACTTCCGATAGCATTGGATTTCCGGAGGCGGTGGATCTAACCCACCATATCATTAGAATAGACAATCAGTATTCGGCAGTAGGAAGTTTTGGTGATGTGTACAGATGTCGTTATCTTGGCAACTCGGTGCCAATAGAGGTCTGGGTGTGATCTACTACAGCTCATTTGCCCTCTATTAACGTTTCTTCAGGTTGCAGTAAAAGCATTCCGATTCAAGTTCACCATGGATCATGATGGAAATGCAGGCAGTAAATCTAAAAAGGTAGCTATTCGCATTGCAACCGAATGTATGACCTAAACTACCTTGCAGATGATCCGTCGTGAACTCGGAATATGGAAGAGACTGGAACACGACAACATCGTCCCTTTCCTAGGCATTGCACATGGATTTGGGATGCAGGGTACAATGTCATTGGTGTCGTTATGGATGCACAATGGATCCCTTCACCATTTCCTAGAGAAGCATGACGATAATCTAGGTGTAGAACACCGACTCCAGTTTGTGTGTCTAATCAGTTTTGCCTACCTTCCCACCCTCTAACCTTGCACAATAGCTCCGGGATATTGCCAACGGGCTACAGTACCGTATGTTGTTCTATCATTGCCAAAAGTTCAAAGGAATAATACACTATAGTACATTCTTTTTCAGTTGTCCATGGTGACCTGAACTGCGTATGTCAGAGTAGAAATTCTCATCATCTCTGTCGTCTAACAACAGACAGAATAACGTGCTCCTCGATGCGGACTACACTGCTCGCTTAGCTGATTTCGGATATGCTTCAATGGTGGGAAATATACCCAAAGCATTGGCTTATCTCCAAAGGTCTACTACTCGGGCGGGAGCGTTGCGCTGGAGTGCACCGGAGCAAATTCTGTCAGAACTTGAAGAGACAGTCAACTGGACAACCAAGAGCGATATCTATTCTTTTGGTTGCGTTGCCCTCCAGGGAAGCTTGCTGAACACAAATTCCAGATTGATCCTGACGTTCCTGTAGGTGTTGACAGGTAAACAACCATGGTCGGAAATTCCGGCGGATGGAGCGGTTGTTTTACGGCTGGCAAAGGGTCACAAACCTTGCCGACCAAAGTCTCGAATGATAGATGATGCACACTGGTGTTTGATTCAAGAGTGTTGGTCACCGATGGAGGAGCGCCCCACCGCAGAGGTGATAAAATCCGCCATCCAACAGTTCTTGAATGATGGCCCACGGTCCCCTCCCTTGCATAACTTGATCCAGTCATGGTCAAGTCAGGCGGATCCTGGAGCCGAATTGTTGTCGTTCCCTGGTGAAGTCCCTACGAAGGGCTCAAGTACTCAACTTACACAGGTGGCAAACGATGAAGATTATCAGCACAGGTATGTAGCAATCCTCATCTCCGTTTACTTGATTATATTGACCCCTCGTTATTTGCGCGTATCAGTTCTTCGCTTTTTAATGCCTCGAGTTTGTACCAACCCCACGGGGGCGAGGAATATCACACATCATTGATAGCAAAGCGAGCGAGATCCGTAGAGAGAGTAATACAGGATGAGGAACGTCCTCATAAGAAGCAGTGGATGTAGGCGTGCATTTCACTCCACGTCTCGTCAGATGAGAGATTCTGATTTTCATGGAGTTACTCTCTTTCGTCATTCTATGAGGTTGTACTCTACACGATGTATTTATTTACCAATAGCTCTAGTTGTAGAACACTTCTGTGAAACACTCTGTAGTCTTGACATCCAGCTAGGCATCCGAATCGATTCTGACCAACAAGAGGCAAGAAGCCATTGTATAGCATGTTCAGCCATTATGTTCTCCCAATCCCCTTGATGCAAAAGAAGGGTTCGACCTGTGTCTTGAAAGTTGAGGAACAATGGTGGGGGCCAGGCAAGCGCAAACGCGATCACGACATGCAATCAGCCATCGAATCTCTGTGATCCAGGCTTTGGGTAATGACCGTCCCCTGTGGTCGCGTCAGTGGCATCGCGCCTTGGGTCAGTGCACTAGTACGACAGGCATATATCCATCAAATTCAGTGCAGGGATCTTCGCCTGGGCAAGGACCAAAACGTGCTATTGAACAGGACACGGTGTTGCCTCACCTTCTCGCCATACAATAGTTGCAACGTGTCGAGCGTATCCCTGGCTGCCATGGACGACGGGCACCTACGATCGCAGTGGCCTAATTCATCCTCACGTACGCGTTTTCGTGGCCCAGTCATCCCGTCCATTATGCAATGCAATAAGACCCAACCAAACAACATGACGCACCCAGGAAATCAAGCACATCCCCAAGATACCCCTCTGCGTGGTCATTACCCTCGCCAAGCGCGCATTCTTCTCGTCCACATTGTGAAACGCGACACACAGCTCGCATGACCAGTCCAACTCGGTCGGATGAAAACGGTTATCGTCTTCATCTTGTCGTCAGAGAGATCCAAACCGAAACGAAAATAGATGCCAAAATACCTGCATGTATTGGGCTGAACGCGTGTCTCCTGCCACAGGAGCGACCTCCCAGTCGACATCTAAGTTTGTCCCGCGTCGCCTCACCTAGCGAGCAATGACGTGTTCTTGACGTGCAATATGTGTTCGTCTAGCGGGGTAACGTGGATCGGAGACTAGATATATGGCGTGTAGCATACTGCATGTGTGCATGAGCACGCGAAAGAGAGGAGAGACGTACGTTTGGCCCTTCGAAGCTCGACCACATCCAACACAAGCATAACCCGCTCGAATGCTTCCTCTGTGTCATGCTCGTCTCCTTCATTTACGCTTAATTATCCCTTGTGCGATGTGACCGAGAAGGGCAAACGAGAATGTCGCCACACTGAACAGCGCTACTGTGCAGGAAGCGTCCATGGCCTTTAAAGCACGCGAGGCATGAGGTCGTCCAACTGACTCGGAATTGGGAAATGTACGTCAACAGATGACAACAAGGTATGACTACCACAAGCGCTGATTCTTATGACGACTAACGATGACCTCTACAGACCAACCCAGAACGTAACTTGCCATGGATTCCTTTGAACGCATGCAGTTCCTAGGTTTCGTCCGAAAACTCAATGTGTGAGTGTCTTCTTCTGACCAAATATTTGTCGCTCAATTTCTCTGCTCGTAACAGTTCTACAACGCTTTGTTGATGGAGCCTCCGCGGTTGTCCTCCAAGGACGCAATAATCTATTGAAGTGGTCGGATAGCACTCGAGAAGTGGAAAGGACTTGTGGGATTCATTGAGGAACGTCAGAAAGTACTTCGTCGTGTTTGTCACTACCTATCAAGTGGGCCAGTCCATTGACCGGGCGAAAGGGTTCCATCAACCACATCAACATTTTCATTTTCTATTTCCTCGACTCGCTCTGCGAGTCTCCCTTGAAAAACACACCAATCGGTGCGCTTCGAGTCATCTTTGCACTTCCTAACAGGCGTTACCACTAACGCTCCATGCTAGACATGCAAAGTAAGTCAATAGGTCTTTCCATGACTCTCGAGACCCTGGCCATATCATCGAATGCGTTGTTCCAGTCGGACAACAAGATCTTCCTAATTTTACAGGTCAGACCTACTGTTTTCTTTCAAGACTCGTACTGACAACAGATCCTCGAAAGCTGGTGCACAAAGTGGATCATTGAGCCTCAACGGACTGGTGAGGTGCTGCAAGTGCTTTCTTCCTGGCGAACTTGCAAGCCACTGGGTCTGCCCCTACCTCACCATCCCCCTCCCTCGCACGGCCCTGGCGCTAGAAACGACTCACTTCTGAATCGAAGAAGACTCTGAAAGACAAGCGGTTTCAACCGCGATGATGGGTTCAATGTCATTTTGTAATTCCATTGCTCTGCAGGCGGCCGAGGACCTGGTTCAAGACAAGAGACTAATAGGCTCCCGCCACTTTCCTCCAGCTCAGTGAAATCAAACATGCGGTGCTAGGTGCCAGATATCAAATCCGAAAAGCGGGAGGCGGCAATGGAGGAGGGGAGGCTATGTTATCACCGTTTGAGGTGACGAGGGAGTGAAGATCAGAATCAATGCTGAGGACGAGGGGATGTGCAAGAGTTGGCAAAGAGAAAGTTGGAAGAAGAGCCAATGGATCTCTTGTCAGTGGGACCTGTATTTGTAGACAATTGGACATTGCAAAGGAATCTGAACCTTGAGGTCGATCATGGTGTCATGCTGGATTGTACTGTACCTAAAGGCAGTGGGCGCTAAAAAGAAGGGCACTGCACTTGCCTGGGTAGAGTTCCACAGCATGTCTCCCTTGCCCCAATCTTTCCGAAGCAGCAGAGTCACCCTAAACCAAGCTTGCGGCATCATGTCAGGCGCCGTACCACAAAGATCAGTCAACGATGGTCCTAGGCCGCTTCTAGTTATCCCACTCAATGATGATGATGATGAATACTGTGGCCCGAGTCTCGCGTACCTCCCTGACGGACGCCGAGTTGTCACTGGCAAGGCTGGTGGCGGAACTGTGAAGGTCTGGAATCTGGAAAACGGTAGGCGAGAAGGGACGTCGATGGGGCACGAGAGCAAAGGCTTACTTATGGGTCTTGCTGTGACCCGGGATGGCACAAAGATCATCAGCAGTCATGAGGGAGGAATCATCAAAGTATGGGACGTCGAATCGCACAGACGCGTCCGGGAATGGGTTTGCTCAGACGGATACCCCAATATTGCCATCTCGCCAGATGATCAATTCGTTGCGGTTACTAGCAGTCGGACCATGGTGGAGATTTATAGCATGGAAGGGGGACAAGTCGATCGGTCCATCGACGTCAGAGATGGTAAAGGTCTTTTTTTCTTTCTCCAGGGCAAGATGTCATTCTCTCCAAACGGCGACAAACTCGCATGTGATATCGACGTCAAGGCTGGCGCACTCATCCTGGGTCCACTAAAGGGTCACAGTCGTGACATCACTTGTATGCTGTGGTCACACGATGGAGACAGACTCTTCTCTGCATCCAAGGACAAAACAATTCGCTGTTGGATCTCCGATACGGGGGAACAAATCGGACATCCCTGGACAGGCCACACAGACTGGATACATTCTCTCTCCCTTTCACCAGACGGATCCGTCCTGGCGAGTGCATCCTGGGATGAAACAGTTCGCTTTTGGGATGCAACTACCAGTGATCCCATAGGACAACATCTGCGGCATGATAAACCTGTATCTGGTGTTTCTTTCTCTCCCTCCGGTGAATTCGTGGCATCAATAGATGATGAGAAGATATATTTGTGGCGGGTACCTGGGCGGGAATCGGTTCAGAGTCGGGTGAGGCTAGCCAGACATATTGGTACTCATTCTCATCGTTTTCTGCGTCTCGCAGATGAGCCTTGATGTGCCATGCAACGCCATTCACCCTGCGCAACTGTCCTTCCATCCACCTCCACCATACTCTACCCACATTCCCGGCGCTGAACAAGTACTACGTCTCGATCTTGATGTAAGCATTTGTGAGTCATACCCCACCTAGCTTACTCACACTCTCTTCAAATTGAAGGTGGTTACACCAGCCTCGAATCATCTTACCGCAACTGCCTTGCTACTCGACCCAGTCCCTAACTCCCTCATCCAGGACCCGCATACTGACTCCCCGGACGCGTCGGACGCACCTGATGAAGTAAACGTGGAGTACATGATTCCGGACCTCTCTCTTGATGAATGTCAGCGCATATTTGAACAACGCCTGCGTAAATTGGCACGACTGTTAATACACATTTTTCCACGCGTAATCATTGATCTGTATTGCAGGTTGATCTTGCGACATCAAAAGGGCTTCACATCCCTCGTGACCTCATCCCTTCAAGTTTACCCCATGGCATACAGAATACTTCCTCAGCATGGTGTGGAATGGAAAGCATGGCGGATGCGGGACATAACTCGATGTCAGTATCTCTCCTTATCGTCCATGAATCATCACGACCCCTCTTGCGAGCAGCAGACGTGCCAAAGTCATTCCGTGTTTGCTCTGGCGGAGGACCTGGGATGTTTAGTGAGCTAATCTAACCAATCTGCTACAGGCACATTGTCGGAACCGAACCCTCAACATCAGTCTTTCGTTCCTCATCCAATGGTGATCCAAAACGGATTCGCAAGATCGATAAAATCAAACAAAAGCTTGTCGACATGCTTCGTGAGTTGTCGCTGAGCTATCGTACGAAATGCGCCAATCAATTGACCGCTATGTTGACAGGCGAGATTGGCTTCAAGTTGTCCAACGGTCGGCTCCCGTGGTCCACCCTCGAAGCGGACCTGTGGAAGAAGGGACACGATCCTCAATTGGCTGCACGGCGTTGTTCGCGGTAGAGACAAAGGCATATCCGGACTGAGTGCAGAGGATACAGACAGACTACACGATGCACTTTTCGTCGACGGGCAGCGCATTCGGTTCATTCCGCGCGGCGAGGGTAAGATCATGAGCATATACGCTTCTACTATACAGAGTTGCTTAACCGTCCATCAGAACCGGCAAGTAGCAGTGATAGGGCCACTTCGCTGGTTGTTGCTCTGGGCACAGACAGACCCCGCGACAGTGATCGTTCCACGACAGGCATGCAGCAGAGGTTCAAAGTGACTACAGCGGCAACGTATATAGAGCACTCGCATCCTCAAAAGAGGCGGCGGATATAGCGATGCGTTTCATTCTATTTTCTAATGAGGAGTCAAGGGGGCAGGCTGTACAACGACGATCGATGACTTGGCGAGCACCAGATGTGGCACGTTGTCAAGTTGCTTGACTCGAAAGCGAGTTGGGAGAATAGAAATTGTTGATTCCAAGGCCGAGGCTGAGGAGGAAGTGGGTGGGTGGAAGGTTTGAGGAGAAAGCGAGCCAGAATTTACGCATTCTCGAATAAACTCCACAATACGTTCAGTAGCGTTGGTGCATTCGGTGAGGGAAGGGCATTCTGATCGCCAATTCGAGTCTGCCCCGATATTTGCCCGAGTAGTTGAGGCCTAATGGACTTGAGTCTGCCTGAACGGGGATTCTCTTGTCCATACGAAGGTTTGAATTACACACTTGATGTGTATTCCAGTCTCCAGACCCTGAGCGTGTGGGCTGTCATGATGCTGTCGCTGCCATCGTCGACACTTTGAGTTCGTGGATTGCCGCGAGTACTTCAAGTTAGCCTCCAGCCTTAGGATTACCATCACTAACGCTGTCCAGATATCGAAGCGGCTGCGTGTGCCAGCTGGGGCTTGGACATGGGGAATAGACGAAGGATGGACGGCGAGGTTGTCGGTCTTTGATCATTCGAGGCAAGTTCAAGGGAGAGCAAACGACAACATTGAAATTTGAACGTGAAGTTTGAACGCGTGAGTATTTTCTTTGGGGCCAACTTCCGATGTACTCACTTACATCGTTTTTTGGCTGGTCACCAGTCACCGGTCACGGCGCGACGGTTCTACAGGGTGCCATAGTGGATCCAAAAAGTGGCTGGATATGCATACAAATATCATCGGAACCTGGGTCCTGGGAGGTCTCGACGAGTGTGTCGAAGAATGTCAAGAGGTATGTCGTCGTCGTCGTCTCTATCAAGCAGTCCATTTCATTGATCAATTCCCTTTCTATTTGTTACCAGGGTTTCCATTTAACCACTTGATCGACATTCTCTATATACTCAGCTCGAGCTGAGAGCCTTCTTTGCATGCAACAACACATCAACCGGTGTCCACCGAGTCATCCTCGTATGTCCTCCACCCCGCTATATGCGTTCCACCCTCAGGCCACTGATACCTCATGCCAGCCACGCCAAGCGCGTCGAATACGAGTCTTTTGCCATCACCCATGGCGGCTCACACTAACAATCACCGAAGACTGATGCGTGGCACGGGTCATTGAGCCCCAACAGGTCGACGAGGTGATGCAGGTACTCTCTTCTCCGCAAACACAAGTTGCTGAGATGCCATGACCGCCTCACACCCCCTCCTTCGCGCAGCCCCCATGCTGGTAACAATGCTCATCAGGCTCTTCGATCGACAGGATCAAGCACAGTTTCTTGGTCCTGGTCATAGTCATCCCTCTCAACCCCACTCCCCTCCTGTGCGTCTAGGATTTCGGGTCATGGTCCGTACGTTATCTTGCCTTTGTTGCTAGCTCCCTCTCGTTGAGAAAAAAAAAAGTGACACCTCGCAGGTGGCATCGGACATCAAGTCTGAACATCAGTGGGAGCCGGCCAGTTATTGGATGAAAATGATTTGGAGACAGTGAGCCCGGAAGGGGAGGGTGCGATGTTACTCGCATCCGATGCAACAAGGGGGTGAAGGAAGGTCACGGAAGATGTAGAGAGAGCAGAAGTTGGCAAAGGGGGCGGAGGTCTCGTTATTGGGCGCTAAAAGAAGTTGATGGCATCGCTTCGGGGTGGAGGTTCACAGGGTGTTTTGGCGTTCAGACTTTTTTTCCCAACGAACCTCTGCAAACAATCGGCTCAAAATCCAGCTTACAACGTCATGTCAAGCGTCATACTTCAACCGTACGACGATGGCGGAGCCCGGCCATATCTAGTAATCCCGGTGAATGACCGCATTATCTGGAGGCTCGTGTACCTTCCAGACGGAAGACGAGTTGTCTCTAGTTCGGATGATGGAACCGTGAGGGTCTGGAACTTAGAAAACAGGAAAGAAGAAGGGACATCGATGGAGCACAAGCACGCAATAAGCAGTCTTGCTTTGACTCGGGATGGCACGAAGATCATCAGCGGCGATGACGATAGGAAAATCAAAGTCTGGGACGTCGAATCGCACGGAATCATCAAAGAATGGGCCTACCCAGACTTTATTCCCAGTATTGCCATCTCGCCGGATGATAGGCTCTTTGCGGTTGGGGATCGGATCGTAGGCATTTACACTATGACAGGGCAACAAGTCAACCGTTCCATCGAGGTCGGCAGAAGAGTATGGTCCATGTCGTTTTCTCCTGATGGCGACAAACTCGCGTGTGGTACTCCTGGCGACATATGTGTATACCACGTCAAGAGTGGTGCACTCATGCTTGGTCCGTTAAAAGGCCACAAAGATTCGGTCTGGTGTTTGCTGTGGTCATATGACGGCCGAAGGCTCATCTCTGGTTCGGACGACGCAACAATTCGCTGTTGGAACGCAGATACAGGCGAACTGATCGGGCAACCGTGGACAGGCCACACTGGCGGTGTATACTCCATCACTCTTTCGCCAGATAGGTCGATCCTTGCGAGCGCATCCTTGGATCACACTGTTCGATTCTGGGATACATCCTCCGGTCGTTCCATCGGACAACAACTAGAACACGCTGACGCTGTAACTTCGGTTTGTTTCTCTCCATCCGGCGAATCTGTGGCATCAGCCGGATGGGATGGAAAGATGTACTTGTGGCGAGTACGAGTTCTTGGGTTAAACTCTATAGCTAACAAGGTATTTGCATTCTTCAGGCGTTTCCTGGTGCCGGTACTCATTATCCTCCGTTGTCGCAGAGTGAACATGTACGGGATTCTGATCCTTCTTCGAATGTCAGTAGAATTTGCCTTGTAGGCTATCCTTTGGCTAACGATTTTCCTCACTTCTCCGTAGCTAGTTGGACTAGTCCATCCTGTTGCATCGTCATCACTGGTTAATCCCCACTCTACCTCCCCGCCGGTGGCAGAACCACAACCTGAAATGTCCTCCCGCAGGCATGTCATTTCAATACAACGTAGTAGTATAGTCATCTGATATCATTGCTCCGCTCAGATCAACCTCCATTAGCGTCCAGTTTCCACCCCCGCCCGATCTTACATCCCATATCGTCAAAATTCGACATCAATATTCGGCGGGAGGAAGTTTTGGCGATGTCTACAAATGTCGTTATCATGGCAGTCCAGTCCCAATGGAGGTTTGGCCGCGCTCTGTGTCTCACGTTACTTTCCGTTCATCGCTTCTTCAGGTTGCAGTAAAGTCTTTCCGGTTCAGCTTCACAACCGAGGGAGATACGGGCAATAGATCTTTAAGGGTAATTATCCACGCTATAACCAAAGTATGATCTAAACTGCATTGCAGATGCTGCGCCGAGAGCTTGGAATTTGGAGGAGACTCGAGCACGACAACATCGTTCCTTTCCTAGGCATTGCACACGGGTTTGGGATGGACGGCACAATGTCATTGGTGTCGTTGTGGATGCCAAACGATTCTCTCCACAAGTTCTTGTCAAAGTATGACGACAATCTAGGTGCGGTACACCGACTCCAGTTTGTGCGTCCCCTCCATATTGTCTACGCTCTCATCCTTACCTTTCGATGGGAGCTACTAGACATTGCCAATGGACTACATTACCGTGGGTCGTCGTTATCATCCCAAAAGTCGGGAAGAATAACACGATGCAGTGCATTCTTTACTGATCATCCATGGTGACCTGAATTGTGTACGTCACAGTGGAGACGCCAAAGCTGTTCTCATCTCAACATACGACAGAATAACGTGCTTCTTGACGCAGACTACACTGCTCGCTTGACTGATTTCGGCTACGCTTCTTTAGTGGGGAACATTCCCGAAGCATTAGTTTATCTCCAAAGGTCCACAGCGCGACCGGGCGCATTGCGCTGGAGCGCGCCAGAGCAAATCCAATCAGAAGAGACATTTGACTGGACGACGAAGAGCGATATATATTCCTTTGGTTGTGTTGCCCTCCAGGAAAGCCTACTCGACACGAAGAATGTCAGTTTAGTGCTGATATTCTTGCAGGTTTTATCCGGCAAACAACCATGGTCGGAAATCCGAGAAGATGTAGCCGTTGTTTTACGGTTGGCAAAAGGCCACCAGCCGGGTAGACCGCAGTCTCGGGTGATGGATGACTCGCACTGGGATTTAATTCAGGATTGCTGGTCTTCAATAGAGGAGCGCCCTGATATGGAGGTAATCATCCCTACAATCCAACGATTTTTGAGTAGCCTTCCACGGTCCCAGCCACTTTGCGACCTGCTCCCGACATGGTCAAGTCGTGCTGATGCTCGTGTGGACACACCGGCGCTGTCTCTCAGCCAAGCTACCATCGAGGACTCAAGGTGGAGTGTCGACACCGTTGAATGGGATCCTCCCCCAAGGTACGAACTTATCATTGTATCGTGCAATCATGCTGACCTTTGGTTCCTAGCGTTGTCGAACATGAAGATAGAATTACCATGCTATCGCACTCCCTCTCCCCGAGAAGAACCTCTCGTGGCATATCACCTATTCCAACAGACATTGTTTCCTTACCAGAAGGTAAATCGAGTTTAAATCCTCAGCAGTGCGATCTGTTCACGTGCGATAACCTTAGCACCTTCACATCCTGCCGGCGAGTTCCTTGGCCACACGTATGTGGATGAGGTGGATGCAGAACGTCCTCAAAAGAAGCAGCGGCGCGAATAGGTGCACAGGATACGACGAGGGATGGAAAGGGAGAGTCCAGAGGAGCCCGCCTTCGACTGACTCGACGCGTGTTACGTGGTATTTTGTCTCTCCATTCGTAGGCGCACCTTTTTCTCGTCCTGTAGTAATTATCAAGATGCATAAACACAATATCGCGCAAATACGATTGAATGGTCGGATGGTTCATATCGACTCTGAGATCTGAGATGCTGGTGTAGGCAGATCATCTAAACTGTGTATCGTCACTGCATTATGAGCGAGATTTGGGCGGCGGTTGACATCGTGTAATTCGCGAAGTAGAACGAACTCGTCACATCGATTTGAGGGACCAGGGCCTTCCAAGACCAAATCGTATAAATATAAAAACTATAGAACACAGAACGGAGGTACTACATAACAAAAGCAAGAAGAAAGCGCTACACGTAGATGTATGTATCATCACAATCCAACCAATCGAGCGAAACACGAGTGCTAGATGGTTTGGTAACTCCCTAAAGCACGCGAATGAGCCTCTGATAGTGGTGGATGGTGAGTTAGTGAGAAACGCACATATCCGCACTTCCCAATCCGCACTTCCGGTGGCCAATATATTGCCCACAGGGCTGCAGTCTACTGATATCACTGGACAACGTCTCAGACCCACGGAGATTATTTTATTTTGGTCAACCCACCATAATCCTTGTGTCCTTGGAGCACACACTCCATAGTTGCAGTGTGTGAGTCCCAGAACCATACGCCATGGTCCTTAGATCCTGAAACAACCCACCTCCCATCATGTGACACAGCAACGGACATCACATAGTCCTGCGAAACACAGGATCAGTCCACAACTAATCACCAACCACTTAACGCACTCTATGACCCATGAAGTTCATGGTACACTGGCTAGCTTCCTTGAGTTCTTGCTTACCCGGACCATTCACAACATTCTTTCGCTTGGCACCATATGCCAAGTCATTCAAGTCCCAATATTTCAGTGTCTTGTCCAAGCTGCCGCTCAACAAACCCTTTCCGTCCGGAGTGAAAACTACGCTGTATACGCTGTCTTCGTGTCCTGACAGTCGCTCAACCAAACTGCCAGTGACGACGTCCCAGATTCGGATGACCACATCAGTACTTCCTACAGCAACAAGCTCCCCATTGGGAGAAATGGCAACTGAAGTCACCTGTCCAATATCATCCAATGGATCAGGATCATCTAGTGTGAAGGCTTTGGATGAGCCGTCGACCATATCCCAGACCCGGACTGTTTCGTCGCCTGAACCTGAGGCCATAAAGCGACCATCCGGTGAAAGGTCAAGAGAGTATATCACCGCTCGATGATCATCAAGGACACGGCATATGCGCTCCTTGGCAATGTCCCAAATCTGTGACATATTGGATTCAATGATTGACCCTCCGAAAGGAATTATTCCCTACTCGTATTTGCTTATCATCAGCACCTGTAGCCAGGTATTTACCATCAGGACTAAAGCATAGAGTGCGGATATACATATCTCCTTTCTGAGCAGTCTCGTGAGGAAGGACACTGAAGAGTGTGCAAAATTATGACTACTCTAGGATCAGACAGGATATATTACCACGCACCATGTCTTTGCACCGGTTTTGATATCGTAGATCTGTGCGGTACGATCGCATCCCGTTGCAAGGAATCTTCCATTTACGGAGAATCGCACACAGCACACGATACTGTTGTGCAGAAATTAGTTACAATGCTGTATCGTCATTGAAATGGAGCATCACTTTACCTGTCATGCCTGAGTGTGTGCACCAATGCGACATCAAGCACCCGCTTTACTTTGGGATTGAAAGTTGCAAACCAATTATTACCCCGCTTCGTCAGCCCTGCCAGTGGCAGGACATTACCCAGGCCAAGGTCACCCGGAAACTGACCCCTACCGGAGGTATTGTTAACAGGAGCTAGTGAGCTCAAAGTTGGAGGCCGCTTGGTAGCACCTTTTCCAGAGCGCCTTAATGGAGTGCCTGGAGGTGGTGGCATGGGAAGCTTCTGGAGTGGTCCAGGGGGAAGAAGGGGGCGATAATGATCTGTAGTAGATAGAGAAGGTTATGTGATATATATGAGGGGTTTGGGAATGTATGGGCTGTGACGAGAGTTTACCTGAATGGTCACCTTGCATGTGCTTGGTCTTCACGCGCTTCGGATCACGGACTTCAAGAGGGGGTTCTCGCTCATCGTCATGTTGGTGGCCACGGCCACTGCCTTCCTCGTGGCTATAATAAACCACAAGAGGTAAGGACCGATTTGCAGAAGGGGGTACACCGGGTATGGATGATGGGGGCGCAGGGGGACCAGATGGACCAACAGAAGCGGAACCGACAGCAGAGTGATGGGAAGCATGAATAACATGAACGCTGGAGCCTTCCACGAAGGTCGGGTGGAAAAATGAGGTAGGCTCAGTCCTAAGGTCGTCCTGACCTTGACTCGACCGTGACAGGAGTGAGTCACAAAGAGGACGGAATGTTGAGTACTTCCTCAGAAAGTTGTCAATGGTAAAGATCACCACTTCCACAGTAGGTCGCTCCTCGATTCGAGTCCAACACTGTTGGATGAAATCCCAATGCGAGTCATCCAACGTTCGAGACTCTGGTCTGCAAGGCTTGCAGCCCTTTGCCAACTGTAAAACAACGGCCATGTCCTCTCGGATTTCGGACCATGGCTGTTTTCCGGACAATACCTGAGAGAGTATCAGTACGGACCTAGCAGTTGTGTCCACCAAACCTTCCTGGAGGGCGACACAACCAAATGAGTATATATCGCTTTTGGTTGTCCGCTTAAATGTCTCTTTTGTGTCGATTTGCTCTGGTGGGCTCCAGCGTAAGGCTCCCGGGTGCACGGTAGATCTTTGGAGATAATTCAATGCTTCGGGGATGTTCCCCACCAATGAAGCGTATCCGAAGTCGGCTAAGCGCGCAGTATAATCTGCATCGACAAGCACGTTATTCTGCCATTCTGTTAGACAATGAGGACTCCATGAGTCTTTACTCTGACGCACGCAGTTTAGATCACCGTGGATGATCGGTAAAGAATGCACTATAGTGTGTTATCTCCCCCCGAAACTCTGGTAATGGTAAGGGCGACATACAATAGTGTAGCCCATTAGCAATATCCAGCAGCTATTATATGACGTTAGATGATGGGAAAGTAGACAAAAATGAGGGTGCGGACAAACTGCAATCGGTGTTCAACACTTAGATTATCGTCATGCTTCTCTAAGAAATGATGGAGGGATCCGTTTTGCATCCACAATGATACCAGCGACATTGCGCCGCGCATTCCAAACCCATATGCAATTCCCAGGAACGGAACGACATTAACGTGACTGAGTCTCCTCCAAATTCCGAGCTCTCGACGGAACATCTACACGCCAGTTTAGATCGGATTTATTGGTTGTAGATGGGATGGGATACCTTGGCTGGTTTGTTGTTTGCATTTCCATTTATTGCAAATGCAAATCGGAACGCCTTGACTGCGACCTTGGGGAGCGTGTAATCAACAAACAGCGGCAGCATAGTCACATACGCAATTCGCACCTCCTCCTTCGGCGAACCGTTGTGGTACCAGCATCTATACACATCACCGAAGCCTCCTCCAGCGACATACTGATCGTCAGCTTTGACAATATAGGGTGTAAGATCTGGCGGAGGGGGGAAATTTGTGCTGACAAGCGAAGATCTGGATCAAACAGCAAGTCAGACGATCCTCCTACAGTTTAGTCTACAAGGTCACGTACTTGAGGTTGGACATTTATTCGGTAGCTCTACTACCAGCGAGGAAGTGGATAGTGGATGAGGTGATTCGGTGGAGATGAAACCGCCTGAAGCCTTTCAAAGGGATTGCTATCCAGGGGAAATGCAACCTGAGTAATCCTGGTGACAAGCTTATCGGAGCCGTTAGAAAGTGACGAATAGAGTACGGAAGTGATGAAAAACTAGAGCGACGAGTGTCGACCCTCTACAGCATATCACAAATGAACTTCCACGATCCTCGAGGCTGTGTCCGTACTCCGTGGTGGACTACAACTCTTTCGATTGGCAATCTGCGGTAAGGACCCCACGGAACGTCATCAAACATTTAGCAGATGGACTCGGACGTCTTCCCCAGGCTGGTGGTAGTACGCCTGCCGCTCAGCCGTCGGACTCAGAATCTCAATGACGCTAAATTTCCCAAATTCCCATGGCCGGTTTATTTGCTTTGCAGTGCTTTCCGATCGTTCGACCATCGAGCAAGAGATGTGACCTAGAGCGAAGCCTTGAGCAATGGCAACACTGAACGCATAACAAATTCTTTTCCTTTCCTTCTGTTCGCCAGGTTCCTTCAAGTTTTGGATCATTCGACGCCTCTGTGAGTTGTCTTCGAACCTGCAAAACCAACTACACCCACTATGTCATCCTCGTACGTCCTCCACTCCAGCGTTATGTATAATTCATCACCACTTATTCACCCTATTGACAACTCGTTCCAGCAAGAATATTCCCACTCTCCCTTAAAGCCCACCCCTACCAGGATGCCCACCGCTTTTCTTGATCGCAGAACACTGAGAACTGAATCAGAATTACCCGCCTCAATATGTCAACGAGGCGGTAGAGGTGCTCTCTTCCCAGGAAACTCAAGACATCAATAGTCTTTGTGGACGTCTCCACCATGCGCCTTCCTTGACTCCGGAGTGAGGAACGACGATGCTTACCTCTCGTGCGGCGAGATCTATAAGCGATTTGAAGACTCCAAAGCGGATTCAAGCACACCATCACGTCCTGTACCACGGTCATGTCTGCCGCCTACGGACTAGAGCAAACACGCCGAGCTATCACTGGATATCGGACTTGAGTAGGAGTGGGTATTGGAATATGGATGACGTGGGTGGTACCCGCACCTGAGACGATTGGATGGACAGTCAATTTCGTCATTGGCGTTGGGTCTACCATGGCCGACAGTTTTGGTACTAGTTCTCGAAGAATGTGTCCGAATAGTGTGGCCTATGTTGCAATATGGGTTTCAAATCGATCGATATCACCATCTAATGTAGTCGTAGTTGTGTTGGAAAGGTGACTGCATGGCGTTGCTTCATCCTGACCTTGTTGATCTGTCATGAGGTTCACGACATATTCGGCTTCTCAAGTCTTCTCGCTACACACCTTTCAAGCAAATGCACCAACACAAAACCTAGAACCATCATGTCAAGCGTCCTCCTGGCACCACAACAGTCTGACAACGATGGTCGTCGGCCAAGGCGGGTAATCTCGAAGAATGACGACTCGATCTGCACCGTCGCGTACCTCCCTGGTGGTCGACACATTGTCACCGGCTCTAATGATGGAAATGTGAGGGTCTGGGATGTGGAAAGCGGGGAGCAAGTAGGGACATTGATGAAGCACAACTCGAAGACAGTGAGGAGTCTTGCCGTCACCCGCGATGGCACCAAGATCATCATGATCGACATTAGTGGGAGAATCAAAATATGGGGCGCCTATTCGCACAAACTTGTCACCGAATGGACTCATCCAGGGAGCTTTCCCACCATTGCAATCTCGCCGGACGATCGACTCATCGCGATTGGTTATGAGACCATGTTTTTTTATACCATGGGAGGGAACCGGGTCAACCATCCCATCGAGGTTGGGAGTAGGGTGGCCTCTGCGTGTTTCTCTCCCGACGGCAACAAACTCGCATGTGGAACTGGCTACAATATTCGTGTCTACGACGTCGAGAGTGGTACTCACATCGTTGGGCCATTCAAGGGCCACAAAGACTGGGTTCGTGGCGTGCTGTGGTCACGCGATAGCAGCAGACTCTTCTCCGTGTCCTACGACAAAACCATACGCTGTTGGAGCGCAGATACAGGTGAACCGATCGGAGAACCGTGGGCAGGGCACACCGACTGGGTATGCTTCCTCGCCCTCTCCCCAGATGGATCAACCATTGCGAGTGCATCCAACGATCGAACCGTTCGTCTCTGGGATGCGACCTCTGGTAACCCAGTCGGACAATGTCTGCGACATGATGAAGATGTCACCGGCATTTGTTTCTCTCCCACTGGTGAATCTGTGGTGTCAGTAGGATCCAAGGGGATGATATCTTTGTGGCGAGTACCTTGGTCGGATTTGGTCGATGGTCAGGTAATGACGTTCATCAGATGTCCCTCAGCGTTCATATTTACTGACGCTTCTTCAAAGCTGTATGATACAGATCGTCCCATCACATCTTCCATAGCGTCCAGTTCACACCCAACGCTTCTTACGCACGAACCAAACCCCAACGAAGAACACTCTTTGGTGGAATTACGGTATGAAACGTCTACTCTTGGGTATGTCACCTTACTACCCGAGGACAATCAAGGCCTGATAATGTTGTTTTGCGTTCGAATCAACTTTTCCAGTGCAAGTTATCCTCCTCCGCTAGATCTCACACGTTATATTACCAAAACTGATGACCAGTATGTCGCTGGAGGAGGTTTTGGTGATGTATATCGATGTCGATACCTCGACGGTTCGCCGAAGGAGGTTTGAGTATGATATTTGACTCACCCTGCCTGCTATTCATCACTCCTCCAGGTTGCAGTCAAAGCGTTCCGATTTAAGTTCACACTGGCTGCGCATGAAAGTGACAGGTCTGTCAAGGTAACTCGTCTTCATGCATCACTTCTAATTGCGATCTAAACTGTTTTTAGATGTTCCGCCGGGAGCTTGGAATCTGGAGGAGACTCAACCACCCCAATGTTGTTCCGTTCCTGGGTATTTCATCCGGGTTTGGGATGCGTGGTGCAATGTCGTTGGTGTCATTGTGGATGCCCAATGAATCGCTCTCTCTTTTCTTAGCAAAGCATGACGATCACCTGGACTTGGGGCACAGGCTCCGATTTGTGCGTCTGCTGAGCTATTCATCATCCACGTATTCTAACTCTGTCTAATAGCTGCTTGATATTGCCAACGGGTTGCACTACCGTGGGTTGCTGTTAATGTTGCCAAGGCTAGAAAAATAACACCCTACAGTGCATTCTTTTCCGATCGTCCATGGCGACCTGAATTGCGTGCGTCAGAGAAGAATATTTAGTGTCCTGTCCACTTTTTCTGAACACATTGCAGAACAATGTGCTTCTCGATGCAGACTATACTGCACGCTTGGCCGATTTTGGATACGCGTCGCTGGTGGGGAATTTTCCCGAAGCATTAACGTATCTCCAAAGATCCACCGTGCGACCAGGCGCTCTGCGTTGGATTGCACCAGAACAAATCGAATCAGAAGAGACGTTCAGCCGGACACCCAAGAGCGATATATATTCATTTAGTTGCATCGCTCTCCAGGCAGGTTTCCTGGGTACCATCATCGGGTCCGAGTTGACTTGGCTATACTTTGCAGGTATTATCTGGCCGACAACCATGGTCTGAAGTCCGGGAAGACGCAGCGGTCGTGCTACGGTTGGCAAAGGGACACAAGCCTGGTCGACCAGCATCTCGGGCGATGGATGATGCACACTGGCATTTTATTCAAGAATGTTGGTCACCAGTCGATGCTCGTCCTGCTACGGACGTGATCATTTCTACCATCCAACAGTTCTTGAGTTGGTGCCCACAGATCCGTCCCCTCTCTGACATAATCCAGACATGTCCAAGTCAGGCTGATCCTCTCGTAGACGCGTCGTCGTTAGCACTCAGTCATGCTATCATGGAGGACTCGAGGTGAAGTGTTAACATCCTCGAAAGGACAATCAGAAAGGGTACATAGCACTTCCGTATTGGAGTTCTGGGTTCCCTGTTACATGTTCAAGGACGGGCAATTGGCTCATAGGTGCACTGAATGCAACGGGGAACGGTGATTCTGAGTAGCGAGGACCCCATCTTTGACCAAGCTTCCTACTCCGACCAACCACCTTCAACTATAGTAGCTTCGTTGGTGTAGCAAGTCTGCCGTCCCGTGGAAGTAGAAGGGTGTATGCGAACAGCAATTTGGTGGGCAGTACTATATCGAGGCGGCCCATAGTGAGTCTTCTGGTAGGCTACCCGAGCCTCTCTTGCAGTCCAGTGGTAGTAATACATGGTATGCATCACATCACCATGCTAATCGTGGCTTGTGCAGGCTTTGGAGGAAGGGAGGAGACACGATGAACTAATTGTTCTTAGTGACTCGACAAATTGTCCGACTTCCGTGAGATTTTTGTCAGAATGTGTGAACGCGCACCAATTGCTGCGGGTTCAACGCTTCGGGATTCTCCGTGACGGAGACTGTCGCGTCAAGTTCAATAGCGCCGTCGTACTACTTGTCTGAGTCTCTGGAAGTCCGGACTGCCATACTTCCGATACAGAAGCATGGACCACACGGCCCAAACTGTCCTGGCACCCAAGCCAAGTATGTACTAGCATGGATGGCCAAATAAGCATTGACAATTAGGTCTTTCTGCGCCAAACTGTCAACCATGAGAAGATATGCCTGCTCACTCAGGTAAGTACTAAGCATCGCATATTGGTGGAAGACAACAGGCTGAATTTGACGCCTCCATATGTCCGCATAGACAATGAGGAACAGGGAACAGCGGATATACCCATCCCAGTGCAGCGACTTGGAGCTCACGCCAGTTTCAGATTTACTCTTGGCGTGATTAATCTGCGCCTAGTCTCCATAAACCATACCTCATACCTCATACTTGGAGATCTCTCATTCTGCGACATGTCGCACCGGCGAAATTTTGGACCGCTCCGTCGCTCTGCATTTCGATTGTGACATCAGTCTACTTTTCAAGTTTAGACTCGTCGTTTGAAACGAGTCTATGTACCTCCCATCCCGTAAGTCATTTCAAACAAATGTTCGCCTGCCCGCTTTCCCGAATCATCGATATCGGGACAGATCGCTCTTAAGAAGGCCGTTATCTGTGCACTGCCCTGCGGACTATTAATATGAACGCGGGATTTATGGTCACTTGAGAGGTGACCGTTGCAAAACGAAGGGAGATTGCTGAAGTTGCCAGAGGACAGCCCGCGATACACTGTTCTGGTCAAGTTACCCTTGGGCCATGCCATGGACGATTTGTCTTGTGCCAACCCCACACTAGCGCTGTTGCCACGAGGTGGACGGCGAATTACAGGCGATAAAGCTTTTTATGACCTCCGCGAATATATCCCGGAATCCGATCAGTCGCTATAAATGCGGTAGATGATATTTGAAGAGTGCCTTCAAGTTTGAGCAACCATATCCTCCCATCCCCCCACAGTATGAGTGATGACCCCTTCCCTCAGCAACTTCCTACTCTTCGGCGGATGGGCGTAGACGAGCCCTCGCTCGCCTCAGCTACAAACGCTGCAGAGGTTGCAACAGTTTGGTTCAACGCATTCTCAAGTGCTGTCGCATCATCCGATATCACTGTGATCCTCGATCTCTTTCTTGACGACGGTTTCTGGAAGGATACCTTGGCTTTAACCTGGGACTTTAGAACAATCGAGGGTAAGGATGCCATCAGGAATCTCCTCAACCATCGACTCGCTGCTACTGGTTTCGTCAACCTACGTCTCTCCCACGAGCCTTTTCTTGCTCCGGAACTTCAAAAGCTTCTCCCCGATCTAGCCTTGTTGAGGCTCTCCTTCGAATTTGGAACCAAGGTCGGGAAAGGCACAGCAGTTTGTTACCTAGCCCCTGTGCCTGGTCCAACATGGAAGGCGTATTCCATCTATACTTGCCTGCAATCCCTCAGTGATTTTCCTGAGCAGGTAGGTACCGTGTAGATCTCGAAGCTGATGTTATCACTGATCCCGAATACAGACTGGTCCTCTCCGCAACCGTACTGCCGAACTTGGTACCTGGCAAGAGAGACGTCATCGAGAGGTGGAGCTTGTCGACTGCGATCCGACTGTAATTGTGATTGGTGCCGGCCATACTGGCCTTGAAATCGCAGCGAGACTCAAGTACCTCGGTGTTTCGCACCTGGTCATCGACAAGAAGGCTCGGGTCGGAGATAGTGTGAGTTTCCCTCAAGCTCTGACGCACCACTGAACTCAGGAGGTGACAGTGGAGGGATCGCTACAAGGCGTTGTGCTTACACGATACGGTCTGGTACAATCAAACCCCGTATTTAACGTGAGTTGAGTAAGCTGTGCGTTTAGGCTCTCTTTATCGTATACGACTTTAGGTTCCCACCAACTTGGCCTGTGTTCTCTCCGGCCCGGAAGGTACGAGCTAGCGAACTCGGGATTTTCATTGACTCAATATGGTTGGGTTAGCTTGCTGATTGGCTGGAGAGTTACGCCAACAACCTCGAGCTCAATGTGTGGACTTCATCCGTGATCACCAAAACAGAGTGGAACGACAACCTGAAAACGTGGACTGTCGAGATCAACAGAGGCGGAAAGGGCACCCGAACTCTCAAAGTGAAACATCTAGTCTTTGCGACTGGCTTTGGAGGTCGAGCAAAAGTGCCAAATATTACAGGAAAAGTAAATATGCAAGTTGGTTTTCGAATCCATCCTTGTTACTATAATCCTTTCCCAGGAGGACTTCAAGGGCGAAGCGGTCCATTCTTCCGAATTCACCTCTGCAGCGAATTATATTGGCAAAAAGGCTGTCGTCGTTGGTGCTTGTACCTCTGGTATGTCATCATACGACGGAGCAGGGGGTTGCTCTGTTGAATGCAAGTCAAAGGTCATGATATCGCCCGAGACTTCCTCAACCACGGTGTTGATGTCACAATGTAAATCGTTTCAAACCGGGTTTAACAGCTTATTCTGACTGACGTTCTCTAGGTACCAGCGCTCGTCTACATTCATCATCTCGGTTGAAGCACTCGGACAAATGCTTGCTGGTACGTCATTTGGACCAGTTCTGTAATCGACAGTCGTTTGACCACCCCAACCCAAAGGCCTCTACAACGAGACTGTTCCAACCGATATTGCGGATGTCTATAGCTACAGTATACCGAATGCTGTGATGAGGCGCATTCACCAACGCACTGTACCCCATACTGCGCAGACTACAGACAAGTCAGTGCAGGACTCCGATATTCTATGAGCTACGTATTCACAACACCCCCAAATGCAGAGCGATTTTGGATGGTCTCGCCAAGGTAGGGTTCAAGACGAATCTCGGACTAGACGGGGCAGGCTTCTTCCAGCTCCTGTACGCGAACGCGGGAGGATACTACTTTGGCAAATTTTTTGAAAACAGTGGACGATACCTGTGTTCTCATATCTTTCAATAGATACCGGTACAAGCAAACACATCGTCAATGGCGATATTAAGCTCAAGAACGGGAGCGCTATCGAACGCTTCACCCAGAAAGGACTCAAGTTTGCGGATGGGTCGGAGCTCGAAGCCGACATCGTGGTCTTTGCAACCGGGTACGTACCTATGCTTCTTTGTCACATTCATACCAGATCTGAGGCGCATCATGGCTCTTTGAAGATACGGAGACACACGCGACAGCATGCGCGATGTCTGTGGTCCGCAAGTCGCTGACAAGGTGAAGAAAATGTGGGGCCTCACGAAGGAAGGGGAGGTGAGTGGTATTTGGAGGGACTCTGGACATGAAGGCCTGTGGTTCGGCATTGGTACGTCGTCGCATTGCGTTCTCCTCCGGCCTTCTATTCTTGACATACGTTGGAAAAAAGGTAACTTGGGAATGTCGCGTTTCCATAGCCAACATCTTGCATTGCGTAAGTGACTTGTGTACGTGACAGGACATAACATCATTGAGAGATGCTTGCAGAAATCAAGGCTATTGAAGCTGGTATCTTGAAGAAGTCTGAGGTCAAGTTTTAACACACGAGTGCTCTGGGTCGACGAAGCTCCACGGTGTGTTGGTTGTACATCTACGTGTTGTCCTAGCAAGGATTAGGAGCCAATCAACAAACAGGCGAGCTGGTTGAGTTATAATGGCGTGCATGATCACACTGTTAAGCAAGTATGCCACAAAGTCGTCCTGTGAGGCCCTTGCCTACATTGCGAACTCTAGTTCAAGCCTTTCCGTAACGCTGTTGAAATTGATGGAACCCATATACTAATGAGAACCAACGACGAATGATGCATGGACGACCCAGAGTATAGTGCTGGTGTACTATGACGGAACATGGATACTTGGATATTGGCCTTCTATGACCATGATGAGGCTCACGGCCAAGAACGGCAGGTACAAAGTGTCTAGTACACGCTGGGGTAAACTACTATACGCTGGCGCTGGAACAAGTTGGTGGTAAGAACATTGCACCTCTTATTCACGGTTCGTGGTGACGGACTTTGCGTACAGCCACTCGGTATTATCCGTGACCGTGAAGCTCAACTGTCCCGTTTATTGTTCTGCTCTTCCCTTCAAGTCTATCTTTCCGCCGCTCACCTTTGCAGATACATCGGCCCGAAACTTAGTTTGCAACCAAACGCCACGACGTCACTATGATGATGTCAAGGATCATGCCGCGACGGTCTTACAACAATAGTGCTCGGCCACACCTGGCAATTCACGCGCACGACAAGGTTATTCGAAGGCTCGTGTATTTCCAAGACGGACGACACGTTGTCACCGGGTCTGATGACGGAGCCGTGAGGATCTGGAATGTGGAAAACGGGGAACAACATGGGTCGTCGATGGAACACAACAGCGAAATAAGTGGGCTTGCTGTGACACGGGAAGGTGCCAAGATCATCAGCGGTGCCGATGATGGGAGCATCAAAGTTTGGGAGGTTGAATCGCACGAGATCGTCCATGAATGGACTCATCCAGAGAACTATCCGATCATTGCCATCTCGCCGGATGATCGACTCGTTGCGGTCGGTGGTCGGAAGGTGTTTCTTTACTCCATGGACGGGATGCAGCTGGTCAACCATTCCATTGATGTTGGCAGAATTGTGTGGTCCATGTCCTTCTCTCCTGCCAGCGACGAACTCGCGTGTGCTACTGATGATGGTATCCGCATCTATGAAGTTGCGAGCGGCACACTCCTCCTGGGACCGTTAGACAGCAAGAAAGATGCGATTGGGTGTGTACTGTGGTCACTGGATGGCAACAGGCTCTTCTCTTGCTCGGACGAAACCATTTGTTGTTGGAGTCCCAATTCCGGGGAACCGATCGGAAAACCGTGGATAGGTCACGCCGGGAGCATAAACGCTCTTTCCCTTTCACCGAGGGGATCGGTCCTTGCAAGCGCCTCATGGGACGAAACTGTTTGTTTCTGGGATACAATTTCTGGTCTTCCCATTGGACAACACCTACGGCATTTTGAAGGAGTCACTGCAGTGTGTTTTTCTCCCTCTGGTGAATCCGTGGCATCAGGATCGTGGGATGGAATGATGTATTTGTGGCGGGTATCTGGATCAGATCCAATCGAGAATCAGGTAATCGCTCTCTTCATGTATGTCTAGCGATGGTATCCATCATCTCCGCACTTGCAGGAAGGCCAAACTGTCCCTGGTGTATGCTACCCTCAATGTTGCACGTATCTCCTGCTCATTGTGTGCTTTAGTCCTCTCTGTCGCGCTCTACTGGCTATAAAGGTTTACAATCTGATTCTGACCCCTTATATGCGAGTATTTTCCTGTATATGGCCGTCCCTCTCGTTGTTCATCGCAATATATAGCTATCTGCACCAGCTCGTGCCGTTGCACTCAATGCACTGTCTATCATACCCTCGCCAGCGGTGGAACGAGCAAGTCAATCAACCAGACCAAGGTGCGTCTCTTTCGCTAGATGCATGTGGTATCGTTGCTTGGTATAAATCTTTTTTGATTGCAGTGAATCTCAGCCTTCGCCGGATCTCACAGCCTATATCGTCAGGACAGACAATCACTATTTAGCCGGAGGAAGTTTCGGTGATATCTATAGATGTAGGTATGTTGGTGGTTCGGAGCCGAAAGAGGTAGGCTGTGCCCGACCCATATATGCTCGCCATTTACCCTTCCCACAGGTTGCAGTCAAAGCTTTCCGATTCAGAATTGCGATGGAAGGAGATACAGACGATCGATCTGTCAAGGTGACCATATCCATTACGATTTATACCACTGTCTCAATCGCCTTCTAGATGCTCCGTCGAGAGCTCGGGATTTGGAAGAGACTGAATCATATCAATATCGTCCCGTTCTTAGGTATTGCATACGGCTTTGGAATGAGTGGTTCCATGTCGTTGGTGTCATTATGGATGTCCAATGACACACTCCACAACTTCTTAGCGAAGCACGACGATAGTCTAGGTGTCATGCACCGACTCCAATTTGTGCGTCCTTCACGGTTTGTGATTACATTCTCATCTCATCATCCTAACGATACGATAGTTGCTGGATATTACAAACGGACTGCACTACTGTAAGATGCCCTACTACTTCTCAAGTGTACAGTAAAAGTCTCACAGGTTACAGTACACTCTTTTCCAATCGTCCACGGTGACCTGAATTGTGTGCGTCAGAGTGGCAACACCAGCGTTGTTTGCGCCTAACTGTTGGACAGAACAATGTACTTCTCGATGCAGACTATACCGCACGCTTAGCCGATTTCGGATATGCATCCTTGGTGGGGAATATACCCGAAGCAATGACTTATCTCCAACGATCCACTGCGCGTCCGGGAGCCTTGCGCTGGACCGCACCGGAACAGATTCAATCAGAAGAGTCGTTCAACCGAACGACCAAGACCGATGTATATTCCTTCGGCTGTGTTGCCCTCCAGGCAAGTTATCCGGACGCAAACTCCAGGTCCATCATGATGCTGATATTTTTGCAGGTTTTGTCCGGCAAACAACCCTGGTCAGAAGTTCGGGAGGACGCCGCGGTCGTGTTACACTTGGCCAGGGGCCGCAAGCCAGGCCGACCAGCGTCTCGGGCCATGAATGACTCGCACTGGAATTTGATTCAAGAGTGCTGGTCGGCGATAGAAGAGCGGCCTACTACGGAGGTGATAAACTCCACCATCCAACAGTTCTTGAATATTTTCCCGCCGTCCCCTGCTCTATCTGACCTGCTGCCATCATCTCGGAGCCACGCTTACACTCGTGTAGACGAGTCATTGCATTTCTGAGCCGAGGATTTGCTCGGTTCACTCCATCCATGCCGACGTCTCTGTACTTCAATACCTTGTCTGTCTAGACTCTTAGCACCTTCCGAAATGTGTTCGGACTCCCAGAGCATTCCTATTATACGTAGAAGATACACAGTAAAATAGTACAGCAGAAGCGCAAACTCAAGATCCTCGGAAGAGGCGACAGTGCACTGGATGTTCCCACTTGGCCGTGTGGTCCACGGAGAGTCGTTTGGCGGGGACGTTCCGCTGACCCAGCGTGGGGGCATGTATCATATTAATTTGACATGGACCTGTCATTGTCACAGCATCCCGCATTGCATCGGATTTGATCGTATCGGGAGTTCAACCCTAAGACCTGGTAGCCAGTGTCAACTTAACCGCTGGATGAACGCAACCAAGTTAACTAACAACTACACGAGGACGCCGACTCAGTGGCGGGGAGGTCAAAATCGTACTGTGCAGCATCATGTTAGTAGGTGTCCACAAGATTTGGGATAGCAAAATCGACGCTGTATCTCCATGAGCTACATAAACGCCTCCCAGGGCGAGTGGAATAACTTTTGTAAGTAGGTATTCATGGATGGAAACGTGACGTGCTGCATGGCAGGGGCTAAATACCTAAATACACGGTTGTGTCAGTGTCACCTGACCGTGTCGCGTAACGCGTCACTCTCCATACACCTCCGAGTCGCGCTGCTCCACACTACTAAACAAGACAGTAACTTGAAAGTCCACGTCTAGGTTGGTACAACAATGGCGATCTTCGCGAGACTGACATGTCGACTCCACAGTCTGTTCCACAACCGTAGAGGATAAATAGCCGGCTAACCGTGCCAGTCAGTTCATTTGAACTCTCTTCACGCGTGCTGTCTTTAACATGTCTCATACTCACCAGGACAATACTACCTCCCAACTCGAACCCGAACCTACTGCCACACCCAAGCCGCCACGTGTCTCCCAGCGTGCATTCGCCAGCGGATCTACTCCGGCCGCAGAAGTACGGGTCAGATTTGCCTTACACATCTGCTCCGAGAAGCTTTGAAAAGGCTCGAAACCATCTCGGAAGAGAGTTGAATGATCGTTGGTTGGGTGCGATACCCGTCGATACCTTCTGCCATAAATACCTCCCTGCCACCGAGGAGCCATTACCAAACCTACCCGATAATCCATTCCAGAGCGTACCCAGCAAGGGGTCGGAAAGTAAATGCTATGAGCCGTTTGTGAGTCCTCGTCTTATCTCGGAACCATCCATGTTCTGAAAGCTCGTCATACAGATCACTGCTATCCAAGAATGGATGTCTCACATTCAGGCTGTTAACACGAGTACCAAGGGCGACACGGTGAACAAGGTGTACCTCAAGACCGACATTTCGATCTATAATCGGGTCGATGGCGTGCCACCTCCTGATAGGACGGATTTCTCGCAAATGGGACTCTGGATGGAGTTCAAAGCGAAGAAGGATGACGCGGCCTTCCGAGATCCTCGCGTTGACACAGAAGAAGAACGTCTTTTGGCAATCGAAACAGGATCCTTCACGCCGAACACCGACGAGGGAAGGAAGACGCGTGGGCAACTAGCACACTACGCCAGTGCTCAGCATAGCCAGCAATTTCGCCATTTCTCCTTTTCTATTGTCATCCAAGAGGATCATGTGCGATTCCTGCGATGGGACCCTTCCGCCAACGTGGTGACTGCCGAGTTCAACTACCGCACGAACCCAAGGTTAATGGCCGAGTTTTTGTGGCGGTTCGACCACCTCTCTCCCAAGCAGCGGAGTCACGACGTATCAATCCAGCCTGCAACCCTTGCACCCGAGGACGACGCGCGCGTAAGGGAGAAACTAGGAATCAAGAACAATGACATCGCGCTATATCAGTACGAGGTTCCTGGATTGATCGGAATGGGCTACGCATATGGACCGAGGTTTCCCACCAAAAATCGATCGCTCGTCAGCCGGTGTACTCGTAGCTTACCCGTCGTTTGGATCCCAACCGAGGACGCGCTCGGTGGCACCAGGTCATGCGGAGAACCTGGCTCATATAGTGAACGAAACGTGGATCAATGCGTTGGCGAAGATGAAGTGAAGAAAGGGCCGTGGTCTGAGGAAAGAATCATCTACATGAATGACACCTGGCGGTTCCTCTCGGACTTACCGGACGTTGAAGTGATGCCTGAGCACGAGATTTATGAGATACTCCACCACCACAGAACTCCCAACATTCCGGAACTTGTAATCGGTGGAGATGTCGACGGAGGTAGGACGCAAACGCAAGAGCTGGTGGATGCTCCATTGTTGTGCGTGCAGCCGAGGATCTCCCCATATCAACACTACCGACTCGCGCATGGGATCGTAGGGCGTCCACTTTTCCAGTTTGACTGCACAAAACAGCTTGTCACAGCTGTCTTTGACGCACTCCAAGGTGAGCTTTCTATTAGCGATTTCCAAGCGGTACACTGACATATGAACATAGCGCATTCGCATGCAGTGAAACACGCAAAACTCTTGCATCGCGATATCAGCGCAGGGAATATCATTTTGACAGACAAAGGCAAGGGCCTACTGATCGATTGGGAAATGGCGAAGAAGATGGACGAGCGTGGGAGCAGGCGACCCGATCGCACGGTAAGCCATCCATCCGGTGCAATACGGTTCGATCATGGCCTCATTCTCGTCAGGGAACATGGCAATTCATGTCTGCAAATCTCCTTCAGCAGCCTGGAAAGTTCCACACGGTCACGGATGATCTCGAGTCCTTCCTGCACGTCCTAGGATGGATGACTTTACGCTACGTTCCTGCCATTGATTCCTATGATGCTGAGGATCGCGGCGAGGACACGGGCATGTTTGATCAACATTCCGTCCGGAAAGGACGTCCCGATCGCGGCGGGCATCAAAAGTCCCTGCTGTTGGCAGTAGGCAAATATCCATTGTCTACTTTCCAGCCTAGATGCGAGACCCCTCTCTTCGAACTCCTGCAGGGATTGAGGAAGCCGTTCAAGTCACTGTATGGAGATCCTCCCGCTGACACGGATCGAAAGAAGGTCGAGTTCCCCTTCGACCAGTCAGACTGGGAGTTGGTTGTGATGCGTGCTACCATTGATCGATATGAGAAAGACACGGCATGCCTACAGTCATCCACTTGGTTCGTGGACACGATCAAGACGGCTCTAAACAAGCAGGAATGGCCTACGGATGACATGGCGGATGAAGACCTACCCATCTCTTTCCCTGATGAGACGCCACGTCAGGAGCAAATCAGGACTAGCCGTCGTCAGCGCTCACAAGCCCTGTGTGCAAGCTCGAAAGTGTCATCCGGTAGCTCAAACGTGCGGCGAGTCCGACGCCAGGGCCTAATTCAAAACGTCGCCGTGGCCCGCCCGCTGTATCTGGGACTCGGTGTTGATTGCCGTTGGATTGTGTCTTCTGTTGCTATATTTGTATCTTATTCTCTGACTGTAACATTTTGTCGACGATCTTCCATGCACTCCCTATCCCCTCTAAATCTAATCCCTCGTCAAAGCAAATGGGACATGTTCCCAGCTTGCATACTGAGTAAGAATGCAACAAAAAATTATCTACGGACTGTCTTTGTACGCGAGTCGTAGACACTGTACTTGACCTTCCAAGCTCGCGCTCGTCAACAATCATGAGAATACCATAACCAACCACCCTCCCCAGTGCTTCGACTAACAATGGGAATATAGGCGTACTTACCCTCAGTTGGAATTAGCTACCGCTTGCGTGAATTAGGGCCTACTCTCAGGACTTGATGATGTGCGTCTCTTTTCACCATGGCCGACTATATTGGTATGCCAATCGAGGGCTTCTGTCTTGGACATGGAGAGGAGATACTTCGCCGCCGGGGATTGGCGTAAACAGGACATCCGAGCCGAGGGTCCGCGTCACGCCTACACGGGTGGTTAGGATGACGACATAATGGCTGTCTTGCCAGGAACACCGTCGCCGCGCGAACCTAGCGCATACACGCCATTAGGAACATACCTACGCGACAAGAACTCGCTACTCACATCGACATAAGGTGGACGCGATGATTACATTACCATGACAAGTTCATTCGCATACAACGAACTCGGCGTCACAAAGAGCATCCAATAGACTTTAATGACATGTCCAATACGCGATCATCGTCCTCCTTCGTGATCATCAGATTGTTCATATCACGCCCTTCCCTAAGCTCGGAGGTCAGAATTTGATATGGATAGAATGCCTCACCAACTATCCCTCCCCAATCAAAGTCCAACAACTTGATCTTATCTCCAACACAATAGATGTTGGGAAGACGCAGGTCTCCATGAACGTAATTAGAGTGGTGGAAGTCCTTGACAAGTTGTTTCAGCTGCTCGGCCATTTTGTTTCGGAACTCCTCAGAACCCTCTGACCCTAGGTGGTCACCCTCCAGATGATCCATTGCTATAACGACGACATTTCCGGGAAACTTCTTGAATCCACGAATGGTTGGAGCATGACCACGTGACGCACAGAAGTTGTGCAAGCCTATCGAGTACGAGCGCGCGACTTTTATGACGAGGTCCAGGTCCGGAGATGTAGACTGGGCACGGTACAAAATCCGGCCATCTGAGCCGTGCCGCATTATATCGGTGATCTGAAACCTGATGGGGAATCGGGAAAGGAGGGTAGTTCCGTGATGTCAGGATAAAAATGGTGCAAAAGGGGTGGAGGTGGAGAGGAGATATTAGAGAGCTTTTTTGCGTCTTCTCCGATCTGTGCAAGAAGGTGGGTCGCAGCGATAAAAGCACCATGTAGTGCACGTCGATCATCGCCACCAGTTGCACACGAGACACGAGATGCCAGACGTCAGAGGAATGAGGACAACCGAGCCAACCCAGAGCATCGCATAAAACGTCACAACGGGACCTAACAGAATTAACAATAAGCATTGTCCCCTCAGAGGGAGATGATAGACGCACCAACAACAGTCATCCCAAGTGCTGGGAGTCTCGAACAGTAAATCAACTTTCTATCAACTTCCGCGACACTCACTCGATAGTAGGAAGCCATTTGAATGGCGGGAATGGCCTTAGAGCACGCGCCCTCGTTCTTGAACTCCACAAAAAGGTAAGGTATGTTGTGTTCCCCGTAGACGTAATGGCCGTCGGTCATGGCTATGTTGATGTTGGACAGCCTTAGCACTTGATGGGGAGAGTCAAAAAATATGTGGTTGAGATGTTTCAAACCATCGGATCGTCTTGAACTTTCCGATTCGTAGACCTGAGCCATTTCGTTTGCGAACATCTCGACCTTATGTCTTAGGACAGCCGAACCTCCTACGACTTGGCTCTGGCGTTCAGCCCGGCAAGTATCGAGGAATACTCCGAATCCCGTGTGTAGTACTTCGAAAGGTGCGAGGTTTGTCTCTGGAAGGGAAGGCTGCGATTCGTTCTGGGTTCCGGTCACCTTGACGGGATAGTTATCGAGCAAACGTTCGCTCATGTTTGCTCGGATGGCATAGTATTCCGAAGGGCCAAGACTTGACGGGAAAACCTTTGGTTTCTTCAAAGCCCTCTCAGCGACATCCCAATCCGGTACACGTTTATCCTCTGTTGTTATGTAATTAGAAAAACGTTGCTTCGACAAAAGGGATACTCACTGAAACCAACCACTTCCACGACGACACATACATTCTCATTGAGTGGAACATCGCTGAACACAGCCTCTAGTGTTTGATTCTTCGGGAGTAGGTAGCCCAGCCCTGTACCTTGGACGATCCTGCGGAAATCTTCCTGTTGGCTGTACGAAAACTTGTAAAGGTCCAATCGTTCGATTAATACACCACCCAAATGCTTGGATTTCTCCTGTATCGCTTCAAGAAGCTCAATCACTGTTCGTCCCCATGGCACTTCAAGCTTGATTGGGGCATCCAAGTCCCTGCCCCGAATCCAGCAACAGATGACCAAAGGGATATCTGTAGGTGATAGAGTGTGAATACTCGGTGTTTCAATAGCCAATGATACTCACCAGACTTGATGACAACAAGGTGAAGATGATCTGCTGCAGGTTGTGACCTGAAAACGGTTGCTAGCGGAAGTCCGATGGACAAGTCGTCACCGAGATCAGATAATGAAATCTTAGTGGTTTTCAGGTGCCCGAGAGGTAGTGGACTGTTCTCGGGAATCTTGTACAGGACCAGTTCGTCTGCATCAGCATGAATCACCTGAGCTAACAACTCCCTCAAGTGGAAGACATCCTTGTCGGGTGAGACTGTGATCCTATTAAGCCTCCGGCCGAGAGATTGACCGAGCTTCCGATATGAGAAGTATAAAGTCAACATGGAGACAAGGAGATGGAAGCTGTGGCGGGACCTTGATAAGATTTCAGCTCCGCACCAAATTAATCTTATCTCAATGTCACTTAGTGAAAGTCTGCAGCGTGTGTGTTGATTGTGCGAAGCAGAGCACGATGGTCTGGCTTTCCATAGAATGGTGTTCATAGAGGCACCCTACCATTCCGTTCGGAGATGACTCTGTCCGAGTCAACCATGACTAACACATCAGCGCGAGCATTCTCCAGCAGTAACTCCCAGCTCAGAATCTAGTCGAACATGCGTGCAACAACCTTGAGGAAAAACAAAGCCAAGTTCACTGGCAAAAAAAGGTCAATGTACAACACGTAGTCATCGATCCACTCTGCATCATGCATCAGAATATCCCCACCAAACTTTCCTCCCCATCCGCCGCCATTGCCCTCAACACCTCCCGCGCATCCCTCGCGGGACGCGCAATCATAGGCCGCTCATTGGTAGCACTCTCCTTGATCTTGAGCGCTACGCCACGCAACACATCCAGCTTGCCAAAGAGCGTCTCTTCCGGTTGGATGCGTTCTGTGTCGTCGGGTTGGAGGATCGCTAGGATGGTGTGCGAACATAAGGCCGAGGGAGGTGTCCCTGAGACAAGGTAGGCACTAATGAGATATGTATGTGAGAAGAGGGATCATCGTGACTTGAGAATGGAAAACCTTACTTGACGACCGACTTGAGCGAGCGTGGATGCGTTGCCGACAAGGACGCCACGAAACTCGCCATTGCCTGCACGTAATGATCTACAATCCAACGGCGTCAGATCGAGACTCTTTCATACCACGCAAAAATCCAAATCCAGCCCTGACCTTCTTGTGTCCCCCGAAACGCCTCGTGCACCAGCTCAACACATGCCTCTCTCACCTTGTCTCCCACCCCACCATGCATCACCGAACTCTTGACGACATGCGCCAACGCTAACACATAGCTCGCCGCGATCTCTTCCTCGCTCCCCCGCGCACCCCCAACGAGCTCCGTCACCACCGGATCCACGCGCGGCTGACTACGCATCAACACGCCCAACGCGTCCGCAGCCCGCGTGCGCACGACAATGCTCGATGGATCGCTCACGCTCTTGACAAACGTCCGCTGCAACTGTGGGAAGAATGGCTTGACGTGATTCGGTATGCGCGCCAGCATCGCCGTCAGCGCAGACAGAATCGCCGTCTTGACGCCAGGCGGAAAGGTCGTCGCTTGCGTCGCGACACGGATGAGCGGACCAGTAAAGGGAACGACGAACGGCTTGATGGCCGATTCCTCGGTGCGCTCGACGAGGTCGCCGATCGCATACGCCGCGTTTTCACGTTGTTCGTTGCTGCCCGTGGTAAGACCGGCAATGATGATGGGCACAGTCGGTGCCACGCCCTTGGACAAGCTGAACCCAGGCACAGACCGTCCTGGTGCGCCCGTTCCTTCGATCGTTCGGCGAAGCGGAACGACCAACGGCTCCAGTTCGTCCTTGGGCACAGACTTGACAAGTGTATCAAATGCTTTCCACGCTGCGGTATGAGCGCCGACTTCTGGATCATCAAAAAGGGAGATGAGCTGCCTCACCCAATCCACGCGGTACAAGGATGAATCGAGTGACGATTCTTCGCAAAAGATGGCAAAGAGATCGCATGCGCTCGCACGGCGCCTCGGTGCGTCGCTCTTGGTCCTGTGCATCCCGTGTCAGAAACAGCGGCCCGTCAGGACAAACTGCACGTACCATCCAAGCAACAACATCATCAGCGTGTTCAACCCCTCCGGATCTTCGATCGATCTAAGCAACGCACGCAACGCCTCGTCCAAAGCAGCAAGCAACTCTTCGTTCTCGTCCTCCTCCAACACTTTAATCAACGCATTCAAAATCACTATCAATCGCTTGCTCAGCGCGTTGCCAGCCACAGTGACGAGCGACGCCAGCGCGCGTGCATTGAATACCGTCATCGGGGATGCGATTAATGTCGGAATCAACACAGGGAACACCGTCGCCGCGCGAACCTAGCGCATACACGCCATCAGGAATATACCTACGCGACAAGAGCTCGCTACGCACCGACATGACTTCCTGAAGCGCCTGAAGCGCCGTCCCAGAACTCTCCCCAGGTTGTCGAAGCGCTTCCAAGAGTGTAGGAATCGTCTGGTCGATCGCCTTGGCCCCGATATGTTCCTGCAGCGTGTCAAACGCTCTCGCCGCTGCCGTTCGGACGGTCGCATCGTCATCGACGAGCGACGCCCGAACCATGTTGATAATCTCGCTCTCGTGGCCCTCGCGTTGCGCATCGGTCGTACTCTCCCTGTCCAACCGTCAAACATCGTACGAAAGAGGAAAGCAGAGGGATAAACATACATAATGTCTGACAACATGAGACATACACCCTGACGCGTCCGCGCATCCGGCGACGCGAGCGTATGCTGTAAAATCGGAAGAATCACGCCCAGAATCTTTTCGCCAAATTTACGACATAGCTCGGTGGTCGTGCGTGTTGCCGTCTACGCCAACTCGCCAATGAGTGAAACAAGCTATGCACGAGAGATAGGAAACAGACCTCTTGTTGCTCAAATTCGTCGCTCGAACATAGCTTGACGAGTTGACACACCAACTCGGGCAAAATCTCGCGCACTGGGAGGGAGGGGAGATCTGAAAGAAATCACCAAGGCAAGACTGTAAACCATACCTGTTCGAGGCGTATTATGCACCAACGCCTTCCAAATATGAATCGACGACTGCCGCACGACACTGACAGCATCCTGCCGCGCCAAATACAACGCTGACAGAATCCGATCCCGCCGTTCAGCGCCCAACACCTCTGTTAACGCCCGACGCGACGATTCGGCCACCGCCACTTCAGCCACCTCCACTTCATCCCCCATCTCGAGTTTACTCGTAATCCCAGATACCTTGAACAACAACTCGCCCACCAACGTGATCGAGGATTGCTAAAGCAAGACATGACGTGAGTGGTCACAGCGCCGCATCGACGGGAAAAACACCCTACCCGAATGCGCCACCTGGAATCAAACATGCCCTCCTCCAACGCCGGCAACAACAACTCGATCGCTCGAGTCGCATAATTCGCCACAATCATCCGTCCGGCGCGCATCGCCGCCTCGCGCACGTACTCTTCTCCATCCGCCAGCCCACTCAAGATGGGCGCGATGATCTTGGGTAAGTGTGGCTGAAACCGGTTGCCAAATGTCGCGGGAAGGTATACGAGCAGGGACATGAACCCTTCGCGCACGGTGCTCCGTGGGGACTGGGCATTGGCAATGATATCGGGCAGGAGTCCTTCGAGGCGGTCCATTCCCAGTCCAGAGAGGACTTCGCTCAGACCTTGTGCAGCGCCCTGGCGGTCGACGCCCGACGTCTCCGTCTTGAGCGTCCTTAGCAATCCTGGTACCAAATCGGGGAAATGAACTTCTCCGAGGCGCTCGACGAGCGTGCCGAGTGTCTTGGCAGCCGTCGCGCGTGCCTCTGGAACGGGGTCGACGAGCACGACGTGGACCATGGGCAACAGACTCGACAGGTACGGCACAAAATCTTTCGAGTCCGTCAATGACGCCAAATTGCCCACGATCTGCGCCGCCTTTTTCTTGCCCTCTGCACCACGGTCTCTCAACCCCCGTTCAATGATTGGAATGACCTAGCAGTTCGGTGAAAAAACAAAACGCGTCAGGCATGCAAAAAACACATACGAGCGCCAACGACGAATGATCGATATAATGCATAAACGACGTCTTGAGCAACGCCGACAACGCCACCGTCGTCTTTACTGGATCCACGAGCGCCTTGAGCAACGTCGGCACCAACGCCTGTATCTCGGGGTTACTAATCACCTCGCCAAACTGCTTCAAGCTCTTGTTGGCCGACACCTTGACCTGCGCGTGTGTGTCCGTCAGCACGCCCGTCAACCGTGGGATCACGATCGGGAGCGAGAGCGAAAGTTGGCGTGGTGAACAATACGCCATCATACCCAACAACTCGATCGAGCCTTTCTTGGAACGCCATTGCTTTTCGTCGAGCCCAGAGAGCAGCGAGGGTAGGATGAGCTTGACGCCGTACCCGGACATGTTGCCCATGATGACGCGCGCAGCGTCTTGCGCCGCCTCGCGCACGTCCGCAGTCCCATCTCCAAACGCCGTCAGTAAGATGGGCAGGATGAAGGTGATGTACGGCTCGAACAGCCGTCCGAGCGTCGACGAGAGTGTTTCGAACGTAAACATGGCTCCCTGGCGCAGCTCGGACCGTTTCTTGTCCTCGGCGGCGACGCGTAGTCGCTCGCTCACGTCAAACCGTTTCATTGCGCCTATCCCGAGCCCCTTGATCGCGCCTGCCAGACCGTACGCGGCACCGCGCCGCGCCGCATACTTGGGCGCGTCAAACAACGTCTTGAACAACCCATCGATGAGCTGCCCACTCCGGTCCTCGCCCATGAGCGTCACGAGCGGCACGAGACAGTCCGACACGGCCATTTGCACCTGCTCCGCGGGCGTCTGCAGCGCTTCCACCAGCCTGTCCACGATCCCCGGGATGCGCGCGTCGGACGCAGCAAGGTGCCGTGCTGCACGACCAAACAAGATCACGACCGCCTCCTTGATCTGGTCGCCCGTCTCGGTGGCCGGACTCGGGCCCGCGAGGAGCGTCTCGAACGTGGACAAGAGGCCTGCGAGCTGCGATGCCCCATGGTAGTCGATGACAGCCGCGCCAGCGTGCAGCATGTCCCGCCGTACATCGGCCGACCGGTCGCCCAGCGCCTCGTCTTGGATGAGAAAACGGAAAAAGGGCTCGACCTGCGTCTCGGGGAACGATGGTGCGAGCTGGGTAAACGCCAACGCAATCGCGACGCGTGTCAGCCACGGATCTGTGCGATCCACACTCTGTGCAATGACCATGCCCTGTTATCGTGTTAGTGGGATCGCGTCCTGTTTCAGTGTACCAGTACGACACGTACGTATTCGTCAAATTCTGGCGCAAGGATTTTGGCCTAGTATGCGAGGATCAAGACGTGGCCAAAAGGAAACAGGACACGGCATTGCCTCACCTTGTCGCGATACAACGCCCGCAACGTGTCGATCGTCTCATGGCCCGTCTGTGGATGATGCTCGACGGCATCCGCGATCGCAGCGGCTGCACTCGCCCTCACGTACGCATTTTCGTGGCCTAGTCAATGTCAAGCCATCCATGAGTGGTACGTCAAAGGGCCCACGAAACAACACAACGCACCTAAGAAATCAAGCATATCCCCAAGGTATCCCTCTGCCACATCCAACCCATTATCCTCCCACACCCGATTCGCCAACCGCGCATTCTGCTCATCCGCATCGTGACACGCGATCCACAGCTCGGGCGACCAGTCCAACTCGGTTAGATCAAATGGCTGTCGTCGTCGTCTCGTCGTTAGAAAGTGATACCAGACTCAACGCGGACGACCTACCTGAAGCGCCAGCAAACACGCATTCCGAACGTGCGTCTCCTGGAGAAGCGTCCCCTCGATCAACACTCCCACTTCGTGGCGCGTCGCGTTCGCCTGGATTGCCTCGCCCAGATCGACAAGGAGCGACGACGCGTCCTTGGTGAGTCGCGGTTGGGTCCTCACCACGTGCACCACGTGTTCGAGCGCTGTCTTGCGTGGAAATGCTGGGTCGGAGACTAGATATATGCCGTGCGTGCGTGAGCGAGTGAGCGCGCGGATGGACATGGGCATATACGAAAGAGAAGGCGTACATTCGCTTCGATGAAACTTGATCACGTCCAACACGAGTGTCACCTGCTCGAGTGCCTCGTCTGCGTCGTGCTCGCTCCCCTTGTCCACGCCCACCCCACCTTTCAGTGCGACACACTCGAGCAAGAAAAAGGCAAACGAAAACGTCGCCGCATCGAACGGCGCCCGTTCAGAGAGCGTCCGGAGCCTGTAAAGCACGCGAAGCACCAGTGCTACCGGCCATGCGGAAACGATCACGACAAGAGCACAAAAAAAGGGAACGACGACGTACAACCCAACGCCTCGGCCGCTTGTGCCTCTGGTACACACCCCACCTCCAACGCTCTCAACACGGCGACCCCAACCCACCGTCTCAATCCTTCGAGCCGCTCCGAACAACACCGCGTTAGACACACAAATGTCTCAAACGGGCTCTCGTCGCCCTCGCTCCCAACGAGCTGTGCACACCCCTGGCTGACCGCCCCCTCGAGTAAGCATTCCGCGATAGGACGTACGTACGCCTTGACGCTCGCGCTTGCTGCACCGCTCTGGACGACACTCCTAACAAACGCCAGAGCACGAACGAGGCGTGTACGAAGGGCACCCACACGTCCGCGCACAGTGGCCTCTTTGACGAGCTGCGCCTGAACGAGGGCCTGTGCTTCCTTGGAGAGCCCACCTGCACCTGCGCCCTGGCCCGCCCTGGTCTTTTTGCTCGCGAGGCTCTGACGCAGCTCGGTTTCCCACCGGGCAATGTCGGCGCCTTTACCCTTTTTAGGGCCTTGGTCTTTTGTGTGGGTCAAGAGCACTATGTTGGTGGGGGTGAGAGCGGAAAGTAGACATGGCAAGCGCCTCGACCTTACCATCGACGTACGTCGTTCCTTCTGGCGTCTCCCAGATTGCAAGGTCTTCCTCGGACAATGCACCCAGCGCCTTGGCGTTGATATCCACCCGGAGCTGATCCATCAGGCGGGGTAGCACAACCTGTGGAGCCACAAACGCCAGGGTACCGATCGCGCGATAGCTCGCTTCTGCAAAACCCAACTACATGCACACAGAAATACGGGTTACTTGATAGATCACAACACATCACGAGCAAGACATACCTTGGGGTCCATCATGGACGCCTCGAGGACGTGTTTCATCGCTAGATCGATATGCACATTCAAGACCTCGAACGGATCCGTACTTGCCCTCTGACACAGTTCGATCCACAGTGTGCGCGACGGTGCACCTGTGCATCACGTTGATCCCACGCATCAACAACACAAAAAAGGGGACGCACAGATCGCGGGATGGTGGGCCAACACCAACCAGTCCACGATCAACACTCGCCGCGCCTGCACGTCGAGCCCACCCTCTCCGACACTCGCACAGGCAAGCAAGACCGCGGCATACCGCCCTCGCTTGTCGACCACGGGTTTCTCTTGCTCCTCGCTTGAAGATGCAGGTGGCGCGGTAGCTTTTGCCGAAGCCACGGGTTTGGACAAAGAAGCCGTGATGGCATCACGAAGCACTGCATTGAGAAGCTGCGGTCGTTTCGCAGCTGCTTCTGCGAGCACCCCGGTCGTCGCACGTCGCACGTCTGGAAACGGCGTGTGTACGGCGAGATGCACGAACACGGCACCCAACGAGACCCTTGGACACGTTCAGATACGACGATGGAGAAGAGACGCGACGCGTACCTCTGGTGATGGTGCTTGAGCAGGTCCGACTGCATGGCGAGATTTGAAGCGCGGAGTAGCCACGTGGCGTCTTCGGCTTCGCTGACCTTCTGATAGACCTTGTCCCAAATAAGGAAAGAGGGTTTCGTTGATGATCCCGTGAGCGTGTCAATATTCACACTCCGCGACGTAATATCATCTAAAAATAAAATGGAAATGACGTCATCAACGATCGAGATGAACAACGCACCCGATCCGATTTTGAGCAGGATGGCGAGCGCAACGTAGCCTTCGAGAGCAGCGGCACCGAGGGGATTCGCACTCACCGTCTTGAGACAGCCCTCAAGCGCACCAGAGACAGCCTTTGCAAAGGTTTTGGTGGCGTCGTTGAGCGTGTCAAGATCCCAGAGAGCGGTACCGACGACGCCCACGAACCCGCGCTTCACGGCTGGCTTGGCACTATTCATTTCTTTGGCGATAAGCGAGGTGACGTCAGCCGATATGGGTGTGTTGCACGCCAACAGGTGGCTCAGGTGGGTTGGAAGGGTGCGCGCGAGCAGCGAGGTGGCAACATCATTGGTCTCTTTGACCATCAGTGTGGGAAGGGCATGGACGAGTGTCGTTGACGCGGCGTCGTGCTTGGGAAGCATCGTGAGCATCGTGTACAACGTAATCCGATGATCCACCCCTGTCGTCTTTCCGGCCAGTGGGAGAGTCAGTATCTCGGAGACAGCCGTCTCGAAAAACTCTGGTGGGAATTCGGATACCAAGACCTTGAAGAGAGCCGAGGCGCTTGTGCGCACGTTGGGGTTGGTTGACTTGGCCGAGTTGAGAGCGGCGATGAGGAGTTTCTTGACAGTGGGTACGTCCAGGGGATGTGAATATGCGAGCAAAAAGTCGGCAATGACTGTAACACGTCAAGCAATAAAACAGATGCACGCGAGAGATGACCTACCACTCAGCGAATATTCTGGAGAACGAAGGAGGGCCTTTTCCATCGTCGGCAAGATGGAAGTGGAAAGATCATCAGGACTGATGCTGGTGCGAATAAAGTCATACAGTGCACTCTGCAGGCGATGAGTTGGATGACAAGTACGCATCAGGAGACGTACAGAAGTGTGTAGAGGGGTTGCGGATTTGGACATGAGGATATGCGTCGTGTATAGATTGATGATACCCTCCTGATCCAGATCATCAGACATAGTAGAGCAGTGGACGACGGTTGCTCACCTTGACGGATGGAGGGATTTGTGAGAGAGAGTCATCCTTGACGTTTTTGAGACGGATCATGACATCGACAGCAGTGCTCAAAAGAGGTATGTAGATGAGTGGTGTCTGGCTCGATTTTGCATGTGAGACAAGCGTAGGCATGAGGAGGTGAAGATGTTGAGGGGCGGATCGGAGTGCCCTGCGTGTGCGAACGAGCGCGCTTTTTTGCATGGTGGGTTTTGATCGTATGCAAGGGTTGAGCAGGAGATCGAGAAGTGTGGCCAGTATGCCAGTGAGCACACGCCACGCATCGGACGAAACAACGTCTGGGTTCGCAGAAAGGCAGGTGGTGTAGAGCCCGCAGGACCAGTTCAAGAGGACAAAGAGATCTGCTGCGGCATAGGAACTGGGGATGGCTCAACGGATGCCTGACAAGAGATATCAAGATGGGGCAGACCTGGGCGTTGGTTTGGATATGCGTGTTGCTTCGTTTGCAAGCCATCCGAGGACGTTGTCGAGGACGCCGAGTTTTGATGCATCGCAGATGGATTCGTCTTTTTGGACGAGGCGCATTCCGATGTGCTCTACGGCATCGCGTGATGGGGTATCGATGTAGCGTGGATACGTCTCTGTGAGGAGCTTGAAGACGTCGAGAACCTGCGACAGGGAAAGATCTGGGTGGTGTGAGTGCAAGGTGTGCCCAGATGGATGGACATGCCTTGGTTTGCGAGCCAAGCGAGGTCGTCGCGTAGAAATGTGAGACGAGTGTTTGTGCTGGCGGAGAGGAGATGAGCGTGAGCGATCTGGATGGCGATCTGCCAGTCTGCAGCGACGTTGTCACGCCAGGACGATGATGCGAGTCCGTCGTCGTTGTCGTCGTCAAAGGGCATGACGGAGTCGATCCAAGCCTGTATGTCGTGAATGGCTTGATGTGAGTGACTATTATAGTACTCAAAAGGGATCAACAACTCAACAACAAGGTTGACTTGTCTTTTCTCTCCCTCCCTCAATGCCCTTCGTAGACGCAACTCCACCAGACTCGCCAGCACCGCCCAGCCCAGCGACGACGACGACAACGACGACCTACTCAATCCCATCCAACGCCGACCTCGCTGCCGTCGCTGCCACCGTCGCCGTCGTCGGCGTCCTCATGGCACTCCTCATCGCCTGGCTCGTCGTCCGGCTTCGCAGCGCCGCTCGTTCCCAGCCCCACACCATCCCCATCGCCACACGTCGCCCCACCTCCAACACTTCCTATGTCTTCCGTCCCTCCTTTGCCCCCTCAGAGTCTTCCTCCAAGTTCTCATTCAGTACGTATCACCCTCCCTACTCGTTCGTCCACTTCTCACTGATCTAATCCCCCAGTTCGCAAACCCCTCCGTCTCTCCCACCAACGCCAAGATGGCAGCTGGGACTTTGCCGACCCCGACCCCTTTCACTTCAAAAAAGAGTGTTCGCCTGACCCACCCTCCCACCTAGAACACCGTCCGGCACCGCTGACACTCGCACCACGTGCACAACGCGCGAGCACCCACAAGGACGAGTGGGGTCCACGCACGCCCATCACCCCCACGTCCGCCGTCGAGCCTCCCCCACCAGCGTACTGTCGCGACAGCTCCTTGTCGTCCGTCTACCAGTCCAGGCACCTGTCTCTCTCCTAGACCTCATTCCTCGCACGTCATGCATTGTATATACTCTATCCGCTATACCGCCCAGACGGCGCCCTTGCACTCCTTCACAGACCCATTCGGATATGGAACTGGACCCTCGACAACTGGATGTCATCACCATGCATGATGCGGCGCACAGTACAGTATTCTAGTTTCAGACGGTTCACCCCTCGTGTTTGCATCGTGTTTTTTGCTTTTTCTTTTCTCGCATTGCATTGCATGACACTAGGATAATCACGGACATGCTTTCCTTTTTTTTTCTTGCTTGGTGATTGCTCGCTTCGTACACCTATTCTTTTTGTTGTTGTTGCTCGGCTCTCTCGCTCTCGCGTTGCATTCTCTTCTCTTGGTTACTTGCAGCATGGTCATGTAATTCGTATTCTATTCCTAGCAGGAATCCGACGGCGTTTCCGTATGCGATTGGGTCTAGGCCCATTGCCGGCGGGGACCGGACCTAACCATTTGTTCTTGAGATAAGCTGTAGGTCCTGGAGCCGTGTTCGGTTACAGTGTGATGTGATGGCTTTCGAATCCAGATAACCATAGATACGATTGCAACATGATGATAGACATGAACATGACTGAACACTTCATAAGTTACTTTTTGATCCGCAAGAAAAATGACATCACATGAAAAAGAGAAAAACCACCGATCAAGCACTCTCGACGAGCTAGGCTTCTCGCCGCCTCTTGACACGACCCCGGCTTTCACTAGTACAATCAACAAGGCCCTCCCGAAAAAAAAAAGGGTAACCCACGCAAACGCCCTCTGCTTTCGTTTCCGACTCTCCTTTTTCATCACGTTCCTTGCCAACTTGCGTTTCGCAGCTGCCTCGGGGTCCGTCGTTGCCTACCACCACCGTGACACATGAGCATATCACACACACCCCTTCAGCGCACGCACCTTGGTCACACGTGCAACCCGCCGCGCTTGTTGCACGCTCACGACTCCCTGTCGAATCCGATGATACGCACTAGCAAACACCGTCGTGCCCACTTTGGCCTGCACGAGGTCTTGCAACTCGATCGCCGTCGTCTTGAGTTCTTCTACACCCCACTTTAGCGCCGCGTCAACGAGAGAGGAACGCGCAACATACCCACACCTGCATCCCGAATGGTGTCTTCCTCAGTGATACGATAAACTGGTGTGAGAATGTGTGGCAGGAATCGCTCGAGCTGCGATGCGTCCATGTACGACGTCATCGCTGCAAAGAAACGCAGCACCGATAACGGCGAGAGCGCCCAGTTGGCCTGTAACGCATATGCATACACCGATGAAGAGAGTAGAATCACGTCAGCCAACGTCGATTTCATAACACCTTCACATACCGGAGCGGTCGACTTGTTTCGTCGCGCAATCTGCGCAGATCGGGCTTGATAAGATAACTTGGAGAACAACCACGGAAGCGCGTCCGATTGCCTTTTTTTCTGACCCTCCCCATCTCCATCTCGCTCCTCGTTTTCGTCTTCATCCTCGCTATCATCTTCACTTTCATCCTCCTTGGCCTCACCCCCACACCCATCCAGCGACTGCACCACGAACCACTTGCCAACGAAAAACAAATTCTTGACCGCCTGCAACGCCACGCTCGCTTCCAAGTTTGGACTCTTGAGCAATGCACACAACTTGTCCGCCACATCCCTCATACACGCATACGTCAACACCTCCGTTCCTGCACCCGCGGTCGCGCCCTCCGTCGTCGACGCTGCAAACAACACCCCAAGCAACCGACACGCCGCACTCCGCACCCACGCATGCGGAAACGCAAGCAACTCGACGACAACCGTCCATCGGACCTTGCTAGACGCCATCGCCTCTGGAAACACTTGCAACACCTTGGCGAGCCCCTGGAGCGTCTGGTACGTCGCGTGCCATTCCCCGTCGAGTCCCTCCCCTTCCCCCTCGCCGTCCACGTCCATCTCGCCGTCTTGGCCGGCAAGCCACGCATAGCTGCTCTCTGCAACAGCTTGCAAGTCGTCCAAGATCCCATCAAGATACGGCGCCGCGCCGCGCTGCAACGCGTCCACGACAAGCCCATACACTTGCACCGCGACGCTTCGCAACGTTGCCTTTTCCTTTTGTACCGCCCACGCGTGTAAATGGCCCATGACTGTTCGCCGCAACAATTGCTGTTGTGACGGTTCCCCCTCCAACCGTCGCACGAGCACCTGAATCACACCCGCAGCAGCTACCCGACACGTCTTGTCCGCATCATTGGCCAAGCACAGCACAAGCGCCACAAACAACATCTCGGCATATTTCGCCATCAACCCCACGTCAAACTTGGTCACAAGCGCATGCAGCAACTCAAGCACGCTCGACCGACCTGACGCGTGCTCGTACGACAAGTTGCGCGCCAAAAACGCCAGCGTCGTCTGCAGACGGCCCGCGCCCTGCGGGTAATCGAGCAAAAATTGGAGGAGGAGCAACCGTGCGGATTCGCGCGTGTGTGCCGACTGTGAGGTAACGAGGATGGTGGAGACGGTCGTCATCAGGTCGTATAGCTCGGGCACGACGAGCTTGCGGGCGACGATGGCGCGGAGGAGCGCGAACACGCTTGCTTGACGGTTGGGTTCTTCAAGGTCGGGTGCGAGGAGAGCGAGGAGGAAGAGAAGGTCGTCTTCTTTAATGTTGGATGTGGGACACTCACGTAGGATCGTCGCCAGGGACTTGAATGCGATTTGGGCCACTTCAGATTCAGCGCTCCCGACGGAACGAATGATGGCTAGGGTTTGATGGGACATGAGCGGTGCTGACGTGGGGACGGCTTTCAGGGGACATTGAAGGATACAAGGAGCAGCCTTGAGCGCTGCGATAATGACTGCTTCCGATTCGGCGTACAGCGTATTCCCAATCAAGTTGACAAAGGGCTCCAGTCTCGCGAGGAGCTGTGCGTCGTGCAGGTCAAACCGTGATCGTCGATAGGCGGTCGTGAACAAATCAAGTCCAAAAACGACGAATCTAGTTCACATCATCAGCTCCGACACGCATACACGCACGCGACGCAGAAACACACCGATACGAATTGTGTGCATAATGATCACTGTCAGCGACAATTTTGCGCTTAGTCTGGACGATATGGTCGTCCTTGCGTCCCCTCCCCTTGTTCAACGTCCCCCTTTTCTCCGCCTCTTGCAAAAACTTGGCGTTTTGACTGACGAGCGTATGACACAGCACCAGCAACTCGGGCGGGTTCAGTCGCGCATTAGTGTTGAGCCCACTCGCGATCCGCCTGAGCACCTCGTCCACCTGCTGCATCGGCTTGGCCGAATTGGTCACCTCCACCACCGATCGGAGTGGTAAGAGCAATGCGCTGATCCGGTTCGGCGAGACGTAACGCGCCGAGAGTGAAAAGCAGTCGAGACCCCTCGACGTGCTCCCCTTGACCTCAAGCATCTTGGTCTTGAAATCCTCGTGCTGGACGTCCTTGGCTGACTCACCAAACACGACTTCGGACGCGATGTGAGCAATGTCGTCTATGCACCCGTCGAGGTCGTCGAACGCGGCCGCGGCGGACGAGGTGACATACGTCAACAAGGCGTGCGTGACGTACGCGAGCACGTGGAGGTGTGGACCACGCAAGAGCGCAGCACGGAGCTCGCGCAGAGCCAGTGGGAGATGTGTAGGACCGAGCACGACGGCGATTCGACACAGGGTCTCGCGGACGAGGTCGCGCGTCTCTTGCGACCGACTGCGCAGTGCCTGGCTGAGCACCGTCAGTAGCTTGCCAATTTGTGCTTCTTTAGCGCTGGCTGGAAGATGGAGGGCAACGTGGGCGATCCCGAGTGCGACGGGTATGCGGAGGCCATCTTCGTTCTCATCTCGGTTCTCTAGGTAGCCGAGTAATGCTGGTAAGAGGCGTACGTTGACGGCGTCGGATACTTTTTGAACGTCCGTGGATGGAACGACGGGTGGAGTTTGGATCTCGGCTGCGTTCTCTTCACCCTGCTCGTTATCCACGACGGCTGGCGTGTCCGTGTCCAGAACAACCGCCTCCTCCATCGAAAAGTGAAAATTTTCAAGAATAGCAACCAGCGCGCGTGCATGCACGCGGATGGCATCGTCTTTATCCTTGGCGTTCCGAACATACTTCTGAACCAAGGCGTAATACGCCGACCAATGAAGTTGTCTGGCAATACGGCCGAGCGTGTTGATCGCCTCAGCCACGAGCAAATGGTCCAGCGACGCCGTCGACACGATGTAGTGCTCCACGAGCGGCACGAAGATCTCGACGAGCGTCTTGCCTCGCAGGTACCCTTGCTCGCATTGTTCGCCGAGTCGTCGAAGGGCTCTCGTCCGTCGGTGAATCTGGATGTGGTGGATGTTGGAAAAGAAACTCGCTTCGTCGTCACCGCCTGCGAGTAAGTGGCGCATCTCTTGTAGTGAAGCGATACGTTCGCATTTGATCACGGCGTGCGCAATGACGCCGAGTGCCTCAGCGCGAACGAGCTCAGCCTTGGATCGCAGCGCGTTCTTGAGTGCCGGCAAGACAGTACGCATGAACAGTGGCTCGGCTTCAGCTGCAGAGGGGCCATCAGAGGCAACGACGCCAACGAAACGGCGAAGCGTAAACGCGGCATTGTTGCGAACGGCGAGTTCCTCTGGGTCTTGCACGAAATGCAACGCGTTGTATAGGACCGGTAGCCAATCACGAGGAGAGAGGGTGAGATAGCGCTCCTCGTTGAGTGTCGTAAACACCGCAAGTCGACGATCGAAATCTGGTTCGTTGATGCGTTTCGTAGAACACGCGTTGAGCGACTCCAAGAGCGATGCAAGATCCTGAAGATTCGGGTGGAGAATCGCCAGTTGCTTGAACGTCGACGTGAGCGCGAGACGCGCGCCGTTGGAACGGAACGTGAGGAACAAGTGCGACAACAACTCGTAGACTCGGGCAAAGGTCGGTGATGCCGGATCCGACAACTCGGGGATGAGCGCAAACAGATTATCGAGGATCATCAACAAGTTCATCTTGGTCTTTTCGGGAACCACTTTGCCTGGTTTGCGTAGCAAGGGAGCTAGTAACCCGACGAGGACGGACGCCTGTGCAGGGTCGGCGATGTGATGAGCCACTTGGGATAATACGCTGATTTGGCGCTGTGCAAGAGGACTGGACAAGTGTTGATCACCCTTGGTCCGCTCAACGAGAGTCGTCAGATTCGTGAGTAGAAGCGACAGATGCGGTTTCACGACGTCCTGTGCGATAGCGTCGTCCTCGGAGGCTAAGGCGAGCAAGCGATTCACGATGTCAAAAATGTGCGTCAACACGGCCGGCTTGACATTGGTGGCGACAAAGCAATCCAACACCTTTGGCAAGACACGATCGTCGTAATCCACCAGATAACGAACATACTCGGGCCGGGACGCCCATAGATAGAACACATCGAGCAAGGCGGACGGCGCTTGCGTGTTCTCTTGGTCAAGGAGCGCAAGCCTTGGCGAAATGATGCTATCAAAGGATGCCCGCAAATAAGGCGAGTAGTCGAACGAGACAGGGGTGCGGGAAAAGTCGGCCAGTCGCCGGAGCCCAAGTTGTCGTACGGAGCGTACGGTCCTGGTGGTCAATCCCTCGTCGACGTTTTCATCTGCGTCGGCATCCGCGTCCTCTCGATCCTCCTCGTCTTCTCCTTGTACTTCGTTAGGACCGCCACTTGCCACTGGCGCCTCATTTTGCTTCGAGCCTGCTAATCGGCTTTGTGCGGATGCAGTGAGGTTCAGGGAAGTTCCAAGAAGAGCAGGCCAGTGTGGCACGACCCTCGGCCCGAGGTGCCGCAGCACCTGGCCCAACAGATTCAAAAACCCAACCTGCTGCTTTGAAGACACACTCGAGGGCACCTCGGTCAACACGAAACCCTCCTCTTGCCAGGTCAGACTGCTCGACCCCATTGGCTTCAGCATCAGGTCGACGAGTAACCCGAGCTCGTCCTCGGTGCACACGGCCAGCGCACTGAGCACCGCAGCTCTTCTATCCCCTCCTTTGGTGCGTCCCTTCTTCTCGAGCATGATTCCAAAGAGGAGACGAATCGTCGTATCCACAAACATGGGTCGGTCTGTGGCGTCTAGCGAAGAAAAGTTGAGGTGCGCGAGTTCGTCCCGCCATAACGTATCGTCTAGGAAATGCCGAAGCGTCTCCTCATGCCTTACGAGGTTGGGAGGCTTGTACGTTAACACACAGCTGAGCGCGACCGTCTGCAGTGTACGATCGGGATGGGACAAGAGGGCGCGGTAGATGGTAAAGAGCGTCTCTGTAGCGTGGAGCGCCTTGGGGTTGGTGAACTTGCTAAACAGCGTGAGCCATCCATGTAGTTTGTAGCGGGCAAGATTCGACACGGTGTCATCGTTAACCGCCAGCGACAGGAAAAAGGGAACAAGTTCACGGTTGTGTTTCTCCGCGAGCGAGGCGCACTGTCCGAGCGTCGAGAGCAACTGCGTCTCGTACGAAACAGGGTCAAATCGGTCAGAAGGCTTTTGGTCCTATGGGCGAAGAAAATGGTGTTGAACGTCGACACATCCAATACTGAAAAAAATCTGACACTTACGAGGACAATCGCTTTCCGGTCGTGATCCTGGTCCAGCCAACTCGAGATCACGGTCCTCATTCTGTGCGCGGCACCATCTCTCCATGTCCGTTCCCCTTCCCGAAGTTCATCGTTCACGTCCTGTCCAATGTTCTCGTTCAGCCACTCAGGAAGTCTACTCGTCTTGTCCGCTGTGATAACCACTTGCAACTCGTCAAATAGACATTCCCAAACAGTATTCCCGAATCGCTTGGCCAAGGACGAGAGCGCCTCTGCAGCCGGCGACCATAATGGTCGTAGATTGACCTTGAGCTGGGCTATACAAAAAAAATCAAACACGTGTGAACAAAATAATGAGAAGGAAACGCACAGATCAACCATCTGATACATAGGTCAGTAGCCAGAGGTTCGTCATCCCTGATCACCTGCCCAATACGACCAATTCGCAACACCCGTTCGCGCACGCCCTGAGCGTCCAGAGAAACTTCCTCTCCTTGTAAACACCGCTTCAGTACGTCGTGTTCGCCTGGAGTTGATTTAACTAGTTTCGAGGAGAGGATTTTGAGTGCGCTCAGGCGCAACGATCGCGAATGCGATATGATGCACGTTCGCAAGTGCAGATAGAGCTCCGAGAAGGACAAGACGTCTGATGCTGATGGGCTGGGGATCTCTCATCATTAATATGCCTTGCTCTGGAAAGGTATCCCGTCACATTACCTCGACTGTACGAGACTTGCCAAACCAATCAGGGCGCATTGAGACCATGACCACTGCTGTGCGATCATCCTTGTCCACCCCGCCAGATCGACCTGCTGTCTCCAGGATGCGTTCTTGGACCCTGCGAGGCCGTGCATGCATATCCATAGAACCCAGGTAGGATTTACATGAGACGCATTCCAAGAAGCCTCTGGGTCAGGTGCATCAAGCATGCGTTGGACGATGCCTACCAATAATGCCGGCATCTTGTCGACGTACACCAATAGGGACAAAAGGTTACGCAACTCATCTACACCGTCTAAGCTGAGCTCCCAACGAGACAAGCGTTCACAAAGCCAAATATCGATGGTACGTTTCCACACGATATCCACCTCCCCGAGTTTGTCGGCATGATGAAGGTATGCAAACAAGCGCAACGTCTGCTTTGGCTGTGTAGTGAGAAGATCATCCGTCGACCGAAACAAGGCTGGTAGAGCAACGAGTTTCCATCCTCCCCAAGATAACTCGGCGAGAGCGCCAAGAAGCGAAACTCCATACTTGGGCACTTTGAGAGCTACCGTGATTAACAGACGTCCAGTGCTCGTTGCCATGGTCATGTCTCCTGCTGTAAGGACCGCGAGCGAAAAGTCGAAGAGAGCGGTCTCGATTGGAGGGGAAATTTGAATGTTTGGCAGGACAGATGCCAGTTGCGACAATTGGAGTGCTTCAAACAAGGAATAAGTAGTAACAGGACGAGGTGGGAAGAGGACAAAAGAACTCACGCGACAATCGAGATCCTTGACGTACGCTGCAAACGATACTGATCAGCTGTAATATACGGCGGAGGCGCTCTAATTCTGCGTCGTTTGATGGCGACTGACTGACGGAAGTCAAAAATCGAGCTACGAGTATCTCAGCGATGCCAGAAAACTGATCGGCATCCTTGCAGTGGTGGATGATAGAAGTGAGTGTCCGTCGTAGAACGGTGTACAGTAAATCGGATTTTTCGCAGGTCAGATAGCAGTCGATGGCCGGTCCCATTATTGAAGATGAAGTCGTGTGGAGGGTCGAGGAGACAGACTGCATATAACGGGAAAGGAAATCAGCACACTGGAAGCGCGAAAAGTGACGTAGGCCCACTTTGCAAGCAAACACGAGCATCCAGGCACTGGCGCTCTCTACGCCATCGAGATTGTTGGCCATGAGGAGAACTGCCTTTTCTCGTGCAGAAGTCTTCAGACGGCGTAACACAGACGCCCACACCTCGGCGGCAGCGCGCTGTACTTCGGGACTACAATTCGGTAGGATAGCGTGAAAGGAGGACCACGTTTGCTGCAAAAGATCCAAATGTATGGATGGCACGAGAAGGTACCTAAAAAGCCCCGACAGCGTCGCTAGCAATGCCGTGAGCGCGGGGGTTGCGATAGGACGGGGAAGAAAACTGAGGAGCTTGGCTAACAGGTCAGCGTAGACAGGCGAAAGGGTCGTGCGAAGGTCATGTGCCAGCTTCTGGAGAAGGCTGGGATCGAATGAGCAAGAGAAACAAGGGTAGAAGAGGGTTGACACACTCGAGAAGCGTTCGTAACCCTTCGTCATCAGCGGCATCTACTGCGGCCATCCATAACTCGACGATGTCTCTCCAGTTGTGTAAGAGGAGGGGCATGGAAAGGGAGAGTGGATCAGCCCTTTGCGCAAATCGGATGAACGAGGGGGATAGATTGAGCTGTTTCCATTGCTGAAGGGACACGTAAAAGTGTGATTCGGTGTCCTAAGGGTAGAGGTGAACCCTACACGGAGAAGAGAAAAAGAAACCACGGGCGACGACATACGGCTATATCATGATCAAACTTGGTGAGATCAAGCGCGGACGGCAGATGGACGTGTTTTAATGATTCTGCGTACGATTGGTGCTGAGAGACTCCCCATCAGTCGTACGGTGGTTAGATTGACCAACGGAAACTCACCTTGAAGCGTTTTACGCGATGTACGACCTCGTCTTGAACCAGCACGGCGGGGGAATCCATGTCATGGGCTCTCTCAGAGGAGGTTGACTTGTCGCCTTGCCTCGAGCGTGTCCGTGTTGAAGTGACGACAGTTCCTCCTGACTACTGACTAAGCAATCCATTTTCGGCAATGTGAGTGATTCTGAGTACACCCGGAGTCGGCGCTGCAGCAAAATACTGAGCGAAAGGATGGAACGATATCAATGGATAAATACTAGTATGTAGTACATCAGATGCGAAACGGATCACAGCGCGAAGTGAAAGAGGCGTCACTATTTAACGCGCGTCCAGGCGGTCAAAGGTGGGTCCCTTGTACTTTTTACTAATCGTCGTTCAAGTTTCTCGCTGTCCTATGCATCCTAAACACCCCACTCGTATACGAAAAGTCTAAGGTCATCGCCAGTGAGCAGACACCACCTCCAGGTATTAAAACTTATTAACCTTTCGATACAGAAAACGGAGAGCCTAGTAGAAAGGCAGATGCATCATACAAAGCTCTGCTTAGGACTGGCATGGCCGTTCACGTTCACGTTCAACACAGTCATGAACCACCGCACATCAAAGTACGAGAGAGCGTGATATGGTCATGATGGACATAAGATTCATATCGTCAGCATGACCGTGATGTTTGTAATCAAATGTTTATACCTGTTCGGAGAATTTTTGACAAAGACATCGACACTCATCATCGAGGACTCCAAGATAACCTGGCTGGGAGAAGACGACATGTCTACAAGAGAATCGACCTGACTTGGCCGTGATTTTTTGATCGAGTCAGAGAGGGGACAGGACTGTGGACAACGATTCAAGAACCGTTCGATGATGGGGATGATCACCCCAATAACGGGCCGTCCCTCGATTGAGGACCAACAATCTTGAATGAAATTCCAATGAGAGTCATCCAGGGTTCGAGACTCTGGTCGGCGGGGCTTCTGCCCCCTCGCCAATCGCAAAACAACGGCGGAGTCTCCCCGGACTTCTGACCATGGTTCTTTGCCAGATAACACCTGCAATAATATCAGCGCAGGTGTGGAATCCGATGTGTCCATCCAACTTCCCTGGAGTGTTATACACCCAAACGACCATATATCGCTCTTGGTTGTCCGCTTGCACGCCTCATCCTCATCAACTTGCTCTGGCGCAATCCATCGCAAGGCTCCCGGTCGCGCAGTGGATCTTCGGAGATAAGTCAAAGCTTCGGGAATAATACCCACCAACGAAGCATAACCAAAATCCGCTAAACGCGCGGTGTAATCTGCATCAAGCAGTACATTGTTCTGTCCCTTGGTTAGACAACAAGGATCCAAAGATTTCTAGCTTGACGCACGCAGTTAAGGTCACCATGGACAATCGCCAAAGAATGCACTATGGTGTGTTAAGTCTTCTTTCTCAGCCTTGTAGTGATAACGAAGACCCACAGTACTGCAACCCGTTTGCAATATCTAGCAGCTATCACCCAGCGATTAGAAGACATGAATGCAGTACATATTCAGTGGACGCACAAACCGGAGTCGGTGTCTCAAATCTAAATTATCATGATACTTCACTAAGAAACGGTGAAGTGATTCGTTGGGCATCCATAAAGATACCAACGACATTGCGTCACGCATTCCAAATCCATATGCAACTCCCAGGAACGGAACGATATTCATGTGATCAAGTCTCCTCCAAATTCCGAGCTCTCGACGAAGCATCTGCAAATCAGCTTTAGATCACACTTTTTGATTGTAGATGAGATCAATTACCTTGACAGATTTTTCGCTTGCATCTCCATCTATTGCGAACGCGAATCGAAATGCCTTTACCGCAACCTTTGGGAGGGGTAATCAGCAGGCAGCACGAGTCGTATACCAGCTTCAAACCTCTTTTGGCGAACTGCCATGGTACCGACATCTATACACATCACCAAAACCTCCTCCAGCAACATACTGATCATTGGCTTTGGTGATATAGCGAGTAAGATCTGGTGGAGGAGGGAATTTTGTACTGATGAAGATGATTCGAACCAAGCAATGATATCAGATGATCGAACTACAGCGTAACAACATGACATACTTGAGGCTGGACGTTTCACATAGCGGTTCCTCTGCCAAAAAGGAGGCAGGGCGTGAATGAGGTACCGCGGAGTGTACAGTTGGAGAAGCTGGATCAGGTCCCTTTAGGGAAATGAAAGCAGTGAGATGGATAACCTTATCTAAGTCAAGGAAGACCATACTTGTTCGACCTCATAGACAAGGTCCATGGCATCGTCATCGTCGTACACGGAAGAACCAGATGAGACTTCGTGTTCGTGGGGATTGGCACCTTGAGTAGAAACTGCTGAACGTTCTCCACGCTTACGAGCGTTCTGACGAATATCGCGGAACCAGGTTGTCACCTTGTCGATATCCCTAGATAAAAATAGTCAATGACTCGTTCTGACACTGATAATGAAGCATACACCCACATGCCAATCTCCAATGCCAGCGCTCTTCGCTCTTCTATGGAAGGTGTCGTTGTGCAATGAAGCAGCTTCTTCATTGCATCAAGCTGATATGGCCCTGGACGAGACCGCCGAGGATGTGAAACACTATCCTCGGCCCTAGCACCCTCACTACTGTTATCGTAGTGTCTACCTTCATCTATGTGAAGGTCTCTCGGACCCCTATCGTAGGGTATGAGAGTTCTCCGTATTCGCGATGAAGACATTCGCGAATTAAATGGAGGGGGTGGTGACATTCTACACTGAGGAGTCGAAGCTTCCCGGTAATCATTCACCCCAGCCGACGGAAGTTTCAATAGCGCGGGACGAGACTCGTGTTCACGGGTCATTAACGAAGGATGGTGAGATCGAGGTGGAAGAGGGGGATGAGGGACGTGTGATAATAACGGACTACCACTACTTGATGGTTGTCGCTGGGCTGGGTGTGCAGAAACGTATGGGGTAGAAGCAGACTCTTCTCTGTGCTTCTTTGCTCGGCTGCGTTGGTTCTGAAACCAATTGGTCACACTTTGGAATCGCCTGAAAGTTTATCAGGCACACAAACAAGCTTTACTTATGCCCAGGGTGACATACATGCCAGTTTTGTCCGCGAGTTCCCGTCTCCGCTCCAGGGTGGGATGACTGTTGAGGGCATAAGCACGGCGCAGTACTTCGGCCTGTTCTGGGGAAGTTCGCATTCGTGCTAACTTATCATCAATTCCAGGAAGGGTCACGGAAGAGCGCTAAGCAAATGATAAGACGGCCATGCATGCAACATTCAGAACCTGAGTAGCGTACCCAGGGCACCCGCCATAAATATATCTTCTCGATATCTATTGATGCCACGAATTCACCAGAGGGAGAGAGAGGAACGTCGAGTGCAGGTTTATCATGCCGCAGATGTTGCCCGACGGGACCATCGGTAGTTGCATCCCAAAAGCGAACTGTTTTATCCTCGGACGCGCTGGCAAGGATTGATCCATCTGGTGACAGGGAGAGAGAGAATATCCCACTAGTATGACCTATCCATGGATGTCTGATCTGTTTCCCCGTATCGGAGTTCCAACAGCGAATTGTTTCGTCACCGGATGAAGAGAAGAGTCTGCTGCCATCGGGTGACCACAGCACACAGGTGACGTCACGGTTGTGGCCTTGTAGTGGACCCAGGATGAGTGCGCCAGTCTTGACGTCATACACGTGGATGTTGCTTCCAAAACCACGTGCGAGTTGGTTGCCCTCTAGTGGACCCAGGATGAGTGTGCCAGTCTCGACGTCATACATGCGGATGCTGCTTCCAATGCTGCCACATGCGAGTTTGTCGCCGTTTGGAGAGAATGACATGCACCGAACATCGTCGTTGACGTCGATGGACCAATTGACTCGTTCCCCTTCCAAGGTGTAAATCACCACCACGGTCTGACTGCCAACCGCAACGAATCGATCATCAGGCGAGATGGCAATCTTGGACAATCCTATTGAGCAAGTCCATTCCCGGATGAGTTTGTGCGATTCGACGTCCCATACTTTGATGCTTCCTTCCACGTCACTGCTGATGAACTTTGTGCCATCCTGGGTCACAGCAAGACTCATCATACCACTGCTCTCCATCGATGTCCCTTCTTGCCCGCCGTTTTCCAGGTTCCAGACTTTCACATTTCCGCCATCAGAGCCAGTGACAACTCGGCGTCTGTCAGGGAGGTACGTGAGCCTCATGAAATGGTCATCATCATGCACTGGGATAACTAGAAGTGGCCGAGGACCATCGTTGACAGATCCTTGTGGTACGGGGCTTGACATGATGTTGCAAGCTACGTTTTGAGTCGGTGAATTTGCACAGGTGCGTCGACGAGAAAGACTGAGGGAGGGAAAACACCGAACACGTTGTGGGCCGCCATAGGATGAGCCTCAAGAGTATAAGGCAATGCTGTGACTTTGACGCCCAATGCTGTGGTTTCTCCTCCAATCCAGCTCCGAGTGAGACGCCGTCGGCCTCCAGAACAGCATGATGCATAATTATATTCAGACATATCACCTGCCTACAAGAGATCCAATGTCTATTCCTAAGTTGTGGGTTCCTCAACTCCCTCTCCTCTGTCATCGCGTCCACATCATCTTGACGCTCGTCGCGTTCTATTCATCCTCAAGCTCAACATCTGCCTTCCACCCCCTGTTTTCGTTTTCGTGCGACGAGAAAGAGCTGGCGAGGACATAGGTGCTATCGCTCACAGACCCTGAGCCCGAACCCTGCCCTGACTCTGGAGGAGGGCGGGATTGCGAATTATGCAAGGGGACCTGAGGCTGCACTTGAGTCCATCGTTGCTCCCGAATTCGATTATGTCTTCTTCAATTCGCTTAAAGGTCTCGCCTGGGCGTCATTTCTGACTGGGCTGCAGGAAGGTAGAAAGTTGGCACAAACGCAATGGTCGAGAAGACACTTGCCATGATGAGAGTGCCTGCATAACTCCATCGATACATTGAATGGTATGTTGCACCTATTTCGTGTTCGTAAGATTAGGTCAATATTGTTCGACTGGGGTGACTTCAATAATCCGGCGACGGTTTTGAAGGACATGGTCAACATGAAAAGACGTGTTAGCTTGCTGGGAGTGGCTAAGACGGGGTATCAGCCTTAGAAAGCAAGGTTAGATGATATAAATTGCGAGATGAAGGACGTACAAATGTGACTGCTTGGTGAGCCGAGTAAATTAGGAATGCTGACCTTAGTAGCTAACAGGACCCTAGTAATAAATTAGAAAAGGATCCAATTACTATGGTTCACCTGATGCATAGCGGAGAAGGTGCATGCGGGCCGAGGGCGGCGAAGTCACGCACGGCGGAGAGTGGGTGTTTGAAGTCGCGGCAAAGGCCGGTGAGATGCTGGACACCGTTATGTACTTACGACCTCCGTCTTGAGCCAGCAGGGGAATCCATGCCATGAGCTCTGGACCTGTGCAGGTTGAATGATCGCCGCCTTGCCTCAAGTGTGTCCGCATCCAAGTGACCGCCGTGGCTTCCTTATCCAAACTAGTAGCGCCGCAGCTACACAACTTTCAACCACGAGCCTCTTGAAGTTGTACGAGGCATCCAGTGAAGCTCAAGGCTCGCGAACCCGCTTTTGCTCTTTATTCCGGCACACTCTACATAGCAAGATGTCCTCGGATGCGCATGCTGCCATGGTTTCTCTGGCAACTTCCACGATGGATTGCAGTGGTGGACGTAACACACAGGATCTGCGACGTCGTTTCAGGAAACACATGCGGTCGCCAGGCCCATCTGACGAGATGATGGCGGATACACCGAAGAAACGCGAGAACAAAGGAGTTCTGTAATAACTCCTTGGCAACACCTTTGTGCTCCGGAGATTTATCCCGGCTATCACACGAGCTGTGCAATGTGGGTCCAAGCCTACAGCTAATACTCTCACCCACAATACAGCTTCCAAGGCTCCTATCGTAATTTATATAAACCTGTCACTGTGGCGCCATCGCTGTTATCCTCTCCCCCAGATCCCTCAATCACCATGGACTTACTTAACACTCCGTCGAGCACCCGGTACCGGCTCAGCCAAACTCCCTCTGTATCTTCCATGTGTACAGCAGAATCCTCTGACTCCATTCCAGACACTAGAGCTGCCTCCACGACAGCCATCATCGATGATCTCAACGACGAGGCAGCCGTAGGGCTCGCAGATCCCAGCAGTACTGGCAGTCGAAGAGCCATGCTCCAGCTCATCAACCGTCTTCGTGACACTGGGTACGCGTCTCTTCCTTTCACTATCTCAGAGTGTTCATGACGAGTTTGGGTAGGGTACAGACTGATATCGACTTACCTATGATCGCAGTCATTGGAAACCAGAGCGCAGGAAAATCATCTCTCATTGAATCCATCTGTGGCGTCACGTTGCCTCGATCATCAGGAACTTGTACCAGGTAGGTGCTTTTCTTCAGATCCTGCCACATTTAAACCCTCGTGCAGATGTCCAACAGAGTGCAAGATCTCTCAGTCAGATTCACCTTGGAAATGTATCGTGAAACTCCATTTTAGCACTGATGCTAGGGGTGTACCTATCCCTGTCAAAATCGTTGCCTTCGGCGCTCCTATTACCTCCAGATCCCAAGTCGAAGATCGCATTCGACGTGCCCAGCGAGCTATCCTCAACCCATCCAAGAAGCCTAATACGTACCTTCAGGAGGATGAGCTCCCGGACGACAATGAAGTGTCGTTCTCCAAGAACTATGTTTCGTTAGAGATCAGCGGTTCCGGACTCACGGACCTCTCATTCGTCGACCTCCCTGGTCTTATTGCCAGCGCCGGTAGGGGAAGTGATGGTCGAGACATCGAGCTTGTGAAATCGCTGGTCACCTCCTACATCGAGAAGCCAAGTTGTGTCATTTTGCTTACCGTTGCATGCGAGAGTACGTGTCTTGGTTTATTTCTGAACTGCATATATTTGATGGCGTCGTTCTACCAGCCGATTTTGAAAACCAAGGCGCTCACCACCTTGCGAAGCAATACGACCCAGATGGGAGAAGAACCGTCGGTCGGTCTTTGTCATTCTTCATTTCTAACGTAGAAGCACCAACCTATGCTCTCGACAGGTGTCCTCACCAAACCAGATCGCATACCCCCAGGTGATGAGCCTGAGTGGATCAAGATCCTCCGAAACGAAACTGAACCATTAGTGAATAACTGGTATTGCGTCAAACAACCCTCTTCGCAGGACGTTGCCAGAGGAATCACGTACCTGGAGGCACGTCGACGTGAAAATGAGTGGTTCGCCTCGACGCCACCGTGGTCGTCTCTTGAGCCGCAGTATCAACGGTTCTTGCGGACGAGCTACCTAACGGAGAGGCTGAGCCTCATCTTGTCAGAGCTCATCGCGAAGAGGTGAGTTAGTTACCGCCTGGGATCGATCGTCTTTATTTGCTGACAACCTGGACAAGACTTCCAAAGATCCAAGAGGAGTTGATGCATGCGATTCAGGGGACCCAGGAGAAGATACAAACGCTCCCGAAACCTCCATCGAGCGACCCTGTCGGCGAAGTGCTGCAAACCCTCAGAAATTTCGAACGAGACCTAGAACACCGAGTCGAGGGCACTCCCGAGGAAGACGGATTACTGCAGACCATCCTTCCATGTCAAGAAGACTTCAAGATTGCCATACGCCGAACTGCTCCACAATTCGTTCCTTGGGGAAAAATGTCAACGAAGGAGCTGCCAGAGCCAGCTTTCTTGTCCAATGAACATGCTGCGATGGAATTTGGTGCCGGCCAGAACAAAATATTTGTCGACGAAGTCTTAAAGCGCGCTCAACAGTAGGTCCCCACCTTTTGATGTCGCATGTTGACTGACATTTTCCCCAGTGCACGTACGCGAGAACTCCCGGACAACTATCCTTTCGTAGTTCAACGCGCATACATCAAGGAAATCACGCAAAAATGGAGCATTCCGGCGATGATCTTCTTTGAAGATGTCTATGCAATTTTGAAAGACGATCTCGCGAAACTCGTCGACGCCCACTTTGCGCACATGGGCAACGGGAACGCAAAACAAGCGATTCAGTAAGCGGAGTTGATCGTTCCTCGGTGGTACCACCAATGCTTACTGCAACCAGGATGATCGTCAACGACCACCTCGATGAAGCTGCTATCCGAACCAAGGACAGGATCCAATGGCTGCTCGAGCTCGAGCAGAACCCGACTACGCTCAATACACATTATTATGCTGACTACAGAGACAAATTCCTCGCGTACTACAAAGCCGCCCTGGACGACAACGATTTATTGACCAAGATCCAGCAAGGACGAAGTCCAACCATCAACGGGATTCTCTCTGGCCTCAACGACCTTGGGATATCGGCTACACCGACTGACCTGCCAAAGCTCCTTCCTGCTGATCCGAAGGAGGCAGCTCTGACCATCATGGCGAGCGTTCGGGCATATTTCCAAGGTAGAATGTCCCCCCAAACGGAATCGGCATAAATCAACTGACTCGTTTGGTGTGTGCTCATCCACAGTCGCCTACAAACGTTTCGTCGACATGGTTCCGATGACGATTGACCACGAAATTGTGCTCGGTATACAGAAAGGAATTTACAGGGCCCTCCAGGAAGGACTCCAGATCACCGGGCCAGAGGGGCAAGATCGCTGCAAGAGCATGTTGGAAGAACGTATCAGTGTCGTGACGACCCGTCAGGAAACGCAAGACAAAATGCAGAGGCTACAGGCTGCGCGTCAGGAATTGAGGCGATTGATGTGAGGGGCTGGGGCTGGGGCTGGGGCGATTTTGGGGTAACGTAGTTGGTGTTGTGATATTAGCTTCTTGTCTTGAATACCTGAATGTCTTGTCATTGCTTGACGCTGTTTCGGTGCCGTCCTCCACCGCTCGATGAATATGTATAGGGTGTAGTTTCTAGTCTAGGATCTAGGGTCAGTACGTTGCTCGACGCTTGAAGTGTCCTTCAACGTCGCCAACTGCCGTCCCCACCTCTACGTTTATTTGTCTCTTTTTCTGCAACAGTCTTCTGAACTCTACCAACACGCCAAGAGCACTTCCTATCCTTACACTCTACCTGTTCAAACATGGCACCAAGTTGGGATGTATAGTCCCAGATCTTCACGCCATGAGACGACCTGTGACAGATTTATACATTCATGCCTCTGACGTGACTAGTGTATCGAGGCTGCAAAAATTCCGGTCGCTCTCAGTCGAGAAGAGTAACGTCAATAGCGCTCTACAGCGGTCCCCACCTGGATTACCACGACACAGATCATCAGTGAAATAAGAAACTGAGTCCATCTCTTTACATACCTCCCTTGAAGCTTTTGTATTTATATTTGCGTTTCTGCTTCCTTCCACGTGGTTCCCGATGTGGTACTAATTGAACCATGATGTTTTCTCTCAATGGTTCGTCCAATTCATTTACGATCTGGAAGGGATCATCAAAACCGAACTCGCATTGTTCGCCGAGTCGTCGAAGGGCTCTCGTCCGTCGGTGAATCTGGATGTGGTGGATGTTGGAAAAGAAACTCGCTTCGTCGCCGCCGCCTGCGAGTAAGTAGCAAGGGAGCTAGTAACCCGACGAGGACGCCTGTGCAGGGTCGGCGATGTGATGAGCCACTTGGGATAATACGCTGATTTGGCGCTGTGCAAGAGGACTGGATAAGTGTTGTTGATCACCCTTGGTCCGCTCAAAGAGCGTCGTCAGATTCGTGAGTAGAAGCGACAGAAGGATAGAATGATAAATACTAGTGTGTAGTACATCAAATGCGATACAGATCGCAGCGCAAAGTGAAAGAAGCGTCACTATTTGACGCGCGTCCAGGCGGTCAAATGTGGATCCCTTGTGCTTTGTAATCGTCATGTCTCGCCGTCCTATGCATCCTAAACACCCCGCTGCCTCTTTTGAGGATGTCCCGCATACACGCCACTCGTGTACGAAAGGTCTAAGGTCATCGCCAGTGAGCAGACACCATACCCAGGTATTGAAACTTATTACCTTTCTTGAATACAGAAAACGGAGAGCCTGGTAGAAAGGCAGATGCATTATACAAAGTTCTGCTTAGGACTGGTGGGTGATATGGTCGTGATGGACAAACAAGATTCATATCGTCAGCATTACTGTGATGTTTGTAATCAAATGTTTATACCTTCTCTGATAATCTTTTTCAAAGTCATCGACACTCATCATCGAGGACTCCAAAGTAACCTGGCTGAGAGAAGACATGTCCACAAGAGAATCGACCTGACTTGGCCGTGACTTGATCAAGTCAGAGAGGGGACGGGACCGTGGACAACGATTCAAGAACCGTTCGATGATGGGGATGATCACCCCAATAGCGGGCCGTTCCTCGATTGGGGACCAACACTCTTGAATAAAATTCCAATGAGAATCATCCAGGGTTTGAGACTCTGGTCTGCCGGGCTTCTGTCCCTTCATCAATCGATAAACAACAGCCGAGTCTCCCCGGACTTCTGACCATGGTTCTTTGCCAGACAACACCTGTAAACAATAATATCAGCGCAGGTGTGGAACTTGTGTCCATCCAACTTCCCTGGAGCGTGATACACCCAAACGACCATATATCGTTCTTGGTTGTCCGCTTGAACGTCTCCGAGTCTTCTGGATCGACTTGCTCTGGTGCAATCCATCGCAAGGCTCCCGGCCGCGCGGTGGATCTTCGGAGATAAGTCAATGCTTCGGGAATAATACCCACCAACGAAGCATAACCAAAATCTGCCAAACGCGCGGTGTAATCTGCATCAAGCAGCACGTTGTTCTGTCCCTTGGTTAGATAGAGAGGATCCAAAAATTTCTAGTCTAACGCACGCAGTTCAGGTCACCGTGGACGATTGGAAAAGAATGCACTATGATGCAATATGTTGTTTTCAGCCATGTCAATGACAACGGGCACTCACAGTACTGCAACCCATTTGCAATATCCAGTAGCTATCACAGGGCAATTAGAAGACGTGGATGCAGCACATATTCAGTCGACGCACAAACCGGAGTCGGTGTCCCAAATCTAGATTATCATGATGCTTCACTAAGAAACGATGGAGTGATTCATTGGGCATCCATAACGACACCAATGACATGGCGTCACTCATTCCAAATCCATATGCTATTCCCAGGAACGGAACGACATTCGTATGATCGAGTCTCCTCCAGATTCCGAGTTCTCGACGAAGCATCTACATCGCGGTTTTAGATCACACTTCTCGATTGTAGACGAGATCAATTACCTTGGCAGATTTTTCACCACCATCTCCATCTATTGTGAACGCGAATCGAAACGCCTTTACCGCAACCTTGGGAGGCGAGTAATCAGCAGGCAAATATAAATGATATACCAATGTCAAACCTCCTTCGGCGAACTGTCATGGTACCGACATCTATACACATCACCAAAACCACCTCCAGCAACATACTGATCATTGGCTTTGGTGATATAGCGAGTAAGATCTGGTGGAGGAGGGATATTTGTACTGATGAAGATGATTCGAACCAAACGACGATGTCAGACGATCGTACTACAGTGTAACAACATGACATACTTAAGGCTGGACGTTTCACATAGTGATTCCTCTGCCAAAAAGGAAGTAGGGCGTGAATGAGGTACCGTGGAGTGTACAGTTGGAGAAGCTGGATCAGGTTGCTATAGGGAAATGTAAGCAGTCAGATGGATAATCTTATTTAAGTCAAGGAAGACCATACTTGTTCGACCTCATAGACGAGGTCCATGGCATTGTCATCATCGTACACGGAAGAACCAGATGAGACTTCGTGTTCGTGGGGATTGGCACCTTTTGTGGAAACTCCTGGGCGTTCTCCACGCTTGCGAAGGTCTCTCGGACCCCTAGCGTAGGGTGTGATAGTTCTCCGTATTCGCGATGAAGACACTCGAGCATTAAATGAAGGAGGCAGTGACAATCTACTCTGAGGAGTCGAAGCTTCCCGATAATCATTCACCCCGGCCGACAGGAGTTTCAATGACGCGGGACGAGACTGAATCATGTATTGCAAGTCCACTTCATCAGACGTGGCCGACGTGTCCGGGGGATCGGTATTCGGGTCCTGGGTGAGGGAGTTGAGCGGCGGGTTGAGTACCAGGGCAGTTGTGGTGCAATTTGAAGATAGCATGAGTAAGCTAGGCAAGCAATGACTCGCAAATACTTACATCAAGATCGAGACGCAGTACTTGTTCGGCGCCGGGAATGTGGGTAGAGTATGGTGGAGGTGGATGGAAGAGGGACAGTTGCGCGAGGTGAACGGTGTTGCGTGGCGCACCACGGTCGGTGAGACTTATCTGCGGGACACAGAAAGCGATGAGAATGAATAACAAGCTATTGTATACCCGATGAGCGTCCTTACCTGGCTCTGAACCGATTCCCACCAAGGTACCCGCCACAGATATATCTTGTCATGATCTATTGATGCCACGAATTCACCAGAGGGAGAGAAAGAAACACCATATACAGTATCATCTTGCCGTAGATGTTGCCCGACGGGATCACCGGTAGTTACATCCCAAAAGCAAACTGTTTCCTCGGATGCGCTCGCAAGGATTGATCCATCTGGTGAAAGGGAAAGAGAGTTGGTATGACCTGTCCATGGATGTCCGATTTGTTCCCCCGTATTGGAGTTCCAACAGCGAATTGTGTCACCGGCAGAGAAGAGTATGATGTTATCGTGTGACCACAGCACACATTTGGTGTTAAGGTCGTGGCCCTTCATAAGTGGACACAGGATGAAGATGAGCGTGCCAGTCTTGACATCATACACGTGGATGCCATGGTCAGTGCCACATGCGAGTTTGTCGCCGTTGGGAGAGAATGACATGCACCCAATACTATCGCCGACGTCGATGGACTGATTGACTTGTTCCCCTTCCATGCTATAAATCTGCGCACTCCGATAACCACTGGCCGCAACGAATCGATCATCTGGCGAGATGGCAATCTTGGGGAATCCTATTGAGCAAGTCCATTCCCGGATGAGTTTGTGCGATTCGACGTCCCATACTTTGATGCTTCCAGCTTTCCCGTCACTGGTGATGATTTTTGTGCCATCCCGGGTCACAGCAAGACCCATTAGGACTATGGCCTCCATCGATGTCCCTTCTTGCCCGCCGTTTTCCAGGTTCCAGACCTTCACAGTTCCGGCCAAAGAGCCAGTGACAACTCGGCGTCCGTCAGGGAGGTACGCGAGCTTCATGAAATGGTCATCATCATCATGCACCGGGATAACTAGAAGTGGCCGAGGATCATTTTTGGCGCTCAACATGCCAATGCCGCCAACCTGCCTGGGTTTAGGGAGACTCTGCTGCTTCGGGGCAAAGAGCGGGCGAAACATGAACATGCTGTGAGACTCTCAGCATGTGTATACCACGAGCGCAGCGCCCTTCTTTTTAGCGCCCAATGCTGCCGTTAGGCGCAGTACAATGATTCAGCCCCACGACACCATGATTGATTTCAAGCCTGTCCTTTACAATGTCCAATTGTCTACAAATACGTCACCCACTAACAAGAGATCCATCGGATGACATTATGTTTGCCTGTGCAGATGGGCGGGCGCTCTTGGAATGCTGACGCACGATATGCCTGGGTACCTCTTGTGATTTCTTGGTGCTGGACAGTCAACCCAACGCTTCAGGGAGCGTGGACTCCGAGACGTCGTCTTGCACAAGCCCAAGAGAATCTTTGGCGCAACCTTTGCCTTTATTCGACGCAGGTGGGCCATGTTGTGTGTGGCCAGTTTCAAAGGGATGGGGAACCGTCCGAGACAACAGGAATAACGGATCCGGAGACGATGATCCGGCGGCACGTGAGACGCTAAACTCGTCAGAGCTATCTCCACCGTCGATGATCTCGGCTTCATTTGGGGCGGGATTCCTAAGATCGCTGATCAAAATGCGAATCGGTTGGATGTTGCGTTTAGAACTGCTACGAGCTGCAGGTACATAGAAATATGGTGACTCGGACGCGCCGTTAGCTGTTATAGTCGAGGAAATGTCAGAATGAAGCTTTTGACGCTTCTGTGCACCCGAGTCAGTGTTACGACTAGACCCATTTGCAGCCTTTGCTTGGATCCTTGTCTGGCGAACATAAGGGTTGTCGCGGTACCGGAAGCCCGAATTTCTCGTTATCCGAGCATACGGATTGTCAAGAGGACGACGAACTCAGCAGAAGTAAGACGGTGGGTGGTGGATCACGAATAAAGAGCGGTTTCTCACCTCATTGGGATCTGCGGCTGACTTTGGAGGGACCCTAAAGGATGGATTGCGAAACGGATTGTCTTGCAGAGGAATCGAAGCTTGTTGGACGCGCTAGCCAGCAGAAGTAAGACAGTGTGTAGTGGCGGTCATGAATTAAAAGCTATTTCTCACTTGCACTGCAGCTGCCTTGTCTGGTTTTGGGGATGGCGGGTTTATCCAGCGAGACCTGCAAGGAATGAAGGGATGATGAAAACGAAATATGACTCGATGGAACTTACACCGAGGTCTTGGAGGTGTTCCTGTGGTCGCCGGTTGGCCCACCTGCACCAACTTTTAAACTGTGGCCCGTGCTGTGTCATCGGAGTCATGTTGGAAGAAGTTAAGGGTTGTTCGGCTAATCCGGATTCCGAGTCGTGCCACGTGCCACCAACGGTTTTCACCACAGTCCTTCTTGAAGTTGAACTTCAAGTTTGACGAGTCACGACATCATCCAGAATGAAGACCGGTAATCTAGATAGTGATAGTGACGTGGCAGTGGGTCTTTCAGACTCAAGCAACTCTCAGCATCGAAAAGACATGTTTGAACTAATCAACCGTTTGCACGACACTGGGCACGTAGTACCTCGGTCTCGTTCTCGAGTGCTGACTTATCTGCACCTTTAGCGTTCAAACTGATATTGACCTTCCCATGGTTGCGGTCATCGGGAATCAGAGCGCGGGCAAGTCATCTCTGATCGAGTCAATCTCTGGTATCACTCTACCTCGATCAGCGGGAACTTGCACCAGGTAAGCAGTGGGACTTGGGCTCCAATCATGCGCCTAATTTTCGGCTCTAAAGGTGCCCTACGGAGTGCAAGCTCTCGCACTCAGAGTTGCCATGGAGTTGCGTCATAAAACTACACTTTCACACTGATCCCATGGGTGTACCTATACCCGTTTGCCTTGTACCGTTTGGCTCGCCTATCACGTCCAAGTCCCTTGTTGAGGATCGCATTCGACGTGCTCAACGTGCCATTTTGAATCCGTCTCGAAACCCCGACGACTACCTTCACGATGGTTTCCCAGAGGATAACGAGTTGTCATTTTCGAAGAACTATGTCTCGTTAGAAATAAGTGGGAAAGATCTTGCTGATCTCTCGTTTGTAGACCTTCCAGGTCTTATCGCTAGTGTCGGAGCAAAGGGGGACGATAGGGACATTGAGCTGGTCAAGTCTCTCGTGACTTCTTACATTGAAAAGCCAAGTTGCGTCATTCTGCTCACGGTTGCTTGCGAGAGTGGGTGTCGCTCCTTTGTATGGTCAACATCTTCCAAAACCTGACCTTCATATTCATAGCCGACTTTGAGAACCAGGGTGCTTATCATCTTGCGAAGAACTTTGACCCGCAAGGGAAGCGAACCGTTGGCATGTAGTGCAGTTGTCATCGTGATATCACAGTGTTCATCATCCTTCTACAGGTGTGCTTACCAAACCTGATCGTATTCCTGCGGGAGAGGAGCACAGGTGGCTCAAGATCATCCGTAACGAGACCGAACCTTTGGTCAACAATTGGTATTGTGTTCGGCAGCCCTCCTCTCAAGTACTCGCGAATGGAATCACATGGGCAGAAGCTCGTCGTCGAGAAGAAGAGTACTTCACAATAACGCAGCCGTGGTGTTCGCTGGAATCACAGTACCAAAATTACCTGAGGACCAGAAACTTGACAGAGAGACTGAGTATCATCTTGTCAGAGTTAGTCGCAAAGAGGTGGGTTGGCGATCTCCACGCCAAGTTGCGACCGCACTGTGATGCTGACAGATGCTCGGTTCTCATCAAGGCTTCCAGAGATTCAAGACGAATTAGTGAACACGATTCGAGAGACGGAAGCAAAGATTAGCAAGCTGCCGAGAGCGCCTTCTAACGACCCAGTGAACGAAGTGATGCAAGCACTGAATGCGTTCAGCCGAGAGTTATCTCGTCGTGTCGAAGGTACCCCTGATGAAAATGGTTTACTGCAAACCATCCGACCACACCAGCAAGCATTTAAGCGTGCTATACGCAGCACGGCGCCTAGCTTTGTTCCCTGGGAAGAGAAGAAAGCGGGCAAAAAACTCCCCAAGGCAGAATTCCTTCAAGAGGAAGAAGGGGAGGCAGAGGATGAAGAGGATGAAGAAGATCAAGAGGATGAAGAAGATCAAGAGTATGAAGAGGATGAAGAGGATGAAGAGGATGAAGAGTATGAAGAAGATGAAGAGGAAGAAGAGGAAGAAGAGAACCAACCCCGTCCTGCGAAAAGGATATGCATAGAACAGCATATACACATCGACGAAGTGCTGGAACGGGCCGACAGGTACGTACTTTTCAGTGTATTCAAAAATCCATTATGGCGACATCTGTACTAGTGCCTGTACTCGCGAACTTCCAGATAGCTACCCTTTCGTAGTCCAGCAAGCGTTCATCAAGGAATTCACCATGAAATGGAGGCAGCCATCAATGGACCTCTTTGATCGAGTGTATACCATTTTGAAACTTGATGTTGATCAGCTAGTTGAGGAACACTTTGCGCACATGGGTAAGGGGTTGGCAAAACAGTCGGTATTGTGCGTCATTTCGCACACGGAAGTGGCACCGTAACTGATCGTCATGTAGGATGATTGTCAACGACCACCTGGATAGAGCCGCCATACAAAGCAAAGCAAAGATCGAGTGGCTTCTTTCCCTTGAGCAAGTCCCCACTACACTGAATGCACATTACTTTTCCGACTACAAGGACAAGTTTCTCGCTTTCTATAAGGCCCAGAGGAACAACAATGATCTGATGTCAAAACTGAAAAAAGCTGAAACGACTACTCAAATGCAGTCCACTGCAACGCAACAGTCGCCAAGCAAGCATGGGACGGTTTTCTCCTCAGATGCGTCCCAACGCGACGCGGTTAACAAAGCTCTCTCGGCGCTGAGCGAACTAGGCATCCAGGTTAAGGCGACGGACCTTGCCAAGCTGTCGCCACCCGATCCAATGGAACAAGCTCTACACATCATGGCTAGCGTACGCGGATATTTCCAAGGTCCGTTTTTCTGCAAGTTGCATCGTTTCACTGATAAAGACAGTTGTATTCAGTCGCCTACAAGCGTTTCGCGGACATGGTTCCGATGGCTATTGACCACGAAATCATATTGGGTTTGCAAAGGGGCATTGATGAGGCTCTCCGAGAAGGGCTTCAGATTACCGGACCGGATGGATATAGTCGCTGCAAGGGCATCGTGGAGGAGTTTAGTACTATTGCGTTTACCCGCCAAGAGTTACAGAAGAAGATGGAGAGACTTCAGGCTGCGCGACAGGAATTGAGGAAGCTGATGTGATTCTACGACAGATTTTGCGCATTTGTACATTATTATTATTTCCTCTGCACCGATCGGTGTGGATGGGTCCAGCGTTCATGACACTCGTCTCGGACGACGACCAAATTCAACAACTGTTTTATGATGTCGGAACTTTTAGGTCTGGTCCGGGGAAACCATCACAGCGACTCGCCGGGCCCAAGGACAAATTGACATATTGCGTTATTCGAAGCCAAGAACGTCCGTGTTGTTCATCGCCGCGAACCGTCCATCCAATTGCAAAGCTAGGGATTCTCGCCATTGATTATGGATCAACTCGTCTCGTTGACATTGGTTATTAATACATACGAACGCATCGGAACTTTCAACCCCTACATCACACAAGTCTAGCTTCTTGCTCTCCCTCCTCCGTCTCCAGTGTCCGATACATTGGAAAATCCAGCAACACGGTCGACTTTACGATAGTGGGGAGTGGACGATAGAGTGTAGGCGGGATAGGGAACAAGATGGACGTCGAAGTGAGATAGGATTGGTACCTGTCCCATGCCGTCGTAGTTGCGCCAGTACTAGTGTCGGCCACAGCCGCTGTTCCCGGTTCTGCCTCTGTGCCACTGGGGAGATCAGGTGCGCGTACGTTCCTAGCTTCTTCAGCGCCAAGAGTGTAAAACCTTTTCGCTTGTGCTTTCTCAGCGGGAGGAATGCCAGAGGCAAAGAGCAGAATGCTGTTACAACGTCACCGTAGGCTGAATTAGCATACTGAACAAAAACTAGACGTACATCATCGTGAAGAGTGGCGAGATGATGGAACAGTACAAAGCGACGCGTGCAGACGAATTGAGACCGCTATTGGGTGATATCGCTGGAGAGAGACACAAAACCCAGATACCCCACCAACAAAGGATTCTGTACGATCAAAGGATTCGCTAAGGATAGTGAACAACAATTCACCGGCGGACGTACTCGCCAAAATATGGTGGGTGGCGAGACCACTTCCACAAACCCTTCTGTGTACCAAGCGGTATCAACATCATTCAAGGCGGTCTGAAAATTCATGACATACGTTCATGATGGCATCTTTTGGGGGGTTTGAGGCTTTCCAGAAGTACTATAGAAGGGACTGTCAGCCGAGTAGTAGCTCATGGACGATAGACATGACCAACTTTCTCGAGATCGGCTGCAGATTCGAGCAACCAACCAAACAAAAAGATGACTACACCAGCTATGTCACGTCCACCGAAAGTTGGGCGATCACAGCTTCCCTCACTACCTCCCGAGACGGCTGGGGAGTTTAGGATAGTCAAAGGAAGAGATACCGTCCAAATCTGAACATAAGAGTCAGAGATAATTGTAGTGTAATATCCACAGACGCGCACCCATATAGTCTGTGCTGTAAGAAATTTGCGGATCAGAAATGAGTGTGATGTGTTTCCAACACACCTATCCAGAAACCTTGGAGAAAGATTATAATCTAAACAATCAGAATCATAAAAGGGCACCATATTCGTACCAAAAAACTTCCAAAAATGGTGCCTGATACTGTCGAAACGAGCATCACTTCCCCGTCGCAATATTCGCAATAGCAGGAATGCTGTCGTCAGGATCAAACACAAGGAAAGGAACAGGAACTTGGTAATACGCACAAGCAAGGCGAACTGCCCAGAGCATGACGAATATACTGGTCAGTAAATTTCTCGTACAAAACGTTTGCCCAAGAAGCAAAGTTATCAAAGCTACATGAGACCTTTAGAGTTGAACGGTATATCCACAGATGTGACTGACATAGGATGAAGAAATTAGAGCCTGTAAGATGTAAGATGTTAGAATCAGCCCGTGAGTGAACGAGTGCAACCCGTAAGACGACTAACCGCCCGTGAGATCTGTGATCTTGTCGAACTGGAAGGTCCATGCAATGGCAAATCCAAAGAATTGGTACGCCAGTGTGATGAGAAAAGTGATAGCGAGGTAATAACGGTCCAACACGATGACAGGCGCCATGACGTCGCTCTGAGGCGAATAAGAAAGGGTTATGATAGGGGAAACTTGCAAAGAGCGCAGTCCTTAGGTCACCTCTGACATGTGACAAGGTTCCTCAACAGCCTTGTTTGTGATCAGGCTAGATATCGAAGGTCGTCTAGTGTTCTGCCATTGAGTAGTAGTACTATAATAGCGTGGGTAAATGGGTCGTGACTTGAAGGCACGGGACCAAGAAACCGTCCAAGTTTCCAACCTCAGTATAGTGTCTCTTTGTGATGTTTTCTGTCGTCTTGCGGGGAGCAGTTCGGACACGCTCGCTCGCACCGCGGTCGGTGCGCTATCTCGCATCCCAGGTGCCACCCAAGGCAACACCAACATCGCCCGAGCAACCACCAGCGCCCCCGTCAGCACAGTCAGCAACAGCAACGACTTCGTCTCTTCCCAGTCTCGACTTCGACCCGGCCGAACGCTTAGAACATGCGGAAAGGACGGAACGCACAGGCGCAAAGTCTTCCAAAGATTCTCTGTCCTCTATAGACCGACGCAAGAGATATTTCGCCCGAGTATCGCTTGGTCTTTTGGCTGTTGCCCTTGGCGTGCAAGTACTCTACCTCGGGCGGGATTGGGAGGCGGATGAACTTGCAAACAAGAAAATGGTACGCTTTTGATTGGTTCTCGCCCTGAATTGATGCTGATGTATTTTTGGCCGGTTTTGATAGAAGATCGAAGATGCACCTTCAGGTCGGTGGGCGCGGACCAAGACACGATTCACGGACTTATTTGATGTAAGTCACTCTGGATAGTATGTTGTGCAGGGTCTCTATTCATGTTTATATCAGTACTTCAACAAGCCAGCATGGACAGAGCTGCTTCCGCCACCCCTGCCCAGTCCATACCAAAAGCCTTACACCCTTCTGGTATCGATGGATGATCTGCTAATAACCTCCACTTGGGATGTAAGTTCCCGAGACTGTAATTTCTCGAGCGATAAACATACTCTCTTTCACAGCGACAAAAAGGTTGGCGAACAGCGAAGCGTCCAGGCATTGATTATTTCCTTGCATACTTATCCCAGTTTTACGAAATCGTTATATTTACTTCGCAATATAACTATGTGTGTCCATTCTCTTAACTATTCCAGACGCCACTGCTGACTGCTTTGGCTTAGACTGCCATGCCCATACTCGAGAAACTGGATCCTTATAATTACTTTATCACCTACAAGCTTTTCCGCGAGGCAACGCGCTCCGTGGATGGCAAGATTGTCAAAGTGAGTGAGTTGGCTTGTGTTGTACCTTACTTGAGTCTGACCTTTGTGTTATTCACACAAGGATCTTTCCTACCTCAACCGTGACCTTTCGAAAGTCATCTTGCTCGATGCTCACGAAGAGCATATCTCGGCGCACCCCGAAAATTCGATCGTGATTCCCCAATGGACAGGTACACCAGGTGACAAGGGTCTCGTTGCCATGATCCCTTTCCTCGAATGTCTGTTTTCTTTTCCCCCACACTTCCATGCCGTTCTCATTCTCACCTCTCAGCGATTGCCATTTACAAACCTCCGGATGTCCGCCCGATTCTCCAGGCCTACCGCGGCAAAGACATCCCCTCGGAGTACGCGAAAAAGGAAACAGAGGCACGTGAGCGCCATATTGCCGAGTGGAAGAGCAGAACCAAAGGTCTCTCCTCTCGGGGGTTCACTATGAGTTCCTTGTTTGGTGCGAGCACCGAGGTAGGTGTTTCCGCTCCCGCCTTCATGCTCCCGTGTTGATCGCTCACAATTGGTACAGGATTCCCATTCACCCATTCCACCGACGTACCTTGAACAAAAGCGCGCCGAGGCACAGCGTCAATACAGGGAAGAACAGGCCCACCTCGCCGCTCACAAAGCCGAGTTCGACAAGGCGTTGGAGGAGGAGAATAAAAGGATTGCCAAGGAGATGTCTGGGTCGTTGCTTGGTTTCATCGAGAATATGGCTGGTAAGAAGCCACAGGATGAAGGCAACACTGCCGCAGGCGGCGGGGAGGGGCAGGTGAAGCACTAGTCGATCGTGGTACGTGCCGGCATACCTCCGGTGTATGGCGAAGCAATATAGAGGTACAGTAGTGGTGACCTGGTTACCCGTCATGATCCATATAATCTCCTCTCATCTCACCACTGAGTTATAACATATCATTTCGCTGGACGTCGTGCAGCTTCCAATGAAGGATCTTTCGCACACCACAGGCAACTACGAATCGCTATACCGCACAATTTCGTACTGTGGATCCTACTCTCACTTGGTTTTGAACCATATCGCTCAATCATCAAAAAAATGCACTGGGTCATCTCGGATACCCTATGTCTGACGTTGCAGCTGATGGTATACATGGATCTGCTGGTCGTCAACGCGTAAAAGACGTAAAAGATGGGTGGCTGCGTTTATCTGACACTGAAGTTGCATCGACGTGGTTTGGAAAGAGCGACATATCTGTTTGGCGGTACTACGTCAAGTGAGTGGCACGCAGCTTCCTGATAAAAAAGCAAAAAGCTGCCCACTGGCTGGATTGAACAACCGACCTCACCATTACGAGTGGCGCGCTCTACCACTGAGCTAAACGGGCATATTGCGGAGTAGGGAAATGCTCTTTGAGTATCAAACGAGGGTTTGGTTTAGACGAGGACGTACGTGAGATCGGTTTCTCTGTTCAGCATTTTCCCTCCACCATTCCTCAGGCTCTCACCACGAAGTGTAGCACCGTCATGTCAAGCGTCACACAGGATGACCCGCAGCCATATCGGGTGACTTTGGTGGACGATGTCAGTATTCTGTTGTTCGCGTAACTCCCTGGCGGACGTTTGCCATTGGTACTGACTGGGAGGGCAACACTGTGAAGGTCTGTAATATGGCCGACGGGGAGCAAGAAGCGACGTCGATGGAACGCGACTCGGCAGAAGGGATAATAGATGTAGCTGTGAGGCGAGACGGCACCAAGATCATCAGCAGTGACTACGAGGGAAATATTAAGGTGTGGGATTTATAACTCTTCGGATTGAAATGGTGACAAACAACGGCGACATCCGCTTGCATGACATCAAGATTAGCGCACTCTTCCTGGCCCCGCTGCAGGGCACAGAGATCGGGTCTGTTGTCTGCTGTGGTCACAAAATGGAGACAGGCTCTTCTCTGCATCTGACGACAAAACGATTCGCTGTTGGAACGCCAATACAGGAGAAGAAATCGGACATCCATGGACAGCTCACATCAGTTGGGTACTCTCTCTCTCCATTTCTCCAGATGGATCGATCCTTGCGAGCGCATCCTCCGATACAACTGTTTGTTTCTGGAATACAACTACCGGTGATCCCCTAAAACATGATGGAGAGTCAGCAAAGTTTTCCATGTCAGTGAATTTGGGCATCTGCAAGTGGTGGAGAGAGATTTTTATGGCGGGTACCTTAGTTGGAGTCGGGTGAGAGTCGGATGAGGACGCTGATCAAATATACCCTAGCATCCATTCTCATCGCTTTTTCGATTTCGTAGATAAGTCTTGCTAACCTCGACTCGCCGCGCATCACCGTTCACTCCGTACAAGCATCCCTCTTCCTTCCAGTACCTCCTCCACCATGCTCTACGCACTTTCCCCGTGCCGAACAAGAATCACATTTTAATCCTGATGTAAGTGATCCCATGTCATTGCTCTCCAAGCTGACATGCACTCTTCGAACTTTTACACTAACATCGAGATACCTCACTGCGGATGTCTTGGTACTCGATTTACACGTCCAGGGGCCGCGTCCCCACGAAAATGACACTCCGGGAATGTCATTTATATCAGATGAAATGTGATTTCAACACATTCTTCCACCCCTCTCTCTTGGGCTCGATAAATGCCAGTGCCCATTCGAACTACGGCTACGTGATTTGGCAAGAATGTTCATTTATTTGTTGCAGTTTGATTATAAAGGGCTACGGGTCCTCTGTGACTCCGTGCTGTCAAGCTTACCTCACGGCGTACAGGATATACCGTTGACCTGGAATGGACTGGAAAGCATGGCAGATACTGAACGGGACTCAATGTAAGTATGTCTTCTTATCGTTTGTGCAACATGATCCCTTTTTGGCCCGGTGAACGTGCCAAAACCACTCCATGTTTGTTGTCTGAGAGACTGGAAGAATGGGGCCTTCAACTAACGCTTCCGGAATCGAACCCTCGACGTCGGTCTTTCGCTCCGCATTCAATGGGGACGCAAAAGAAAACCGTAAGATCGATAAAATCAAACAGAGACTCGTCGAGATGTTTCGTGATTTGGTTCTGAGGCGTCGTATGAAATGTGTTCAATCCGGTCGACCACCATGTATGCAGGTGAAGTCGGCTTCAAGTTATCCAACGGTCGACTCCCATAGTCCACCCTAGAAGCGGACCTGCGGAAGAAGGGACACATGATCGTCAATTGGCTGCAAGGCGTTGTTCGCGATAGAGACAAAGGGGTGTCTGGGCTGAATGCAGAGGATGCAGACACTCTATGATCCACTTCTTGTTGATGAACGGCGCATTCGTTTCATGCGGTGGGGGTAAGATCTTGAACATATATACACTACATCGAGAGTTGCTGAACCGTCCACTAGGATCGTCAAATGACAACGATGCACTTCCCTGGCTGTTCCTTCGGGCTCGAACAGGCCTTGCGATAGGGATCGCTCAGCGACATGCAAGCAGCCGAGGTTCAAAGTGACTACGGCAGCAACTATGTAGAACGTCCACGCCTTCAGAAGAGGCGGCGTGTGTAACTATGGATCTCCCCTTATATCTATTGATACTATACTTTCAGGGTGAACGAAGGAATCTCCTCGGGTTCGCTGCGTCCACCAGTCAGCCGGGGCATAATAAATCCATCTCATTCCGTGGATCATATTGCAGACTGAGCCTGTACCAAAGGTCTGTCCATGCCAAATGTGGAACGGAGATTTAACGGCCCTGTGATCCCGTTGCTCGTGATGAGCAATTACAACTCGGATGCCGTTCAGCCGCACGGCGTGACCTGCCTGTATTCCGGGTTTCCCGAATACGCGGACACAGTCGGGACGTATGCGGAACACCCCCCGAGAAGCAACGGTACATGTAAGGGTGCACCGGATGCAATGGATGCGACCAGGCATAACTTGCTTTATTTGGCCGACTTGATGGTGTTAGGTTTTCATGCTTCTCCTTCGCTGCATCGCCACTGTCTGTTTGCAAATTCGATGTCGAAGCAACTCGATTCGACAGTTGATTCTACCCATGCCAAAGTGAAACTTGCACAAACTTGGGCTGGTGTGTTGTCCCGCTCAACTCCGTGTCGGGTGGTATATCCTGGGTTGTTTGTTCACTGGCGATGACTCGAACCTCCACACTTTCAAATTTCGAGTTCCCTGGCAACACATACGCGAGCGTTGCGTATGCGACACGTCTTGAAAACCCGCATCGGCACATATAGGACGCACCAGACGCGAAAATTCACACACTCGGCTGACTCAATCTGTGACATCATGATGCTTCCGCCTCAAGTTCACGTTTACCTTCCTGGTTGCCTCATGTTCCGAAAGCACACGGGTTCTGCCAGATGCACCATTGAAACGACTCTCGTTCACACGACGATAAATAAAATAGATACAGGTATAGTATAGCGCTCGTCACAATATAGCAAATACTACGACCACATACTAATAAATGATTTATATTTCCGATGACGGGGAGGAATGTCTGCAAAGCCCAGACACGTTCGCCTGTCGTCGAGACTCGGCTCTAATTCTGGCACAACGCCAACCAGTCCTCTGTATAAAAGGCAGTCAATCTCTATACAGCGAGCACATGGACAGTGAGATTTAGGACGTACGTGGGACGACTTTGGCTTCTTGAGCGGCCGTTTCGTTCGGTGCTTCTGCCATCACGGCAGCCAATCCGCTAAACACAGCCCATGAGTACGTGGAATTACGTCAGTCCATTCACGTTGACGTACTGGTTGAGATGCCAGTTAATGTGACTAGAGACGGATACATAAGATGGCGGTCGTAGAAGCAACTCGAAAAGATGCAACCCACCAGTGAAGGAACCAAGGTCCAGGATTATCGGTAACGAAACGGATGGTTACGTTGTCCGTACCGCCACCTATCGAGACGACATCGCGCCGGACAGGATTTTTGAAATTTGGCTGAGTGCTACCCGCGATTCTAACAACATCAAAGTTGTGCTGACGAAACGTTTAGTCAAAGACCGAAAAAAAAGGTGAGCGGGCAACATACACCGTGCAGATGGAAAGGATGCTGAGAAACGAATTCGAAGTTAGTATTGCGTAACGATTTACGAGAAAGCACTTACGGGACCTCCGGGAGCTCCGTTGGGGTTGGGGAAGTTTAATTCTATGACTTTGTTGGGGGGAAGTGTATAGACGCTTCCCTGTGGGAGCAGTTGAGAAGCCTGCCTTGCTCCACTGAGAATCTGGAGAAGGACGGGGACGCCCGGGTCGACAAAGGACACGCCGCCAAGCGTAAAGAAACCTGACGCGTTGATGCCCGGGGCAAGTGAGAGGCTCACGTCCGCCTTCCCAATCTGGGGTATCCCAGGAGCGCCGGGGTGCAGCAGTGGGTGAAGGTTGCCCTCATCGAAGGCGAGCTCATATGTAGGCACTGTCGTAGGATCCTGGGCTGGCGCTCCGTTGTATCGAAGGATGGCCAAGTTCTGACCACCATCGAACGAGGCGTTGGGTAGATTGCTCAAAGCACGGATCCAGTAGTTTCCGACGGGATGGTTTGCTGTGATAACCACAGAGTACCGTTGAGCGACAAGGATGGGAATAGAATCGACTTCCACGGGTTCCACCTCGGTGCCATCTACCTCAATGATGGTCATTCGGTGACCGTCAATTGTGAAGTTGAAGGAGGGATCGCAAGCGATGGAAACCAAGCGGAAGCGATATCGCAGCCCTTGCCGGACATTGACGACTGAGAGTGGAGCGGATGGTCCACCAGAATAACGACCCCTGCCATTGATCAGTGTCGAGTCTGCAATCACCCTCCCGAAGGATTGTCCGAGTTGGATGGAGGGTGTGTGGTACCTAAATCCAAGTCAGCATAAACCTTTCTGTTCACCATGAGATGCTCACCAGTCCGAGAGCGTGATGACGGTGTTTTCTGTTCGGGTTATAAGATAGAGCACAGAGAGGGAAATCGATGGAAACTCACGATTGTCGACATCGTATAAATGGCGAAGAGGGTCTTGAGGATCATATATAACCAGTGCTCCTCGGACTCCGTCACAGTATTGGGTTGTATAGTGTGAGTGCCACCAGTATGTTCCAGTCTGACCAACTGGAGTGAATGTCTGCACGAATTGTTTTTGCTGACGGATAGGGCACTGAGTGATGAAGGAAGGACCGTCGGCCCAATTCGAATCGCGCTGAAAAATTCCGTGCCAATGCTGTGGTAGTACATGAGAATAAAGCTGGCGAGCTTGATAGAAACTTGCTTACGATGCTAGTGTCCAGAGGCATGGTATTGTCGGTGAGATGATTGGTAACCTGAATGCTAAACCGGTCGCCCTAGAAAGGTATGAGTACACCGTATCATATAGACATTGTCGTGGTTCTGACCTTGTTGGCCCGGATCAACGGCCCAAGCGCACCATTGACGAGAGCCGCTCTGCAAAGTATTGGGGATGTATTTAAGAATGGCAATAAATGTCGACTTACGATCGGCTGAACCCATCTGGCGCAATGACACCGTTCGCGACTTGCATGTGGTTCACAGGACCAAGCACAGTGATACTGGGGCTTGGGTCCAATCTTTTGGAGACTGATTTCGCATTAGAGAAGAAGAATGATGAAAACGCAAGGACAGAGAGGAACAACATCCTCAGCGTTCGGAAGAGGACTAGAGGGAGCTGATGGGTGGTACCTCGGCACCCTTTCTATCCTCTTATATAGATTTCAGGGCAACAGCATTCGCTTCTCCATGCCACTCCAGGTGCTATATTCTTGCGGCATATTAGATGATCGCCCCGCTCATGACGCCGCATGGGACATTCACGAAATTGTGCGGACAGTGCTCGCCGTTCACCGGAAGCAGGGCCATCATTGTACTAGGGCAGGCACCATGTCGGAATTCAAGCGTGCATGGTGATAATGTGGAGAGTGGATCGGATCACTCTTAAAACTGTACACCCAGAACAGAGAGTGACACATACATGGGACGAGCCTCCACAGTGACAGTTTGCAAAGACCAGGTGGCGAGTACGGAGAACATCGTGAACGGTTTTGGTAAGAGTTAGATAATAAAAATTTGAAACATCCGAAACGATGGTAACCTTACTAGTTATCAAATGGGCGGTGCGGTCATGCAAGATCAACCGTGGACCACCTGCACTAGTGGTAACATGACTCGCTGCCGCTCGGTGACATGCCCCCATTAATACTCTTCATTAATTTAGTGGCAAGACGAGTATTGCACCATCATCACCCAAAACGACATTGCAACCTCACAGCAAGCCAACCCACAATACCGAATTGAGCTTAGAATGTGCGGCTTCAGGTCGTCAATTCACCTTTTGCGGGACCCGCGGGTATAGAATAAAGCACGCTTTCAAAACGGCCGGAGTATTCGGATTCTTAGAAGACACGCTCAACGAGGTACGTAGCGTCGACTGCGCTCGGAGTGCGTGAAAAGTTCCAAGTTTCAAGTATGTAAGAAGTAGCCTGCGAGTCGTCAATGTCGGGCGGTGATAGCTCAGGTGGTCCACAAAAGGCTTGTCTCCACGCGTCACGAAGAATCGATAAGAGGACGCATGTGTGAGATCGGGGTGAGAATAGAATATGCGGTAGATCTAGGAGTACCTTCCTGCCCTCGCCGAAGATGCTAACAGGGTAACAGGGATGATACGTGAAGGTGAGCGTGCTTCTCGATCTGTAAGCCTTAATACTCACATGCGCGCGTGGAGCTGCGTTGGCTGCACAGGTGACGGTCAGCGAGACGGGAAAGCGGACTCGAACGAGAGCTTCAAGTTGCTGGTTCGGAGGAACATTCTCGCCGACTGGATGACTAAGATTTGGACGTTCTCGGCATCAGATCTCGGATCTCAGCGCTTCAGCAACCTGCATAACTTATGCACTCACTACTTGGTCTGGGAAGATTTGGATGGGATCCACTTCTGTCTACTTGGGGCTGTATGCCCCATGTATGACAGTACTAAGCTGTGTACAAAGAGGCACCCGTGCCTCAGTTCCGTCCGTCCATCCTTAGAAAGGAGTTATCATTCCCTTTTACCAGTGTTCGGACATCTGATAATATTCACACTATCCAGAAGCTGTGGTTACATCAAAGCTACACTTCAGATCAACGGAGGGCACTGGCCTGTACTTGGCCAAGAAGATTTGCGGCTATATGTGGCATCCACTAATCTCCGTCGCACAAAGCGCGATATCGAGCGGAAAGTGGACCTAACGGAAGCGAACCGCTAGAGTGATATGGGATTAGTCTGGCGACCAGCCTGATTTGGAAGAACTCATAAATGAGCAGTGCAGTAGGAACACGCCAAATGGAACTGATACAGACACGTCAGTTGTTGAATCGCATTGCCCCGCCGTCAATACGCGTGGCTATATTGAATTCATCCATTGCTAGTAAGCCTGGGTTGACATTGCCACGATGCGTGTGCCTAGCATCAGTGTCGTTGACTCACTCGTTTATTTGACGGCAGAATCAGTGCTATCACTGCCTTCTCTGTTCCTCGCTCGAATGTTGACCTTTTGCTATCCCTGTCCTGGCTTAGGATAAGTGGGGAACTGGAAGCCGAATGGTGACGTATACGAGATCCGTTGGGGCGATGCACGGGTCGAGGACGCCGCGTCAGCCACTACTAAGTAGTAGGCCGCCGCCGAAAGTTGCGGGCCAAAAAGCCTCATGAATGATTGTTGTCATATCCCCGACTCCCACGAAGTGGGGAAGGTAGAATCGTTCCGCTCTGCCAAACGACCCGTGTCAAAAAATTGCGTAATACTACATAGTTTCACGTGATTCGTCTTTTTTAAACCCCCGACCGGAAACTTTGAACCTGAGCCAGGGGATGTTGGTGTTTTGTGCGCTGCTACTATCACGTATCAACCCGTATACTGGGAGTCGGAGACTGGCGCACTGCGCCACTAGTCCAGGAACTTTGTTTTCATTGTTTTTGGGCGGCTTTGTGCTTGAACCTTTCTTGCCAACATCATAGCTCTTGGCGGTTGGTTTGTAGAATTGTCAAGCGATAACGTTAGTGCATCGTCTTTCAGATAGGCTAGCACTGGTTAGCGCCCTTGACGACATGGCGATGAAATGCAGTGGTGATTTGGTGAGTGCGTTGGATTGCGGGATCGACCTGAGATCGACGAGCTCGCAGTGTCTCCTCCAAGCAGAGACCAGACACACTGGTTGGCCGCACGCAATTGTAATGCAATACATATTGTTTCAAAGTTGCTGCCCTCGTTGGCTAATGTGGATCTAAGCAATCCTCTTGCAGCATGATGTTCTCTCCGATTTCATACTCCCTGGAAGTATCCAGGATCAAGTGTCGCGAGCAATATCTTCCCCCGTCTGCTTTGACCGAAAGGTAGAGAGTCTCGCTTTTCGCGTTTTTTCGTATCCAGCGCTGGGCCCTTGTGTTGTTGACAGTCACGTAGACTTGTCCGGGGATGTATGTAGCATGTACGGGGGTCCACTGTGGGGCCATTTAGGTATTATTGGTGGCATTTCGTTTCACGAACGAGTGTGGATGAGTGGCAAGAAGGGAACGCCGAATATCATCCGACGACGTTGATGGCAAGACACCCGATATCGGAAGGTCTGTCGGAGATCGGATCCATCGCTTTTGACGAAGATGACACCTACCACAAAGTAACGAGGTCCTCTTGTCTTTCGTTTTGCGCCATCCGACTAACATATATCCAGACCGTCTTCAAACTGGTTTGCGCTACAAAAAGTAAAGCATTTCCGAGCGTCGATGCGATAGAGACTCATTCGTTTGGTTAGACTCTGGTTCGACATGGTCACCCACGAAAACGGCGCAAGAACGCTCGTGGCGAGCCGAGCGTGTCTCTTTCCGGCGAGACGTCTGCGTTTCCTCGTGTAACTTCATCTCCACCACCGAAACGAGACGAGCCAGGCAGCCACAACCAAGACGTCGATCTCGAGACCAACGAGGTGAAGAATGGCGAGTCTATAGCGGCGTTGCGACGAATGGTACTTGGAAAAGTAGCGTATGAGACTTCGTGAGCCCCCATGTACGCTGTCGTTCGCGTCCATCTCACCGCGCCATTGCAGTCCCGGAAAATACCTCGCGCTCGACTGCGAGATGGTTGGCGTCGGCATCGAAGGCAACGAGTCCTCCCTTGCACGTGTCAGCATCGTCAACTATACAGGCGCTGTCATCCTCGACGTTTTCGTGCGACAACGTGAAAAAGTCGTCGACTATCGGACCCAATGGAGTGGTGTCCGAAGCACCGATCTGGCAGGCTCAGGTACGTGTACTATACCTACTAGAGCTGCACACATCGGGACTAATTGTGCTGATATGGCCATCCATAGCCAAAACATTCAAGGAAGTCCAGCAAACGGTGGCAGACTTGATCAAGGACCGTATACTCGTTGGCCATGCGATATACAACGATCTCAAGGTACTTGCGTCGTGCATACAAGATACTTTTTTTACGACTTCACGCGCATACAGGCACTCTTGCTCTCGCACCCGTCTCCCCAGATCCGTGATACCCAATCCTTGGCATATAAACACCGCATCGTCAAATCTCGCCGGCCCGCACTGCGCGTCCTTGTAAAGCAAGAGCTTGGGATTGTCATCCAGGGTGGTGAGCACAGTAGTGTGAGCCATCCGTCTTCCTGGTATGATTACATATCTGACATTGATTAAACGGACAGGTGACGGATGCACGTGCAACGATGGCGCTTTTTCGGTTGTATAAGAAGCAGTGGGAAAGCCATTTCAGACTATCCTATACCCTCGCTCATTCGCAATCGAAAAACAAGGTCGACGACGATTGCGCGGGCAAAGCCACTACACTTTCCCGATCGTCGCCATCCCTCGCGCATAGCAAGAAACGGGGACACTCAGAATCGTTCAAGTCCGATGATGTGGATGTGGATGAGGAGGCTTTGAGCCCATCGCCACGGACATCGCCATCTCTGTCGAGTGCACAGCATATATCCACACTATCAACGCGCCACAAGCGAAGGAGGTCGGAACTGTCAACCCAGGGGTCGACAAACCGAACACGGCCTTCGTCAGGGATATCAACTGTCGTCAGGAGGCCTGGCCTCGCAAAGGAGGTCCTGAGGAGAGGTACACAAACCAGGAACGGTGGCGGAGCGAGCAGCGCCGTCGTGAACAGCCCGAAAGGCGTGGGGAAGATGGACAAGATTAAGGAGAAATGGTGGAAAAGTCTGGGAGGAAGCAAAAAGGGTAGCATCAAGCTATGATTGCGAGCTCTTAGTACGCATTCGATCTTATGCACGCGTGAGTGTTCAAGCTTTAGTAGTATGCCTTGGATCAGAATACATGCCCACCGTGCTCCTTGCATTGCAGGAATCGTCAACAAACGAACTACTGATTCATTCCTCCTTGAAGCTTGAAGCTTGAAGGACGGCCATCATTGACACATCATGCATCATCCCGCGCCCGAGTGATGCACCCCAAATCCACACCAGTGCATATCAGAGCATAGCATGTGAGCAGCCGTTTTATTCGACTGTTCACGATTGCCTGGAGGCTCGGTTGAGATGTCTCGATAATTCTCCATGTTATCCAACGGCAGTGTCATGCTTTCAATTGTTCGTATGTGAATTGTTCGGAGGTGTTCCCGGAGGTATTGCTGGGTACAATTGATACCCCGCGCTTGCTTGTCACCGATCGATTTTTAGCGATCACCGCGAGTGATGACGCAACCGCAGCAGTTCAACTCAATTGTCCAACCCTAATCAGCCCTCGTCAGCAAAACAGCTGAAATAAACGGCAATCCAACATCACTTTCGCAACTGAGCGAGCTCCCTCATTGGCTGATGAGGGTCTTAGCGACTCTAAAATGTATCCTACAGCACCACTCACTCACTAGTGAACGGGGCGGCGGTGGGTTTCCAAACTGCTCATGCTGTCAATCCGAAACGCGTGTTTGCCTCGTGGCGTGTAGTTGTAATAAGTGCACCCACAGTGACAGACGATGGGCATCCTGTGTAGTCGAGAACAATTGAAGATGGAACGAGTGGGCGCAATTGCACAGGAAAGGCACATGGCAGCTGTTATCTAGAAGACTCCAGCAACGGGACATAAATAGGTTCCATGCGCCCGTTGAAAGGCCGCTCAGTACTCACCCCCGCATCCCCTAAGCCAGGTGCTGTAAGGACCAAGACACATCGCAGCCCTGGTGAGGATTGATCCCAACATACAACGTTTGATCAAGACATTTAACGTTCTCATCCAGACAACCATGAGCGCGCCACTCGAGGAATTCTTTGATGAATTCGCCAACCTCAACATAGGCTTCAGTTATCAAGAGGACAGCACCGCACATGACAACTTTAGACGCCTCCGCAGCGTTCTAAACTCGGCACAGGTATCAGTTGTCCGCATGGAGTTCAAGGATGCACTCGTGCAACAGTTCAATTTCGTCTATGGGACGGACAGCGACCTGGGAGCGTGGCAAAACTTGTGCTCGGTCATCGGCATCACGCCCGTCCCTGACGAGATCAAAGATTGCCAACGGGTGAGTCTCGTGCGCATATAGTCAGTTTGGCGACTGACGCACGTATGTACCTGAAGCTCGTGTGGGATGCAAACGTGAACATCGTCGACCTCCTCGAGAGCGGACGAACTGGAGAGCCGGTGCAAACGTTCCCGACCCTCGACGAGCTCAGAGAATATACGGTGAATTCAGACAAAATTTTCCCTAAACAAAGTGCGTACGCTGGAGGACTACTGAAAGAGTTGTTGCGGGAGCTTTTCAATCCATATTTTGGGAAGAGGCGGAACGGGAGCGCGAAGCGAAAGAGGAGAAAGGCCCGCAAGCAGGCCGCCGCCGCCCAATCCTCATGATGTTGATTCGAAGAACTATGTTTCTAGCACGCACTGTACGATAATCCAACCGTAGAAGGATGTCTCGGAAACTACAATTCATGGCTCGAGCACATCGAACCCCACTGCCTGTCTGGAAAGGGAAATGCAGAAGTGACCCCCATCCCAAGACCGGTGGGATACAAGTTTCGCCTGATCCATACTGTTGTGACAAAGGGGTGTCTTCTGGTCAAACAGACGCTACCTTGTCACAATAGTAGAGATCTCTACTGGTAAGTGGCCACTACGGCTGTTGCGGTTAGAGCGGTGTCGAGCCCACAGAGAAAATCTAGAATGGCGCACGCAAAGAATAAGTGCCAGTCACAAACGATGAAATCTTGAGAACGCAACACCCTGTCTGAGGGACTTTTCCACTAGCCGCACTCGAGTTGTTCTGGAGCATTCTTCCCTCCACGTTCGAATATGGCGAGAACAGCGGCAGATGGGGTTAGCTTGAGTAAACCTTCAATGAACAGTTCTTCGGAGCTAAATAGGCTTGTCAGAGAGAAACGAAATTTCAAGCGCATAAACGCACCTGCTGGCGCTCTCTCCTGGTGTGTTCAGTCATATCAGTCCTTTGGATGTCTTCGAGAACAACACTCGGCCTAGGCTTAAGTTCACTGAATGGCAATAAGTAGAGACCCATCAAGCTAAGCACCTCCCTTGCAACACTTTTGAGGAGTGACGGAACCATCAATACGGGCAGGAGAGGGTGCATCGTGACTTGCCACGTATCACCAATGATCCATTGATGGTGGTGGTAATCGTAACCTGTAGGTGACTGTTCCGGTCAAATTTCTCGGATACATCCGTGGTCAAGTTGGACTCTGGCCACATTGACAACTTGAACGATGTATCATGCACTCCATATCTAAGATATCCTCCTCAATATCTTTGGCCACTGTTGCTCTCAGATCATACTGGATAGATCACCAGAAGATACCGTTCTACTAGCCGCCCCCGCCAGAACTTGTCACACATTCAAAGCACTAGCTTTGGATGTGCTTTGGTCGGAGCTGGTCGACCTACCGCGATCTATTCCTGCCAAAGCTTATTCCTTTAGCTACGATCTGGGAGTGCGTACCAGTATTTGTTGTAACCGTTTTTCGAATGTTTACCCTAGTCCGCAGGACTATTCATTCGCAAGACAGCGAGGCAGAGTGAGACATCCTTCGAAGCTGCACCCGTCGTATCTGGCACATACTGGGCTTCTCAAATCCCAATTGGCGGCTCGACAATCAAAGCCTCATACTAGCAATTTGTTGCTCTCCTGCCGTATGCCCGCTCTTTCCAAACCTCCGAGCCCTTTACTGGAAAGGCATTAAAACGATCCCTCCCGTGCACGTTGCAGTACAGACGCTGACTTCGCTTGTTCTGAACATCGCGGACGAGTATGCACGTGGATTAGAGGATTTCCTTGCCGTCGTTGCAGCCCTCTGTCCAAATGTAAAGCACTTTAAAATCAACCTGCCTCATCCTCGTATCTTTAACGACACCATCCGCGATTACCTCTCCGGAATGACCACTTTGACACGCCTGACTTTCACGCTGATCCCCGGCGTATCCGATTGGACCCCCTCTCCTGGTTCTGTGTTTGTTTTCTCATGATTGGCATCCTTGTCGATGAGATAACAGTCACTAAACCGGGTTACGGAGTCACTCTCTTGTACTCGAGGATATCGACGTTGATCTGCTCGCGTGCCCCTTGAAGGGGACTTTCGGATCATACGTGACGACAGTCCATTAGTTGTGCTCACCCGATTCTCTCGCCGCAATTACGATCCGTGGCATCAGCGAGCGCGAACTCGGCCATCGACTGACCTTGGACGATAGACATCAATTTACAGTGGTCGGTAGACCTGCCTGACAGCGACTTGCTCGCGCTGGCGTCTGCATGGCCTCACATCGACACTCTTCTCATAAATGATCAGTGGGATTGGAGAACGACTGGTGGCATCACGCTACAGAGACTGTTACAGCGCCTGCAGAGGCGTCCGTCGCTTTCGACGCTCTGCATCGCTATCCATACAGAAGCTATACCGATCCCTTCCATGGATTTGAAACGAGATTCCTTCCGTTACTAAGTCCTCTTTTGATCAACCTAGCTGACTCAAGCATTGGATTGGCGGATGTACCACCGTTGGTGGACATCTTTGAGACGTTTGGATTGCTCGCTGACTCTCTTTCGGCTTAGGATGTAGTGAACATATTCCAGTGTGCTTTGGATTACGGACGTGGTGTTTGAAAGATTGGATGCCGAGGCTTTCAGTAAGCGAGATTCGGTAGCAGATGGTGAGACTGTTTGCCTTCTTTTCATACGATATCTCGTCCTGGTGACGAACTCTTTGGCCCGGAGGACGATGATCGCGACCGGCATTACACGGCATCCCCTACTCGTCCACGCGGTGATTATCATTGTCAGTACATACTATCACACAATGGTCGGAAATCCAAGAGATTCTTCTCCACAGTGCTCTGCGCTGTCACCCACCCAACATGTTCTACCGCCTTGACTCCCGGTGATGTGGAGTAGCATTGAGAAACACCAACCCGCCAAACCTACAGCGTACAATGTATACAAAGCAACCAACGATAGCGATCATAGTAATGTGCGGTTCTAACTATTCACTTTACTTCTTTTTTTCTAGTGCGTGAATGGGACAGGTTGTGATCCGCAGCTGCGGTCGAGACGGTGCGTACATGGATCATTTGAGCTGGGGTTGAAGAATGGACACATGTTTGACTCTCTCTGATGGCGAGGGCTCGTCCACCACACGCTCGACCGCTCTAGCAACCGTGATGTCGAGCTAGTAGGTCGTAATTCAATGTTCAGGACCCAAGGTAGATCAGAAACCCAACAGCGTACCTTGGCTGGTATGGACACCCCATTCTGGGACTAGGCGATCAATCGGAATCGATCGTGTAGCAACATGACTGTATCGACTCACCCGTGACTCAGCTATAGGGTTGTCACCACGTCTCTGGTGTTGGAGCTGCTGACGTGCGTTCAATCTGACAGGGATCTAGATGACGAGACACGACGTAGCAAAGCGAATTGGACCCACGTCGCAAGTAACGAGTTCGCATACACTTTAGGGACGGCGTCAGCAAAGGAACAGAGGTACAAAAAAGAGACATCCACGAACGCTTTCCGATAAAGAAATGGAACGCCAAGAAGACCAGATTGTTTGGCATCGTGAGCCACTTCAAGTTGGATGACGATCAGAATGGAGACCCGTTAGGGATACCACAAGTGTTGGTACTCACGCAAATCATGGATAAAGTCGACGCGGTACTACGAACACGTTTTAACAAGGAATAACACCGTGGAAAATGACTTGCCTTGTCAACAGATTGGTCTCAAAAGTATATAGGACAACCGCGCTGACGACGCGATCCATGCTGCGGTGCGTCAGTGCGAGTCGGCAGTCAATGTCTCAGAAAGTACTAAATGCATACTTCGTTGACATCGTAATTTCGTTCTGCAGAGACTGCAAGAAATGGGTCAAGAAACAGGTGATCAAAATGTCCACCAGGGTTGACATGGCGAGGCCGAGGGTGAGAATCCACTAGCGCAAGAACCGGATGGTAAGAGTTGGAACACTACATACGCCATCAATGCTCACTCGAAATTCAGCCTTGAATGCCGTAAAGGTTTTCAGACGAATCCTTCCATATTGGATTCAGCACGGGCTATGCTTAACCGAGCAAAACAACGTCTCACATTTCAGCTGTCGTTACTGTAAATTGGGATTGCACGAATTCGTGGTCATTTGTCGGTTCATCATTATCATTTGATCCCAAGCTTACCTGTCGCGCAGCCTGTTTCATTCGCGTCAATAACGAGTCGGTACTAGGAAGGAATCAAGGAGACTAACATAGCCGGAAGAACGCTAACACCAACTTTGATCGCTTTCGGTCAGCTGGGACATAGATGAAACTTTCGAGTGAAGTATGTGCTTACAATTAACGCCGTGAATTGCCACTGTTGTCGACTGACTTGAAAAAGGTAAGGTCCTCCGTTGAACCAAGTCAATGACACGTTACTCACCTTTGTGAATGCGATACGAGAAAAAACTGCATAACAAGGGAAGCAAACAAACAGGGTGATGTGTGTAAAACATAGTACCAGTGCACAGTGAGTGTCAAGATTGCCTAGGACATAGGAGTGAGGCCATTGCACAAGAATATAGAGGGCCACACTCACGGTGACAAACCCGGTCAACTGCAACATAATGATTAGAGTAGCAAGAAAAAAAAACGTGAGAGTGCACCTACTGCTAGGGGGCTAGACGAGGTAATTGACGTGAGTGATGAAGTACAATGCCAAGGTCGGGAACACACATTGGGATAGTGTCTATCTTTGTTTCGTTACCATAATACGTGATCAGGTAAATCCAGATTGATGTATAGACCAATAGGCTGTGTATGACGTCGAGCGTCCTGGAGGGAAGGAACGTCAGCACTAGCTGACGAAGCGAGTGTACAGGCTGCAGCAACGGGGACCTACAAAACGGCTCCAACCTAATTATGATGCAAGGTTAAGGCGTTGCCAGGCGGAAGCATCCATCGTGGCTTACTATGGCTTTGACCCTCGCAGAATCTCGAGGGAAGAGTTTGGTGTAGAGGAAAGTCTGCACGACGACGATTCCTGACAGGCTGGGATCCGATCAAGGTCGGTCATGAATCTGCATGGCGATAACCAGGACTCACGCTGCAGCACAGAACCCTCCAAGGAGGAGGGCGCCATATGTCGTATCAACATTAGATAATGACATATCAGTGCCTCTATGATGAGAGCTGGGGGTGCAGTATTAGGCAGAGAGGAAAAAGAAAGAATCAACAAGAGATAGAATGCGAACTTCGTCTTGGTGCTCGTTGGTTCTATGTATCCAGCCTGGTATACGTCTATTTTCAGTGAAACGCAAGGACTGGGCTGTGTTGATTCAAAAAGAAATAGAATGCAAACTTCTCTTGGTGCTCGTTGGTTCTATGTATCCAGGGATACGTCTATTTTCAGTGAAACGCAAGGGCTGGGCTGTGTTACATGTCAATAAGGGTGTTCTAAGTATGCGCAGGTCGCAGTGCAGCTGGCAAATAAACTCCAAGCCCGTTTGTACATTGCAATAAGTCCCGACTACTTCTCACGTTACAGTATGACGTCAAGTCTGGCGCACTCATCTTATGGAGGCTTTTCTCTGCGTACCAGGACAACACGATTCGCTGTTGGAACGAGAACCATTCGATGATCACTGGACATGTCACACTGAGTGGATACGCTCTCTCTCCCTTTCACCAGATGGATCTGTACTTGTGAGCGCGTCCTACGATCACCTGTAAGTACATGCAGTTTGTTTTTCTCCCTCTGGCGAATTCGTAGGCATCAGCAGGATGGGATAGAAAGAAGTTGGGTAAAGCCCTCCGCAAGTTCCCCTTCTCAATCCATCTCTGCCGTACTCTACGCACATCCCCGACGCTGTGCAACTAATGGATGCCGATGTTAGCGTGAGTGGTTTCAAGTCAGGGCGTTGCCATCGCTTTCTCACGCATCTTCGCAGCTCTCTCCAACAGCTGCTATATCCTCCTCGGAGCCCGATGCAAGTCTGAGCATCCGTATTCAGGACACAAACTTAGACGACAATGTTTCTCCGGAAACGTCGACCAAATTTAATGGAGTACAATCCTACCAGACATCTCGCTCCGGCCTGAAGAGCGCCAACTGATACTAATTTACACCTACTTTGCACACAACATCGTAAAGCAGTTCATTGAAGGTCGACCCCACGCCTTCAAATGGGCTACACATCCCGTACGATCTCATTGCTTCAAGTTTACCACTCATCTTCTCCCATACCGAATTGGCGAAAGTAGTGGAGGTGTGTCAAACCTTGATGTCAGTACTTCTTCCTATCGTCGAATCATCGTCGTTATTTCATACATGAAGTGCCGACGCAATACCACAGGCATCGTATGCATACTGAGCCCTCGACTTCAGTCTTTCGTTCCACGTCTAATGGGGACCCTAAAAAGGCCCGCAAGATCAATAAAATTAAACAAAAACTCGTGGCAATGCTTCGTGAGGCACTTCGTCGCACTGGTACGCGTTCGAATGGTTGACTATCGTGCCTACAGGTGAGATCGGATTCAGAGTTCCAATTGATCGGCTTCCGTGGTCTACCCTCGAAGGAAAGCTGCAGAAACGAAGCTACACGATCCAGAATTGGCCAGAGGATGTCCTTCGCGAGAGGGATAAAAGGGTATATAGTTTGGGTGCCGAGGAAGCCGACAAACTTTACCATACACTCTTTCTAGACGAATAGCGCCTCCAGTTTGTTCGTTGTAACGAAGGTACGTTATTGAAACCCGTTCCGTTTCCCTCTGACATTCCTGCAGAGAATCGCGACGTGACAAGTTCTGTGCTCGACCCATCCCACTCGGTCGGCACGCACGAGAACAATCGCTCATGTATGCTGCAGCAGGAAAAATACTGAAGAAAAATCTAGCAGTGGGCTGCCATGGCCGTTGGAGAAATAAGATTTCCCATCTTCGCGGGGTAGACGAGTGCACGCATGGCTAGCGCGATATCCCCGGAACTGAACGCTGAGCGCTGAGCACCCGACCGTCTTATGAGGGAAACCGTCCATCATGGTGTATAGTCAATCTGGCGACTTGGGATTTGCAATGCCTGATAGTCGGTCTTGTCTGTAAAGCAATTGCAATGGGGATGGGGATGGGGATGGGGATGGGAACTCCCCGTCTCAGTTACTAGTACTACGCCACAAACTCGGCGACAGGCATGCATGCCAGTGATGGCATTAAAAAAGTATCCTTGAATCCGTCAGCCACAAGACCTATAAGCCCGGACAGTATATTCTTACAGTCTCGTACACGTACATATCTACTCGACCGGATTTTAGTAATAGCTGCACATACCGATCCCATGCTTCCGAGTCACGCGACATTCCACGTTTGAATGTGTCGAGTCACACGAGTGGATGGGAAGTTGGAAGCGCGCGCTAGAGGGCGAGTTCCCTGAGGCTCGCCTCGGCATACAGAGAGCCCCCAGCCCACCTCCTAACAACAGCCCGCTTAGCTCAGTGGTAGAGCGCGTCACTCGTAATGATGAGGTCGGTTGTTCAATCCAGCCAGCGGGCACTCGGTTTTTTTTCTCTTAGTTAGTCCCTCACTCGCACCTCCGTCGTCCGAGTTTCAATGCATATATTCCTTGCACTACTACACTGGACATCATCAGGCAGTCGGGATACGATAGATTGGTATACTATACAAGCTTCAGTCGATATACGAACGAAAAACAAAGTGACCATGGGGATACATGTGTGTCAAACGACGCCTTGCGAATCAAAAACGAAAAGGAAATGAGGGAAAACGGCTGCGCTCGACGCATGCCGGGGTAATGGCTGGGTCAAACAACCACCCCTCTGCCCCGTGAGTGGCACGATGGGTGGAGGGTGTCCAGGGATGGAGTGGGGTGCTAGGTACGCGGATCTACGTCTCTTCAAAGACATACAACCCGTCCAGTTCACCACCGTTCACCAAACCCGCCTTGAGCGCGCCAACCCCATCGACGTCCACGTCCACGCTCGTCATCGTCACCGACGACGGGGGAGATGCGGAGCCCGTCGCAGGCGTCGGGGTCGATGTCGATCTGGTGCGCGGCGATCGTGACGATCTCAATCCTTTGGTCCCGTTCCCGCTCGTACGTGTATGCACACTGCGGTTCTTGGAAGGCGACACGGACACAGGAACCGAGGGCTCGACGCGTAACCGCTTCTGCTGCTTATCGTCCCCCGTTGACCGTGGACTCGCGCTCCCACTTACTTCGAGTTCTTCCGAGGATCGTTTACGTTGGCGCGAGGTGGGAGTTGTCGTTGTTTCAAGCGTCACCTTGTCTGTTCCGCCTGCCACTGTTCCACCACGAGTCGGTGTGCTTGGGACGGACGTTGCGCGGGAGCCCTTTACCGCGCCGTCGTGCGTCGTTCGTTCTTCACTCCCGGTGGGTCCCACTTTCACCCTCTTTGGCGGTGTCCCTGCACGCGTCCCACCACCCTCAGTACCGGTGGTACCCGGAGCTGCATCCCCGTCCAGATCATCCGACGATCGTTTCCGTGGGTTTAGCCGGGGCGGCGCGATCTTGGCGTGCGTCTGACGATGAGTGGGGGTGTGAACACGTGGGTGTACGAGCGTGTATGCGCCAACAGACGAGTCTTCGCTCTCATCCTCTTCCTCCTCTTCCACTTCCTCGTCTTCCTCGTCGCCATCTTCCTCTTCGTCCTCCTCTTCTTCATACATCTCCTCTTCCTCTTCCTCTTCTTCTTCCTCTTCCTGTGCCAACACATGCCTGGCAACCGTATGCACCTCCTCAAGCACAATCTCTGTCGGCTGGTGTCCCTGTTGAGTCCCGTGTGGGTGGGGGTGTGATTGGTGTACAACTGAAGCCTGTTGATTTACGTCTGTATTCACATTCGGAATGTTGTTTGCATGTCCGCCCGAACCTGGGGCCTGTCCTTGACTCGGCACCGTATGACCTGCGGCCATATTCGCACGTACCATCGCCCGCTCACAAATAGTACATCGACAGTGATACAATGGCGCGCATGCTTCTCGCCATACCTGTCACATCAAATCAGATCAGTACAGCATCCGAAATGAAGAATAACACCCGCATACGTTTTTAAATGCCTCAAAGCTATATTGTGCCATGTGCACCAGGGTCACGGGGACATATGGAATAGGATGGATTAATCGCGGAGATGGGAGAACTGGCGAGATGGGGATCGGAATGGCCACCGATGGGGGCTGTTTCCGCATCGTCGCATCACGCTCGCTGGGGCACTTGTCCTTTTCGTGCGTAGGTGGTGGCGAGGGTGTCGTTTGCAGCGTCGTTGTGCTCAACACCGGACTCGTTGTATGGGATCCACCGCTCCGCGACGATGCACTGCTCGCCGAGTCTTCTTCCCTCTCCCTCTCCCGCTCGCTTTCCCTATCACGTCCCCTTTCGTTGTCCCTCTCCCTCGCAGACGCTGAATGCCGGTCGTTATCCCGTTGCAATCCCCCAGCAGTCCAGTCCACACCATCAAACCAAACCCCGGGAGCTTTCAACTCAGCCAACACTTCTTCCAACCCCATCTTCGCTACCCTCGTAGCTGGATCCCCGGCGCCAACGACCCCATAAGACCATTCCATGACAAATTTGCGCACCAGGTTCGTCATCGCTGGAAGGAGAATCAGACGCAGTTGTTTTTGGTAGGCATGGTAAGCTTGTTCACAGAGTGTGAAGGAAGGCGGGGCATGTGCGCGGACAGTGGATAGGCGAGGGTGAATGTCATCACCGCTTGACTCGTTGGACATGCAGGAGGTGGGAGAATTGGGAGAGGTAGGCGAGGTCGGAGATGTGATCGAAATAGAATTGGATGTCACAGTCCACGGACATGGATGCACAGCTTCGACGCGTAGCACGCGACGAACGGTACAGCCCTCCCGCATGTCTTCGTCTGGATCTGGTTCGCTCTCCGTGTCTTCGCCGACATCGCGGACACCTCCACCTGCGGGCCATGCGTATCCGTACCACTGATCGGCAGGGTTACACCAGTGTCCGTCAAGGATGCGTGTGCGTGCCCAGTCAGCGATGGCGAGCTCACGTACACCGCCAGCGTCTTCTGTCAATGAGAGTAGCTCTGGATCCTCGTCCTCCTCTGAGCCTTCATACTCTGAGGAATAAACAGACCTGGGAGAAGGCGACCGTGAACGGTGCACAGAGTGCGGTGAAGGTGGTGAAGGTGAGGCGCAGCGACCAGGGCCATTTATCGCTCCGAGAGCAGCACCGGCGCTAGACGAGTTGTTCGCAGAGGCATGTTCGACAGTTTGATGGACGGGGGTGTGAGGAGCAAAATCGACACCCATACCTTCGCCAGCCCAGCGTGTTGCTGCGACTGCTTGTTCCATGAGCTCAGGCATTTTAGTCTGGGAACGGAGCCAGAATTTTTCCCGCGCCACGGCAAGGACTTCGGTAATGGACCCCTCCCCTAAGTCAATAAACGCGTCAACTGTTTGACGCGTCTCCCAGTCTGCAGACGCGTATTTCGCCGGGGAATAGCGGGATTGGGTGATGCGATCTTTGATGGAGGAGGCACGAGACGAACTGGGAACGAAACGCGGACCTCCGACGGCTTCGCGGTCGCGAAGGCTAGTAGAGATGCGTTGCCACAGCCATTCGCCGCGGCAAGAACGGCAAGTTGCGTCCACATTGGGCCAAGTTTCGTCGTCTTCGTTCTCTGCACAGCAAACCATCAGAGCGGGGTTGAGAGGAGTGGTGTAAGCGGTGACGCCCATGTTAAGCTGGTTTGTTGGACCGTATGGCTGATGATAGGGGGTGAAGCGGATGGTATTTCCCTGCATATCAAACTGGGGGTCTGTTTCTGCAGGAGGGGCTTCACGGAGACATAGGCCACAGAACGAGCTTTTGCGGTGCTCGCGACAGAGGGCAATGGAGCCCAATGTTGGTGTGTGGTACGTTCTCTTTGCGACAGCGAGACCAACTGAAACGGAAGGGGAGTTTATACGACAGACGTAGCAGGTACGGGCGGTCATTTGACGAAAGTGACGAAAAGAAGATATTCGATATGAGAGTTGGAGATGTGTGGGGGCAGCACCGCCTGCTGCGCTAGATAGCGGTGGTTGGGGACGAACGAACTGATAATTGCCGAGGATGTCGTGAGGATCGAGCACAGCGCAAGCCTTGTTCCAAAACAAATGCGTTTCGACTAGGGACAAAGATGAGCGCGCTTGGATAGCGAAAAGAGCGCTGGGCACGTACGTGCAGCAGCCCATGCGGGGGTGACCTGCATGAGCTTTTCGAGGGCGATTGCATCACGAAGAGTGGTGTATACGATCCTGGGATGCCAGAGCTCCTTTGCGTCCCATGTTAGGGGGCAGTAGCTGGTAGGCTGGAGGTCGAGAAGATGATGAGTAGCAATTGCCCTGATGGTGAAGCGTTGTAGGTTATGAGGAAGATGATGAGAGTGGCGTCAACGTACCTGACGAGTTCTGGTGGTAATTGCTGCCAAGATCTGTGCGTATACTTGCCTTTGTAGACGTGATCGCGGGGAGCAGCGGGCGCGCTCGCTGTTGGGGACGATGAGGAGGTGGTGGAATGAGCCGGTTGGATGATCATTTTGGCCCGCAGTGTGACCTGGCCGTGATTAGCGTACGAACGACAGCCGGGGGAAATCCAAACGGATGCTGTGACGAGGATGTGTCACAGCCATCACACAGTCACATGGTAACAGCCACACCGCACGGACCACCACACACCCCACGTGATGTGGATAATAAACAGATGTTATCTTATCTTATCTTCAACAATAGATCTCGCGTAACCACCAAACCACCGCCGCTGTCCTGTCCTTGCTTGTATTTATATTTCTACGATGGCCATCCACTGTCGAGACATCCACATCAGTACGTTTATTTCTCATCTTTTTGTCCGTCGTCAACACGCCGCACCAGCCATGCCACCACCCTCGCCTCCTCCTCCTCTCCCTCCAAAGGATATCACAGTCATATATACACAGCCACAAATCAGTTACCGTGTCATGAAACCACTCCCTGTCCTTACCGACCACACCATGTCCGCCTCTTCCGACCACATCCACTATCCCCCCTCCACCCTTTCCCCTCCCCAGGTCCCCCCTAAAGTCGCCTTCCAGCCCCGCGTCACCCCCACCCCCCGTGTCCGTCGCTCACCCGAAGAACGTCTCAAACGCCAACTCTCCGCTCAACGTCGCCTCGAACGGGAAGAACAAGACGCCCTCCGCGAAGAACAAGAATGCCAAACCCGTAGACTGCGCGAAAAAGCAGAATCAGAGCAGAGAGCGCGCGAAGAGGAGGAGCGCAAGAGAGCCATCCTTCAGGACCACATCCAACACGCAGCCGCTCGCAGGGCGAGAGAAGAGCGCGAGGCGCAGGCCGCCGAGGAACATCGTCTCCACGAGATCAACGAGCGAAAAAAGTTGGAACATGAACGTAGATTACAGTATACCCGCGAGTTGCAGAAATGGAGACACGAGCACATTCGTCGGGCAGAGTCCCAGTCGAGTGAAAAAGAAGAGGAACGGAAACGCTCGGCTGAGGCGAGACGGTCTCGCATCCAGCGCATCAGCGATGCAGTGCTCCAGGATGGGTCACCCGAAGCCTCCAATGGTTGGGTGACCATACAGACGCCTGATACCCTTGCCTGGAAACGGCGTTATTTCATGTTCGATCTCGCACATGCACAGCTCACCCTCTGCAGAAGTCAGCGTGTAAGTAGGGGTCATTCGCTCGTTCCATGCGCATGTACTCACATCCTTCCCAGGATTCCACTCGTTCTATCGACCTGATCAACTTGGACGGTCGGATCGAGAGCTTCCATGAGTGGCATGAAGGTTTCGAGGAGCTCGAAGCTATCCCACACTCGTTTGCGGTCAAGTTTGTCGGCGGGAGTGCCTGGCTCATGTTTGCAGACTCTGAAGAAGACAAGGTACGTTCCACCAGGAACGTTTTGTGCGAAACAGGTCATCTTACCCGCATACACAGGACAGGTTACTCGTTCTCCTGAGCGAGGCCGCGGGTGTTATCTTGTGAAGACTGATACCCTTCATGATTTATCTCTATGTAGCGGTAGCACTATCTATGTGTCAAGATACCCAGGATCACTCGTGTCAATGGAGGTTCATTTTAGCGCTGTCGTGATCAGTGATTCGATCAATCGCTACCACGCGTCCCCCATGCGACTTGGAGAAAGGATCGAGATTAAGCCTTGAAACATGAATGGGTATCAATCTTGTCCAGACATCCAACGCGTGTAAATACGACACGCACGCCAGCCTCGGGTATAAGCATTAAACGATCGTCACCGTCAATAACGTCACAACCCCATCTTGCGCAATACCTTTTCAGAAACAAGTCAGTCCAAGCTTTTGGAACCGTCGACCCGAGGATATACCATGATTGACACCCTGGTCGTGAGGTGGCAACAATCCCGAAATGTTGCGCGCGTGGGTGATATACCTCACGCCATGAAAGTTCGTTTCGCCGATCGCGCTCGCGACCAGGCAATCTCTGCCAAAGTCCATGCGCGTCAGTACCGATACACAACAAAGGTGAAGCATGATTCTGCCTACCTGCCAATGTCGTACCCGTTCGGAACGATATCGTGGTTCTCCGACTCGGGCTAGTCAAGTCGCCATGCAATGTCAAGTCTCGAAAAGTGGACGAGGGACGATTTCTATCCGCCAGCGTCCCATTTCGACGAAACACTCTTTCCCCATCCAGGTCAGCTCCTTTACCATGCACCGGATCATTGAACCCACCGGAAATGATTACCGCCAATCAAACTCTCCAAATATGTTCCCAATGTCCGGGTTGCCGTAATCCTGGCGCAACTCGATCGTCTGATTGACCCATGGTCCCGTTTCCATCACCGAGGGTTGGCCGAGAACGGCGCCCCGAGATGAATTCCGAAATATTCTTCGGAGCTAAGGAAGGGGTTGTCGTTGAGGAGTCGCCACGTGCACGCGAAAATAGAACTGAAAAATGAAGGGAGGGAGACGTACAAGCCAATCGCACGCGTATTGTTGACGAGCCCGTCGTCCGTCAATACCCCCGGCGAGTTCTCATTCGAGACGATGACCTGCCAGCCCCCAAACATCCCGGTTAGGAAACACGTGGTCATCGCATGAATATTTGGGAGGGCGATTAGACGGACATTCAACGGTTCACCGTACCCATTCAAGGTATTTTCGAGCATAGCACCGCCGCCTAGGGTAGGGTCATTCAAGGCGACGTTTCCGGCGCTCTCTTCCATGCTGGATGTGAATACGGATGCGAGCCGGACAACATGTCCGAGAAAGCGACTAAAAGTATACAATAAAAGATCCAGTCGAGTTGGTACGAGACTGAATGTACACAGTAAGAGCTGCTCTTTAGTCATCAAAAGATGTATGTTGTGATGGATCTTACCTTCAGTCAAGTTGGTACGAGGCTGGAGGAAAGAGTGCGAGTGCCGCGACCCCTGTGAATCCCGCGTCAGCTGTCAACTAAACGAGCATTTACCCGGTGTCAGTTGCTCTAAGACAAGGATGCTGAATGATGACTTCCTGTAAGAATTTAGGGAGACATTCCCTCATGTGCGTGCAAACATTCCTTCAGATTACATGGTAAGTGTTACATTATAAATACAATCAATACACACGCTCCAATCTGGGGTATCAACATCACAGGATTGTCACCGTCAACAATGTCACAATTCCATCCTGCGCAATACCTAGAAACAGGTTGGTCCAAGTTTTCATGGCCAAGGTTAAACACTCAGTACACACCATGATTGATGCCTTGGTCACCAGGCGCCAACAATCCCGAAATGTTGCTCGCTTGGGTAATATACCTCACGCCATTAAAGTTCGTTTCGCCGATCGCGCTCGCGACCAAGCTATCTCTGCCAGAGTTCATATTGATTTGCGTCAATATCAATACATCTCAACAAGCGAAGCAGGCTTTCACATACCTGCCAATGTTGTACCCATCCGGAATGATATCGTGGTGATCCGTCACGGGCTAGTCAAGTCACCATGCAACGTCAAGACTCGAAAAGTGGGCGGGCGAGGACGCAACATGGCTTACCTCTTCCTTGGAAACACTGTCAACATGCAGTCAGCCCCAAGGCCTGAACGACGTTGGACACCACACCACTCACGCTAAGAACAACCCCCCACTATCTGCCGTCGTTCCGTTTTGACGAAACATTCTATCCCTCATCCAGATCAGTCCCTTCACAACGCGTACAAGATATGATAGGAACCCACCGGAAATGATTCCCACCGATCAAACTCTCCAAACAAGTCCCAGCGCCCGAATCACCATAGTCTTGGCGCAACTCGATGGTCTGATTGACCCACCCGTTTCCATCACCGAGGTTGGCTGGAAAAGGCGTCCCGAGATGAATTCCGAAACATTCTTCGGAGCTAAGTAGGGGCACTCGTTGAGTTCGTCACATCGCTCTACGCCCAGACCTCCAGGCACGCAAACTAAAATATGGAGACGTACAATCCAATCGCGCGCGCGTAGTTGACGACCCCATCGTCCGTTAATATGTCCTGCGAGCTCTCACCCGAGATGATGACCTGCCAGCCCCCAACATCCCGATTAGGAAAAACATGATCATCACATGAACAGACATGCAGATTATATACAGACATTCAACGGTTCACCGTACCCGTTCAAGGTGTTGACGAGCATGGAGCCCCCGCCCAAGGTAGGATTGTAAAAGACAACATTTCCAGCACTCTGTTCCGTGCCGGAGATGAACACAGATGCGAGCCGGGACGTCAAAGTCAGAATTGCCTCGAGAGCGTGCATTACGGCTTGCGTGTGGAGGGGAGAAAGGAGAGAAGAGTTGGGGGCACGACGGGCGAGGTTGATACATTCATGCGTATATATACAGTGTGCTGCAAGAGAATGGAAAGAAGGCACGAACGTGGTGGAACACATACGAAGGCCAGTGAGATTCGATACGTACCTGAAATGGGTGGTTTGGGACCGAAGGCGACATAACGTCAGATACCCATCGTGATCGCACGTTGGGACAGGAGTTACGCCGTGTGATATGTATGTGCTGTACCTGTAGCTCCGTGGATAGACAAAACCTCAAACGATGAGCTTGATGCAGAACCGAGAATGCATACATAGGGGAACACTGTACCTCAGTCACGCCACATTTAGGATGTGCTTATTGCCTCAGGCCCAGGCCCAGGCCCAGGTAGCAAGAGCAAGGGCGCAACGCGCACGTACTGTCGTATCTCACACGAACAATGGCGCGAATATATCACGTCGTCGCCAAGCTCAACAAGATATACCTATAAGTCAAGCTGGGCAGATCTGCCTCTCCGACGCGCGGTAGTTGCCTATACATTAACGAAGAACAAGGGTGCACGTGCATGGGATGCGCGCATCGTGCGACTGTGTGAGTGGTAGTACGTACGTACGTGTCCAGAAGATGCCCAGAGGGCTGCGCGACGATACGTACATGTATGAGAGGGTGCACATGGGAAGCGTCCCAAATGTGAATTCATTCAGGTAACATGGTATTACCTTAACGAGAAGGCTCAGGATGAACACTGCGGCACTGCTACTCGGACTCTGTCATCATGATTCATGATCGGACGAATCCTCACCTAGTAATACATCATGTCACTCCTCCCTCCAACGTAGTCGTGGAGAACTTGAAGTAAGGCGCTGGATCACATTGCGGCATTTGGTCTCTTTGCTGTCGCAGAATGCAATTAGTTTTAGACTTGGCCGTACCATTGAAACTTTAAAAACCGTAGGATGAATCCTGGACTCATAGCACTCATGACTCAAGTTGGCATGTTGTTCCTATCGGATTATTACGCGCGGCGCCGAGCGTTAGTTGGATCGGCGGCTCATTGCACATAGAGAGGAGAATGGTTGGGAAGGTGTTTCCAGAACGACGCCGCTGCGTTACTACTAGAGCTTTGGACGGGTATTCTGACCAGTGGTGGCAGAATGGTGTCACTAAGCGTGGGAAGAACTTGCCAGTGGCCGCTCGCCGATTCAGAGGCAAGGGTTTTTAAAAGTTGCTAACCTGGAGCCATCAGATGTGGGCGCAATTCGCATGCATCTTCCATGATGCTCCGTTACTCAGATAGGTGTGAGAACCTCCAAAACCATTATCATGCTTCATAAAGCAACGGAAGATTGTGCATTTCCACGCTCGAGTTCAATGGAGAAAAAACAACCTATGCCGTATGCTCACTGAGACACGCCACAATGAAGTCGTAAATGATACTTGGTAATGCTCCTTTGCAACGTGAACCCATGCGAGGATTGTCTGGATTTGTGTCCGTATCATAGGCACGAAACGAAATCCTGATTGGTTACCTTATGTAAGTGGTTTGTTTGTGGTATGGATCCGATTTCCGATCGTCCTTCCGATGAATGAATGTCTTGACTCTTCTCAACGCCTGCGTACATGATGATCAATATTTCCTTCTCGCCACCCATCTAGACTCCTTCGTGAACACGAGATATCAATAATGCCGAAACGACCCAAAACTGGCCCCCCATACACAGACATTCCCAATGAGGTCTACGTGGTAGCCACCCATCCATGGGGAATGAACCGTAATCCACGCGAGCGTGGACAGCGTGACTTTGATCGCATTGCTTCCTGGGCCCAGTTTTCTCTCCAGCAGGCTGGACTATGCGGAGGAGATGTACCGACAATTGAATACATTTATAGTATGGGCACTGTAAGTGTTACGGTTTCGGTCTTGACATACGAGTCGCATTTGTCTGTCGGGAGACTGACAACTTCTTACTTTTGCTCCGTGCTCTCATAGCGTGACGAAATCATCTTACAGTTTGCAGAAGGTACAAATATTATCCCTCTCCTTGGCGAGCACCGCTGGGCCAACTTCTGGAAGCATTGTCCGGATCCTAACGACCTTCGATCGACATGCGTCTTTCTCTACAACTGGAGAAACAATGGGGACCCTGCAAATCGTAAGTTCACTTGGTTTCTCTCATTAATGCAATCGTTTCTTTGTAATATGCTAGTGCTTTCTCGCGTCGAACCGGTAAGCACTGTGCGCTAACCTAGCCTTGTTTCCAGACAATTGGACAGAAAACTTTCCGAGCCTCCTCTCCCTTGACAATTTGCTTTCCAAACCTCCATATCCATCACCATCCTGGACTTCCCCTCCAATCACCCTCACCAACCTCGTTCATCCGATCCCGCGTCCACAGATCCCTCCTCCAATGCCCAATTTCGGGAATAATGCGGGCCAGGAACAGCAGTCGGTGACATCACCGCCACCTTTAGCTGTGACACCAGCACCAGCACCTCCACAACAACCGAACCAGCAGGAATGTGTAGAGCAACTCGCGGAACAAAGTTCTGCAGTGAGCATCTTCCTACACTCCTACTCCTGGAGCATTTCGTGACATTATCTACAATACCAGTCCACCAATCTCTTTGTACCTTACCAGCCACCTTCACAACATCCGTCTCACGCACAGTTCCTTAATCGGTCTCACGCTCGATGCGAAGAAGCAACCTCATCCCAAGCAGCACCATCCCCTAGATTTATTAAGAAGCTGGATCCTTACGAATTGGGTAAGTCTGCCTCTTTCCCTTTCCTTGAGGATTAATTTGATTCCTGCTTGCACAGATGAAGACGCCCTCAACATAATCCGCTCGCCCAATCTTCCAGAGGAGGATACGAAAAACGTGAAAAGTGAAACTCACCACATTTCGGTTAAAGTCGAAATCCCCGAAGTCAAGACGGAGGAAGATGTTGCTCACCACAACATTAGCTCCAGGATCGATTCTGGTACGCCAGTCACCTTGGATGCCCATATCTACACTTAGCGTGTGACGGGTACTGACTGAGCACCTCCAGGATACCAACCCTCCGAAGCACTCATCGATGCTGTCAATTCACTTGGTCGACCCGAACAATTACCCCCATCCGCTCGCCCACCGTCTCGTGATCCTCAAAGACCCAACGCGGGTGCATAATTTATCCTTTCGTCTTCTAATGGCTCCCTCACGCTGACCACTTGGGCCATTTCTAGCATCCCAAACCGTACCCCCAGCAAGTGTGGGATATCTACCCTCAGCAGAACTTGAGGCGAGTATAAATGCCTTGCTCCGGGACACAACCGCAGCGTCACCGTTACCATTCGGTAGTCACGCTCGAGTACCCTCTGGAACGTGCAGTATGTTCTTTTGTTTACAATGCGTACGTGTCTAAGTGACGGTTCTTCCTTGTCAACAGTGGCTATTAAGAGAGCGTGCGAGGATGACGTGCTCACATCTACAGGTCTGTCGTGTTGTGTATCCAACACTGTCCTTAATCCTGAACGCATACAAGTAGGGCCAAGGAAGAAAACCAGGATCAAGATCGAAGAAGACTAGATGAATGTAGGGCGACGTGTTGTAAACCATCTCCCCCTCCGCAAGCGGATTTGCAACATCTAACGGACGTTGTACTCGTATTCGAATTAGTCATGCCAATGTACGCTGAGGCGACGAAAGCGGCACTGTTTGCACAAACGTGCAGTGCATCGGTCATTAGACAAACAATCTAGAGCTGACGAAATTGATTCAGCGGTAAAAAGAGCACTGTGGCCCTTAGGACTGGCTTTGCAGTCGTGCGGCACCTGAACCTAGACTGGCTCGGCACAGACTCACAGGACATGCCCAACAAGCTTACCAACTCGGACGCTGGCGGGTTTACTCTTTCCATCTTGCTGACCGAACGCAGCCGAATTCACGGGCATGTCAAAACCACGATGTATAGATCAAGAAACCACTCATGTTCACGGAGCAATCCTACACCCGTCTCACGTTGTCGAGAACGACAAAGATATTCCTGAACCTGCCACATATCTGGTTCTCACCTCAATGTTGTAGCGTATTGGCACGCGTGCAGACCAGCCTCTTGCCATTTTCATCTGAAATGTCAACGCCTGATTTCGAAGCCGCAGGGACGTATTTCAAGTCCATAAATCCCACCGACATGGCACTGCGACTTCAGTTTACTCTCAGATAGGGTGCTCGCGACATTACCTATGATGATGCTGAAATTTGGAGAATTTTCCTCTCTTTGACAATCCTAGACTCTGCAAGGACAGAGCAGTTGACAAGGCTGCGCTGGAAGAAATCTTTATTGATTACGTACCGAAATGAGTCGCATGCCACCACTACACAGTACTACTCAGTACTCAGTTGCCAGTATACTTACTTCGACACAACCTGAGCTTACTTGAGTCTACGAAGCACGCGCTTGAGTGTTTCTACCTCGTTCATCCAAGAATTGTGGGTTCTGCATCTAGTCAATGGCGCGTTAAGAGCTCGTGCTCAACTTGATAGAGAGAGATGATATACTCGCGCATTGCGCAAGATGTTGTATGAAGACCTGCCTAGCGCCGAGCGTGGAGCGCGCACTGTGTGAGAGGCCATGCATCCGGAACACTGGAGAGCGCTGTACCTCGCCATTCACATGGTGAATAGCGAAATGGTCGCAGTTAGCGAAACGAAACATTCCAAAATACCACCCTTCTGCTCTTCTCTGTTCAGATTCTCACGTCACAGGCACCAACCACTGCGCTATGGGAACAAGAGATGGTGCTGTAGAATCTGGTAGAGCCTGACAACCGTTACATACTTCAGATTTCAATGCGAGCAGTTGTCCGGCTTCCCATAGGACGGAACTTGTGAGCGCCTCTCTTAAAAATGGTTGCGGACTTGAAGCAGTGACTCGATTTTGTGTAGAGTCGCATGATGAACGAGCGCCGCCAGGGCTATCAGGTTATGCTTTGGCGGGCGCCACTACTATATGATATCTGGCGCACTTTGTGTTCAGATCTACAATTTTGCGCCTGTAAGCACCGCCGTGATTGCTACCGATTTCTCGATGATGCCACGCCGCTGCTCGGGGGTGACTGAAACCATCGTTTCGAACCTATGTGAGGCAATTTGTTTCAAAATTTGCTTCTTACTGGCAGTACTATTCATCATTTTCACGTGATTGCTAGGGTGTTTGCAATCATCACGAAGTGTCAATATTCCTTATTGTCTGCGGGTATGCGTCATTTCCTGTTCAACATGTACAGTGAACTAATGTATTCTCAGCTGCAGTCACTAGAATCAAGGATACTACATTATACTTTTTCCGTGATATACGTTTTGCAAGTCTGGACCTACGTCAAGTGGGCAGTGACGCTGTTCCCACAGTTTCGTGAGTGTACCATGTGGCGTCATGAAGTATGGAGCGATCTGCCGCAAGAATAAGAAGAATGACGGACGGCTTCCTTTCACCGGCACGCACCTGGTGCGTGACGAATATATATTTATATAATAAAAGCCCAAGGGTACTGAAGCACCGCACACCCGTTCCTTCTAGTTCTCTCCCGAGCGATCGGGATGTTACTCCTGTCTATCCTTGCGTTTTTGTCAATCTTTCTTTCTAATGCGCTGTCATTCTCTAACGCTTTGGACCCGGGCATTGTGCTTGGTCCTGTGAGCCAACTTAATATATCGAACGGCTACATTGCGCCAGATGGGTACAACCGGTCGTGAGTTAACATTTTCTACTACACCTTATTATTCATAACAGCCTGTAGAGCGGCCCTCGTTAATGGTGCCCTCGGTCCATTGATTCGAGCCAACAAGGTTAGAACTACGACAATGTCTAGGTGGCTGTACTTATACCCATCTAGGGCGACCAGTTTAGTATTCAAGTTTTCAATGAACTCACCGACAATACCATGCCTTTGGAAACTAGCATCGTAAGCAATTGTCTATCGAATTGCGCCGACCGGATCCTCATGCATTACCCAATAGCATTTTCACGGAATTTTTCAGCGCAAGTCCAACTGGGCGGACGGTGCTTCATACATCACGCAGTGCCCGATTCGTCAGCAGAAAACATTCGTGCAAAAATTCAATCCCACCAATCAGACCGGAACGTACTGGTACCACTCACATTATTCAACTCAACTCTGCGACGGAGTTCGAGGACCATTGGTTATATATGATCCTGAAGACCCACTGGCATCCATGTATGATGTCGATGACGGTGAGCTTCCATCTATTTTCTCTGTGCTCTGTCTTACAACCCACCCAGAAAATACCGTTATTACGCTTTCAGACTGGTGAGCATTTCGTGTCGAATAAAATATTGGGGCTGACCTGGATTTAGGTATCACGAACCCTCTATTGAAATTGGAGAATACTTCTCAAAAGTAGATATGAACGCGACACTGATCAATGGCAGCGGTCGCTATTCTGGTGGACCATCGGTTCCACTCTCGGTCATCAACGTCCAGCAAGGGTTACGATATCGCTTCCGCTTGATTTCCATGTCTTGCGATTCGCTCTTCAACTTCACGATTGATGGTCACCGAATGTCCATCATCGAGGTAGATGGCACTGAAGTGCAACCGGTCGAAGTTGATTATATACCCATCCTTTCAGGTCAACGCTATTCCGTTGTTGTCACGGCAAACCAGTCCGTTGGGAACTATTGGATCCGTTCCTTGCCCGATAAAACTAACGCCACGTTTGATGGTGGTCAAAATTTGGCCATCCTTCGGTATGAAGGAGCAGCAGACGAAGATCCTACCACAAATGCTACATATGAGCTCGCCTTCGACGAAGGTGACCTTCACCCACTCATCGACCCCGGCGCTCCGGGGATACCTGAGATCGGGAAGGCAGATGTGACCCTCCAACTCTCGCCGGGTTTCAACTCGTCGGGTTACTTCACACTTGGCGATACGTCCTTCGACAACCCCAGTGTGCCTGTTCTTCTCCAAATTCTCAGTGGGGCAAGACAAGCTTCGGAATTGCTGCCAAACGGAAGTGTCTATACACTTCCACCGAACAAGGTTATAGAAATAAGCTTCCCCAGCCCTACTGCAGCTCCCGGCGCCCCCGTAAGTGCTCCTCTGTTGTAAACTGTCGCTTGATGCTATCATCGAATGCACTCTCAGCACCCTATACACCTTCATGGCGTATGTGGTCCACTCTGCCTTTTTTTCGGTCTTCGTTCAAACTCTTTGTCAGCACAACTTTGATGTCGTCAGAGTTGCGGGCAGCAATAAGACAAATTTCGTAAATCCTATCCGGCGCGATGTCGTGTCGATGGGTCACAGTTCTACGGACAATGTGACAATCCGTTTCACCACGGATAATCCAGGACCCTGGTTCCTTCACTGGTGAGTAATTCCGTTCTCGAGCTGCTATACGATCGCGACCTCACGTGTCCATGCCTAGTCACATCGACTGGCATCTCAACCAGTACGTCGACGTTAACGGACTGGTCTAACACGACTCTAGAACTAACTCCTGAAATTTCTAGCGGACTTGCGGTCGTGATGGCGGAAGCGCCGAACGAAACGGCCATTGATGAATCCCAAGTAGTCCCAGGTGCGTCCTATTTCTCACTACGCAAGCGTAAACTACGGAGGTTGATCCCCTCTCACGTACAGAGGACTGGTATCAACTGTGCAAGGATACTTAGTAGGAGAAACACACATGCCTGGTACCTGGGTGTGCACTGTGCAAACAATGTCCATCACGTGCAACCATCTACTCGGTCCATAGAGTGTCGTTGAATTACCGTTACGGACGTTATACCCCCATGTCTGTTTTACCGCAGCTTGTCTGAATGAAAGTCGTTCAGAGATGCATTCGACCAAGTGGGTGCTACATTAAGGGCACACGGCGTGCACTCTCGATTGGACGCCGCCGGATCTCTCCGAGCTCACCGCTGCTGTCGCGGCTGGGTCGACCCTGCTGTGCACGTCACGCCGCTCTCGACGTGCGTGGCGGGTGTGTGGAACTGTTGAGTCACTCCTTCTTGTCATCCTGGCCGTCGGGTAAACTTGACACAGCACAAACACCACCTATGCTCAGCGCGTCCATCTGAGACACGACTGCCAGACTCCGTCATTGCACGGGATTGCATCTTTCTTAACTCAGATTCGCAGACACATCTGCTTGTAGTGACTCCACGAACTTGGGAATGGGGCTTAATGGACATCTGATACGGAACTAGTCCATCGTAATGGACAGATATGATAAATCCACTACAGGACTGTAGTACTCAATCTTTGCCGGACGTCCTCTATTCGTGCGATACCTCTCCGCTGGCAGCTTCAGTTAGAAGCCATCGATGGTCACTCTGCTTTGAAACGTAAGCCCGGTGTCGGTCTCTTAATGAACAGACGTTCTGCAGCGCTTAATAGCTTCCGTCACTCCTCGGTGCAGTTTCGTGGCTTAGCGAAGAGTACTGTACCTGTTTCTGTTGGACGTGCCAACGACAACCTTGGAGCCTTGCGGTGTATGTTTCGCTTTACGCGTTCGACTCGTGTACAGCCATTCACCTCCTGCAGGCGACCCCGGGATCCTTCATGAGTCAACTATTAACATGTATGTAAATTTCCACTCCAGCACCTAGAAGTCCGATCGTGGCGTCCTGACCCTGACATAGTATATAAAGAAGGATTTTTTGGGGGGGAGGATTAGCACACACTAACAATATTTGGGATGCTTCTACTTTCCATACTTCAAGTAGTGTTTTCACTTCTCTTCATTTCTAATGCGTCGTCAGTCCCCAGGATTCTGCACTCCGACATGCATGTGCCAACAGATGTAGCTGTGCTTGGTCCCGTGGGTCAACTCTATGTCACTAACAAGGTCATTACCCCGGATGGGTACAACCGATCGTGAGTTGATGCTGACTATCACTTATATATTCATGTCTAACAATCTGCAGAGCGATTATTGCCAATGGTGTATATCCTGCGCCGTTGATCAAGGCGAACAAGGTGAGGAACAAGAGAACATCTGGACGGTGTCCTGAACCCTTTCTAGAATGATCAGTTCAGTATTGAACTTGTGAATGGACTTACGGATGATAGTATGTCCCTGGAAACTGCCGTCGTAAGCAATCACATGTTGGGCGCGAACTGCATCCTTATATACTTCCCAAAGCATTTTCACGGAATGTTTCAACGCAAGTCTAACTGGGCTGACGGTGCTACATCCGTCACCCAGTGCCCACTTCGTCAGAATGAAACGTTCGTGCAGAAATTTAATACAACTGGTCAGACTGGAACATATTGGTACCATTCACATTATGCTCTTCAACGTTGCGAAGGATTCCAAGGACCACTGGTTATATATGATCTCGAGGACCCGCTGGCAGCTTTATATGATGTGGATGATGGTATGTTTCTATCGGTTTTGTCAACGCTCCGTCTCATAACCCAATCAGAAAATACTGTTATCACGCTCTCGGATTGGTGAGTAACTCACGTTCAAAAGAAAGTATCGCACTGACCTGGGTCCAGGTATCACTCACCCTATGCGCTCAAAAGGCAATTCGCAATGCCAAACTCGACACTGATCAATGGCATGGGTCGCTATACCAGCGGACCATCAGCTCCACTCTCGGTCATTAATGTCCAGCCAGGGTTGCGATATCGCTTCCGCGTGATTGCCATGTCCTGCGAATCTAATTTCAATTTCACGGTTGACGGTCACCGGATGACCATTATTGAAGCAGATGGAACCGAGGTTTCACCCGTAGAAGTTGACTCGATACCTATCCACCCCGGTCAGCGTTACTCTGTGGTTGTTACAGCAGACCAGCCCGTCGGGAACTATTGGATCCGTGCTTTGAGCAACACGCCCAATACCACGTTCGATGGTGGTCAAAGTATGGCTATCCTCCGGTATGAAGGAGCAGCACACGAAGATCCCACATCACCTCCTGGCCCGTATGAACTCTCATTCGATGAAGGAGATCTTCATCCCCTCATCATCCCAGGCGCTCCCGGGATACCCGAGATTGGCAAGGCGGATGTGAACCTTGTACTTGCTCCGGGAATCACCCCGGAGCATAACTACACGCTTAATAATGTGACCTACGTCGACCCCCCTGTCCCCGTGCTTCTTCAGATTCTCAATGGAGCAAGACGGGCTACGGAATTTCTGCCAAAGGGCAGTGTTTATACACTTCCCCCGAACAAGGTCGTAGAAATAAGCTTCCCAAACCCTGCCGCAGCTCCGGGGGCCCCTGTAAGTACCACGTTTGTGGAACGTCGTTCAATGCTGACTTTGGATGCCTTTTTCAGCATCCTGTACATCTGCACGGCGTATGTTGTCTACTCAGCCTTTACCTTTCGTCTGCAACTTAACTTTTTTTAGAATAACTTCCACGTTGTTAGGAGTGCGGGTAGCAATAAGACAAATTTCATTGATCCTATCCGGCGCGATGTGGTCTCCATAGGCAAAGAGCCCACGGATAATGTGACCATCCGTTTCGTCACGGACAATCCGGGACCTTGGTTCCTTCACTGGTGGGTGATTACCTCGAGTGCTATACGACTGCGATGTGACATGTCTATATCTAGTCACATGGACTTTCATTTTTCCCAGTACGTCCACCTCACATCATTACTGCATTGACATGATGGCAGAAACTAACCCTGTATATAGCGGATTTGCTGTCGTATTGGCAGTGGCATCAAACGAAACGGCCAATGAAGAATCAATAGTAGTTCCACGTATGTCCTATACGTTACTGCGTGAGCACAAATTGAGGGACTGATCGCTTCCCACAGAGGACTGGAGTCAGCTGTGCAAAAAACAGGACTAGATAATAGTAGGGACAACACGCCTGGATTTGCAACACCCATCATGAGTGGACGCCACTCGGACAACTATTTATGATAACCTGATTGTAGTTCGGACTTGCTATGCTACATGTTACAGACGCTCTACTTTTATTTGTTTTACTCCAGTGCCTTCCAGATGCACAGGCGGCCAGGGTGAGTACTGCATTCATATAATCGTGTGCCAGTGGACCTTGACCGGATGAAAAGAAACGGACGCGTGTACCCCAATTAGTGTCTTGAATGATGTACATGCGCAGACTCGACGCGCGCCTCATTCAATCGGCTGTTCAAGAGAAAGGAACATTAAGGTGGGCGAAGGAATGCAACCGGCTTGTCCACGGTTGAGACGGGAAGCAATGGTGCAAATGCTTCATAACTCGTATTCATAAATGCGTCTTGATGACCGAACTCACCCCACTTGGGTCATTCCCACTGCCTGAGAAAAGGACATCGATGACAGCGCCTCCGACAAGTGGATACATGTGTGATATTGAGCCGTGACTAGCATGAAAATCAAGTACTATCGAACATGGTTATCCTTTTTTAAATTCGAAAATCACTGCTGATTGTCAGCTCATATATGGTCCCGATTAAATGTTATCACGGGGTGGCCGGCAGCGGGCATGATGAATCACTTCTGTCAGAGCACGGTTAGGAAGTGATATCAGACGAGATGGGGGCCGAGAATTAGGATTATCGTCCCCTGATATACACCTTTGGACTTGTGATACAACAGTAACCAGCCACGACAGCGATCAGCGCCCATGCCATCAATTGTTGACAGTGTCCAGCCATCAGCGCTCATCAGTCAACGTCGATGAGCGTCGGCTGTAGTCCCTTGCCGGTATTACTTCCATCATTATACGCCAGGATAAACAAACCACTACATCGGAGAAATGTCAAATCCGGGGCCAAGACCTTAATTACGGTTTCTACCTGCGACACCTGCACAGACTGCACAGTGCCCTGTTCGGCAGCCTCATAGCGGATTAGTCACCAGTCTAGACACCTGTGTCCAGACCTGTTTTGGAGACAACAGATGAAGTACTAGGTGCTTCCAGGTTGAGTTGGATCATTGACCTCCACCGTCCCCGGCTAATTCCATTCCAAAGATTGTGCCTCTTAGTACATCGCCTCACCAAGGCTTTCTCTAGATCATTCCGAACGGTTGTCATCCTGTAGCACCCGGAAACGGTGTTCAGTCGTTGCACCAGCCGAATCAGAGGATCGATCAAGTTATTCCGTCTCTGGTCTCGTAGCTTCAAAACTGTTGTTGGTCAATGGCTGGCTGCTCAGACCATTATTTGGATTGACTCTAGATAACAGCCTGGGAGGCGTAGGCATGTCATGCCCATCGGGCATTTCATAATCTTACCTGTGCCTGATAGGGTGTTTGTTCACAGCTACCAACCTTGTCGAAGTTGCCGGTGTACGTCAATTCCTCGTGAACCTTATGATGTACACAGTGCGAACATCGGAAGCGGTGAGGTCTCTCCTGCAATCGGAACAGCACACGGAGTCATGCGGGACCGGTCGTCAATGAGGCGGTGTTTCGATGTACATTATAAAGGAGCGTGACGGTTAGTTAGTACACACAGGTACGATCTGGAGTCCTCCGCAGCATTCTGGATGTTTTTCCTGTCCATACTTGCGTTTACACTCTTCCCTCCATCTGATGCGTTGTCGGTCTCGAAGGTTTTGGACTCAGATATAGATCTGCCAGCATACACCAGCATACAAATGGATGCCACCAGCGCGCTTGGTCCTGTGAGCCAACTTCATATTGCGAACAACTACATTGCACCAGATGGATACAACCGATCGTGAGTTGATTTTTATTGTTGCTTCTGAATACATCCTAAACATTTTTAGAGCAACTCTTGTTAACGGTGTATTCCCTGCACCGTTGATCCAGGCCAACAAGGTGAAAACTATGACAATTTCTACATATGGTATTCATCCCTCTCTAGGGCGATCCGTTTAGTATTCGACTTTTTAATGAACTCACGGACGATACCATGCCTCTGGAAACCAGTGTTGTAAGTACCAGATGATAATTGAATGTCGCAAGCCGCATCCTTACGCACCTCCTACAGCATTGGCATGGAATGTTTCAGCGCAAATCCAACTGGGCTGACGGTACTGCGGGGGTCACTCAGTGCCCCCTTCGTCAGCAGGAAACATTCGTGCACAAATTCAATCCCATCGGTCAGACTGGAACATACTGGTACCACTCACATTATTCAAATCAGTACTGTGACGGACTTCGAGGACCGCTGGTTATCTATGACCCCGATGATCCTCTGACCGATCTATATGATGTTGATGATGGTAGGTCCTGATCGATTTCTGGTCCGTGCCTTATTTAAAACGAAAACAGAAAATACCGTTATCACACTCTCGGACTGGTGAGCATCTCGTGTTGGATGAAAAGGTTTGGGTTGACCCGGACTTAGGTATCACACACCCTCTATCCAACTCGGCCAAATCTTTGGAGGACCAGTTATAGCAAACTCGACATTGATAAACGGCAAAGGTCGCTATGCTGGCGGTCCATTGACCCCACTCTCAGTTGTCCATGTCAAAGAAGGGTTACGATATCGCTTCCGCCTGGTTGCTACGTCTTGCGATCCCTCCTTCAACTTCACGATTGATGGCCACCGAATGACGATCATTGAAGTAGATGGCACTGAAATTTTCCCGGTAGAAGTTGACTCGATACCCGTCCTTGCTGGTCAACGCTACTCTGTGGTTGTTGAAGCAGACAAGCCAGTCGGGAACTACTGGATTCGTGCTTTGAGTGATCTTCCCAATGCGACGTTCAATGGCGGTCAAAATCTTGCCATCCTCCGATATGATGGAGCAGCGAACGAAGATCCTATGTCATCTCCTGGCCCATATGAACTCTCATTCGATGAGGGCAATCTTCACCCACTTATCAACCCAGGTGCCCCCGGGATACCCGAGATCGGAAAGGCGGATGTGAACCTTGTGCTTACTCCTGGTATCACCTCGCAGGGAAACTTTACGCTGAACAATGTGTCCTTCGTCAACCCCCCTGTTCCCGTGATTCTTCAGATCCTCAGTGGAGCAAGACATGCTTCGGAACTGCTGCCAAACGGGAGTGTCTATACACTTCCCCCAAACAAGGTTATAGAACTAAGCTTCCCCCACCCTGCGGCAGCTCCCGGTGGCCCCGTAAGTGCTCCTCAGTTGTAAACTGTTACTTGGTCTTCATTCCGACTGCATTTTTCAGCACCCTATACATCTGCACGGCGTATGTGGTCCATCCCCTTGTTCTTTGTCTCTCACTAACTTTCTGTCAGCACAACTTCGATGTTGTCCGAGTTGCGGGTAGCAATAAGACAAATTTCGTGGATCCTGTCCGCCGCGACGTTGTCTCTATAGGTAGAGACCCGACAGACAACGTAACCATCCGTTTTGTCACGAACAATCCAGGGCCCTGGTTCCTTCACTGGTGGGTGGCCACCTCCTTGAGCGCTATACGATCGCGATCTCACGTCTCTACACCTAGTCACATTGACTGGCATCTTAACCAGTACGTCAACTCCTCGTTGAACGAGAGCGACATGATTCCATAATTAACCCCTCTATCTAGTGGGTTTGCTGTTGTGATGGCAGAAGCACCGAAGAAAACGGCCCAAGAAGAATCTAAAGTAATTCCACGTAAGTCCGGTACTTGACTGCGCATTAGCAGAAACTGTAGAGATTGATCGCCCTGCCCTTCCCCATATAGCGGACTGGACTCGTCTGTGCTTTCCAGACCACAATTGGGGACAAATGCGCATGGGGTTACTCGGTAGCTAGATGCACATGTTGTGGTCTTGATTTTCTTTGGGCTAGGGCTAGCCTTGATCGAATTCAGTGTTGTACTACCGCCTCCTGTATGTTACCTAGTATTTCGATAAATTATGGTGAATATTGGTCGGTGGTGTTAGTCCAGAATCCAGATTCAGACGATCTTGCCAGTGTGGTTTGGTGGTTTACCGCCAGACGCATGAAATGGACGGACAGGGGCCTTGTTCCGTTATAGCTCGATATGCTAGTTCAACGGTCCCCCCTCTGAGAAAGAAGTTCATGATTCTTCCCAGGTATGTACAGCCTTATGTCACACACACAGTCGGTTTTCGACGGTTTGATTGATTTCTCGTTCTCAGACCCGCGAACAGACTCGAATTCATGTCAACTTGCAGCGTCGCGAGATGAACGTCTTCCCATTGCCAAGTATGACGGTACATAATGATTACACGCGATGGATAGAACCTCTCTACCCACTGGCAGTGACAAATTGGACTCAAAGCACACACAAGCGAGGGTATTACAACATGAGGGACAACGAAAGACAAGGACGAACGAGAACACGTAGATGGTACAATATACAAGAAGTGGAACCGTCGGGTCAGTCCGCCGCACGCTACCGTTTACTCATCCATGATCTCCACAACAGACTCGAGTGCGACCTTGGGTTTGAGCAAGATCTTTGTCTCCCACTGTTTCTCTCCGGTCATTCCCACCCGCGTCTTCTTCCTCAGACCCAGATCTGTCGCACACAGTACCCTGGACATGTTTTTGCCTTTTGCCTTTGCAGACCGCCCGTCGTCGTACGAATCCTCCATTGTCGACATATCAAATGCGGTTGCTGGCGGGACTGCCAATACGTCCAAGTCGCCCGAGGTAACCTCTTCACCTACGATCTTGTTCACACGCATGGCTAACGAGACCAAGGAGGCGAGTTTTTCTGCAAATTTGGACGTGAGGGCGGAGGTAATGTCCGCCTTTGGCGCAGTGCATCCAGTGGTGAGGAGGATGTCACCGAGGCCGGAGATTATCTTGGTCGCGATTTGGAACGCAAGTTGTGAGTCGTCAAGCGACGTTGATGGGACATGCGCACGTGTGAGGGCACGCCAGCGGCCAGCGATTGCCTGTACCTCTGCTCGTGTGTGTGAGTGTTTCGAAGAGCGGCCGTTGTGGAGCAGCGATCATTCACCTTTTTCGTGCACACTGTGGTAGATTGCGTCGATGAACCGGTTATGATTCTCATCCCCTCCGATAATCCAGGCGCATGCGATCCAACGCAGACGATATGTCAGATACGCCTGGAACGCAATCTGGATCAAAATGGGATCGTCGTAATGTTTTTTCGTGCCGAGGAAATGGACTAAGGCGCCTCCGATCTCTCCTGAAGCTCGCTTGCAAGCTGCTAGCTGTTCATCTGTCTTGGACACTTGCGGCGGCGTCTTGTGGAAGAACAGCTCGACCATGGACTCGGACATGAATGCAGTGCTTTGCAGCACTTCTGCATTAAGCCTCTGAAGGGTATTGGTGACCTCGACGCCAGAAAAGGTATCAGCCGTCGTAAGAAAGCTCTGCGCGCCTTTGAGCTCCGAGGTTCGGTCCTCCAAGAGTGTCAAGAGTTGATTGAACTCTTTCTTCAGCGCTGACGATTCCTCTCGTGCAGCGTGAAGTTCCTTGTTTTGAATGTCCAAACGCTGCTTGAGCTCGGCAGCCTTCCGGCCCGACTCCCTCGCATTGAAAAGCTCACGACGGAGACCATCGACCTCCCGAAGACTTTCATCCAGCTTTGGAGCGTACCCATCGAGCGATTTTCTGGCCTTCCGTAGCTCTGACTGGGCCTGAATTCGGTCACGGTTGACTTCCTCGAGCGCTGCTTTGAACTGCTCTGCCCCTTTCGCGTGCGTCCGCTTCAGCTGCTCGACCTCTATGCCAAGTCCGCTTCTGATGGATTCCCTATCTTTCCGTACGCGCTCGCAATCAACTGTCAGGTGCTCAATCTGTCGAGCATGCTCCTGTAAGCTCGTTTTCAACGCCTCCGTTTCCTCCTTGTGTGTCCCACGAGCGACATCCAACTCTCCCTTGAAATTTTCCGCCTTTAACTGCAACTGCGAGCGCTCCCGTTTCATCTCCTCCCTTGCGGCATCCAGCTGTTGCGTCTGTTGCTGCAGCATACATTTCAGTTTCTCGTTCTCCTCCTTGAGTGCGTCTGACATGGCGACGACAGCCGCGCCGGTTTCTTTCTCCTTGTCCCGTTCCCGCTCGCGACGGCTCCTTGTACTCGAAGACCCCTCCTTTTCCCGTTCCCGTTCGGAGCGGACACTGGCCCGCAGTTCCATCGTCTTTCGTTCCCAGCGGTCGCGTTCACTCTCTGCCTTGCGCTGTGTAGCAAGCGACGCATCAAGCTGCTGACGCAGTCGCTCCCGTTCCTCCTGCCACTGAGGAGGGGGTACGCCCGGTGGCGGCGGAAGAAGAGGCGGTGTCCCGCGCGGGCGATCGCGATCGCAACTGTCCACCTGGCTGTACCCAACGCTCTCAAACGTGCCCTCGTCGTCGACGTCGGGCGACGAAGGCGACCCGGGTTTGACGTGTTCCCATTGTGCGTCGTGTGCACCGGGAGGTGGGTATTCGGGGGATGATGATGATGTAACAGTCGTTAGTTTTGGGGTGAGGGGTGCGGGTTTGAGCGTGCTGGATCGTTTTGGGGTCGAGCTGCCACTGCTCCAGAGGTTGAACATTGACATGGCAACGACCGGGTGTGCGTTTGGGGTATGGGAGGGGGATCGACGACGATAAGCGTGAGCGGTGAATGGCCAGTAAGTGGCCGAGAGGAATAAGCGTCAAGCTTCCAGGGTCGTCGAGCACCGATAAAGAGGACCTGCAAACGTATGTCAGATCTGAGAGTCAAAAGCGATGGGGTTTACGTTGGCACACCTGTAGGCTGCTCACGGCGACGACGGCGACGGTAGTCGGTCTGGCAGAACCTCGAGGATAAGGAAGAGGTGGACACGCCTGCTGTGCACGGACACGACTTCTCCGAGCGAACGAGGGCAGGCATGCTTGCAGGCTTTGTTAGCTAAGCTGACACGTTCTAATGGACCGCCTGGCCGCATCGTTGCCACGTTGCAAAACCCCATGACCACGTTTGCATGTTCCGTTCAGATTCTGGACGGCATCAAGTATCTGGCAATTGGCGTACGTTTACAAGGAGGCCCATCCTACCAGGTGTTGAGCTAGATCTTATTACCCGCCAACCCCGCTTGCTACATACATACATACATAGGTTACACACACCAACCAAAGAACATCATCTCAATAACGTTACCAGGTCCAGCAACTTGCTCATTCATACCTCAAAATGAAAATCTTGCCCTCCTTGACCGACAAAATCACGGCCCCCTGACTCTGATCAATGTTGATCGTCTCCACCCCATCCAAATCAAGCTCCTCTGGAATCTCGAGCGTACGCACGACAGCTTCCTCGCGCCACAGACGCCCCTCCCCGGATTTCTCCTGTTTCCTGTCCACCGCGGTAAAGATAGGTGGGAACGTGACGAAACGAAGACATTTCGGCACGCGGTGTCGACGTGGGTCGTATATCGTACCGTCTCCATCGTGTGGATTCGTCGACTCGCTCGTGGCGCGTCGAGACAGCCCACGGCGAGGGTGAGTGCCGTTCGGGACGGAGGCTGCCGCCGATCCGCTTCCGTCATCTGACGTTGAAAACAGCGCATCGTCCTCATCCTCGGCGTCGTCTTCGCTGTCCGAAAACGGCGCGTGGGCTACAAGCCGCGATGCGTCCACGCCATAAACACCCCCTGGCTCCGCAGCATACTCGATCCAGACAGCGTGCCCAAAGTCGACAGCGACGAGGGGACGTGGTCTATCACCCGCTTCCTCATCGTCATCGTTGTCACTCGACCCATCGAGCACACAAACGACTTCAAAGGGCGTAGAGACGTACCACAGGTGAAGCATTTCATCATCACCTTCCTCGTTTGTGTGAGCGTTGGATGTTGGCGCGTTGGATGTCGATGGCTCGTGGACTATCGGGACGCGGAAATAGTGTTGTGCCAATACAAATCGCGTACGGTGGGTATCTGGATCGTGGGCAGCGAGGAGAACGACTGTACAGCTTAGCCGGGGAACTCCCGGTAGCGTAGGCCACCACTGTCGAACAAAATGAGCTGATTCGGGATACCAAGGCGGGAAAGGATACGGATTTGGAGCCGGTGATGGAGTCAACGGGGCATGTAATGGCATGAGAGTCGATGCGCTCCAAGACGAATGGGCGATACTAAGGGAATTCTGATGTGACGCTGGCGAAGATTGAACTTGACATGTCTCTCCACCTGGCTCCTGTTCGGCATCGTCTTCCCGCATTTTACCCTTGTCTTTCGCCCTTTTTGAGGATGGACCCGCTTCATACTCGTCAATGGTAACCTCGCTGTCAGCTCTTCCCTTTCCCTTCGGTCTCAAGCTTTCTGCTATGGCTTCCAGTGACCACTTATCATCATCTTCCGTTCCGGACTCCGAGCCATCATCAAGCAATTTGTCGTTCTCATTGACCTCTTCAGACTTCTCTGCTGATGTAACGGAAATCGACCGCCCAGCCTGGGCCTGTCCTGCAACGCCTGGAGATGGACTCCGAGCATCACCAGAGGTTTCCCCATCATCTTCTACGTCATGATCAGTAGTGGGACCAGGACCGACAACCTCGACAGAATTAGGTTGAGCACTTGGGAAGACAAATTTCTTCGATATCGATCTCATTGGAGATAGTCGAATGGAAATGACGGGCAAATCACCACGGCAAAAACTGCGCAGTGGGTCGTGATTCGTCGGTTCGTAATCGTGGTTATGGATGCAATTTGCCAGAAGGCTGGGCTTGCGGGGCTTGATAAAGTTGCGAAGGATGTTGAGAGGATAAAAGTGTTGGTAAGCAGCGTCTGCTTCTTCTGAGTGGATTACTATTTGGTCCTCATGTAAGATGCAAGACCAATTTGAAGAAATAAGCTGAAAAGTCGTGTTGGTGTCAGACATACCCCAAGGTTTGTTCGGACGGATCATGATGAACCGTCGCGAAGGAGAATCATATGCATAAAACTTACGCAGCCAACACCAGTGTCCACGAAAACATATTCATCTTTAGCCCAATCCGGCAATACATACAATCCTAGAAAAAGGATCAATATACTATGCGCAATCGCGTCCTCTCAGTTGCTCACCAATAGTGTTACTGCTCGCTACCCATACAAATGCACTCAAGAGGCGACGCGGTGGATCCAACAAGAAGACGTTCATAACCACTCCGGTTGTATGAAAGGATGTCAGTGGAAAGAAGACAGGTTTGTGTTCGTGTGGGGATTGGGAAGGAGTTTCGAAAAGAATCCCTGCGCGAGGACCACGAGGGCCAACGAATCGACCACCAGGACATGTTGGATAGACAGAGGGCGTTAAACAGGGGCAAATGGTATGCCTCGGTGTCTCTCGGTAACAATCTGTGCAATCAAAAAGAGGTAACGCAGTTCGCGTGGGTAAAGGTGAACATGTAGGGTAAGCAGAATCTGAGGTCGTGTTGGATGAGTGGAGAGTTGAGTCTTGAGGGGATGATCCCTGGGACGAAGGTGGTGGGGAGTTCGCTGGACTCTTGGGTGGGGAGCAACAGCGATATTCTGGAGTGAATGGCAAGGGTTGGGCCAAAGGAGAGGGGTAGTCCCGCACTTCTGGCGGGAACGCAAGTTTCATCAGAACGAACTCCATTACTCGGTTGTCGTCATAGCTATCAAACCGAATTAGAGCGCCACCTCATTGTATATATTGCTATACTTACGAGCCCTCGAGAACTCTTGCCATTGTAAAGTACACTGCTCGTTCATCGAACTCCACGCGGCACTTCCACAATTCCCACTTCTTGTCGGCGTCCTCTTCTTGACCTCCATCGTCATTGTCGTCGTCTTCCTTTGTCTTGCGTCGATCTATCCTATGGCCGTCTTTGGAAACACGCTCACTGCTGCCCCGTTGCGTAGATAGCGTGCGCGGGTCCCATTCTGCAAGACAGACGTCGCGTGCAACGTCCCAGCAAATGACCCGACCACTCTTTGTTGCACAAAGAGTGTATGAAGAGGTTATCGGTGATAACCAGTCTATTTCCTCGTTTGGAGGGGCGGATATTTTGGTGTACCATTGACCAGTTCTGTCGGATGAGGTGGATGGGATTGAAGACAAAGAGTACGGGGACCTGGCGGGACGAGGTGCACGGACTCTCCAGGCCTTTTCAAAGCGATGAGCCCTGTCGACTGCCTTGATGAGATTTGAAGTAGAGAGGTCCGAGAGGCGCTGGAAAGCTGGAAGAGGCAGGGGCCGAGAGCGAGCAAGCAAGCCATGCGCAAGCGCACGGTAGACGGGTCGAGTGAGAGTAAACGCCCGAAGCGACTTGCAAGTCTGCAACCCAAAGAACAAGCCAAGTGAGCGAAGTAGACCTATTAGATGGCGTACAGACGAGATGGGGTGCTCACTCCTTGGAGATTGTGGATGTCGTCGATGGCGAGATACTGGGCGATGTTGAATAACAGATCGTACGGGAGGGTATTGAGAGACATGAGATCAAGGGATTGTAAAAGGATGGAAGTAGATCCGGGCTGATTGTGGACGAGGAGGGGGAGGAACGCGGATCGAGTGAGATATGGATATGGGAAATGTTGCAAGAGGTTCAGTTTGCGGCCGCTTAAGCTCTTCCTAATTTAGACAATCCAACCGCAACAGCCCAGCCACAGACTGTTGCAGAGTCAGTGCGTAGATTGTCTCATGCCGCAGTACGAGAAAAATGTCGGTAGAAACGACTGGGAACTAAATTCAGAAGATGTGGTCAAATCGCTCCAGCAAGAGGCATCACGGAAAAGTGCAGAAACTTAGCACGTGTGACACGCGTCCATCTACCCACGGGCCAGGTTAGATTTGTAGTCAGTATATGCCGCCAGGTCATACAGTAGTTTGAAACCTAGCTATCCTAGTTCGAAAATCCGGTTGGCAGGATCTCGGAAACTCAGCTGTCTCAATCGCAGTGTTTCACAGGGACCGAGGAACGAGAAAATGTGTTGGATCACCTCCACAGGTACTCCCGATTGCTTACTGCTACAGAAATCACATACGTAGATCGATCTATCTTAGAAAGCAAATGCAAATGCATACACCCGTGGATAATGTACAGCATCATAGTTGATTCAACTTGAAATATGTGGGATGAATAATCGCGCGTCCGAGTCATGGCACGGAAATTTGAAAGGCAAAAACATGGAACTAGACGCACGAGAGTGTGTAAAGCAGATCGGACAACTTGATTTACATTGTATTCGTGGTGCCATGCGTCGCATCAGGACCACGCTTCTTGAAACAGTTACACAAATCCAACAAAGGGTGTCGATCAACGAATGCCCCACAGAAGTCCATATCCAGACAGAGCGCCAGCACCGTAAGGCATCATCCACGACATAAGTGTATGCCCGCACCAAATGCCAACCATCCATACAATCACGAGTCAACCTACATCGTTTACTCGTAAATACTTAACGCATTGAACGTAAAGTAGGCATTCTTGAATGACGATGGGTTGGAGTTCACATGATCTACCAGGTTTTAGAGGTGAAGATCACGAGTTTTACCATGCGAACAAAGACTAACCGGCACACGTCGATGGACAACCGGCTTTGCTGTAAAGCTGGGCATTTCCAGCCCATGCGCCACCTATAAGAAGAGGAAGGGTTGATGAGAATGCGTTGCGCCTCTGAGACAGAGGTGGAAGAGAAGCCACGTACAAAAGTCAAGATCTATCATGATATTGAACGCAGTGAGATGAGTGTTGAAATCACAACTAGAACTACTCGGAAAGTACGCTGCGAGTGTTCCCTGCAACATTTTAAAAACTTCTCAGTGTCTGATTCGCTCTTGCCATAACGCTTAGTGCATACCCAGTTGCCTGTATTGATATTTGGACCAGGATTTGATACGTCTTTCGGAGTAGTTGGATCATGTCTAGACCAAAAGAAGACCTTGATAAATGAGGGTGTGCGCTCAATAACATACCTATCATTTCCCAGCGTCGTCATCATAGCGATGCGATGTACGGTAAAAGACCCACCATCCTCCACCAGCTGCATTGAATGATGGACCAAAACTATTGGCCGAATTGACCTTGACACCGCAAGATGTATTGTCCGTTTCATACACATTGCAGTTGTTTCCTCGGCTCGCTCTATTGTAGGATGGTGAACATAGTCCTGACGAACGCAGAAGACCATCTTTATTCACCCACTCATCTGTCGCTGTGAAGGCATCGTGCAACCTACGGTGCTTGGAAGATCAGGACATCGACATGAATGAACAGTGGGATGAGAGAACTGACCTGGTCCCGTGTGCAAAGTAATGGAGTCAGGGGACTGGTTATTGATACCCTCTAAGATATCGATTTCTCCCTAAGATGATTCTCATCAGTGTATGAGTTATAAGACGCGAGGATATTATATCAACCCCGTTAGGCCAGTTTTTGCCCAGTTCCTACAATAAATCAGTTATCAGCTCAATTTATGATGGCAATTGTTGGGAAAGACCATACCCTAGAAAGATTCACGCGTTACTCCAGGTAAGTGACGCCAACAGATAAAGGACGGAGGCTCAACTAACCCTGTACAATCGGTCTTGTGAGCATTGTCACAATACACGGGAAATTAGATAGGCAACGTACAAACAGCTGGCCAAGTACCGCAACCTTCAGGCATATGAGCAATGTCAAAACTGTGACACATGGTGAGATTGACTAGACAATACACGTAAAAAAGCACGTGCATGGCGACATGAGTAGTATACTGATCATTGGACACCAAGTTGAACGAGTTGCGCCCTGGTCCTGTGGGGTTGAGTTTGGTAGTACTGTCGGCGCGCAGTGTCACTTGATTCCTAGAAACGGACACAAGTCCCTTGGATTGTGCTGTCGGGTAATTGATATAGTTCCTGTGGCGCCGTCGTGCATGAAAGAACTCGAATGTTACGACAAAAAAGTACTTACACTCGCCCCAAATTGGGATCTGCTGCTGTATGCCAAGTGAACGCATCGAGGAACTTCTGACCTGTCAAACTGCTCGATTGCGAGTAGGTAGCGGACGTCGCACACTGTATAGCAGCGAGAAGAGTTAGGCTTTTAGCGAACAACCCAAAACCCATGGCTAGCTAACAGTACTCAAGCGAAAAAGTGGGGCCAAGGTGGCCTCCGATTATTAGGCCCCATTTATGTGGCGTGAATGTTGCTGGTCCGATTAGAACTTGGTTGTAACGTCATCGCTTGACAAGTTGGCCTGCCGGCCAATCGTCGGCTGCCAGCAAAAAAAAGGGTGGTTGTAGCTTCCACCACGTTGCTTCGATCGTAGATAGGCCACCACGTGTTTGCGTGATACTATGGCTAGCTGAAATATCCATCAAGAACTTTGTAAGTCACGAAGCTTCTTTGTCGCAGGCTGGTTACGAGGCATACGTGTTCCGCCTGGCCCAGTTCCCGAGAACGAAGAAAAGAAAACGAGTTTGACAATGCAAGTTGCAAACGGTAGTAGGCGATGGATCGACAAACAAGAAATACTTACTACTAGTCATTTCAACTTCCCGCGATCAGCGCTGCTGGCCATACGTTGGTGTTAGGGGATGAGCGGTGAACGGCGAGTGCTGATGCAACCGCCACACGCCGCAGTTTAGTTTTAGTGCAAGAGACGACCCTGGATGACCGTTCTCCAATCATTGCCTTCAAAGATAATCTTGCGGTAGAATCGTCGTGAGGCGTTACTTAGCGTGGCAAACGCCATGTCCCGCAGTCGGATGAATTGTATCACCGCGGTCACGGAGTTGAAGCGTTGGAGAACTTCGTCGAAAGCGGTACCAGGTGACCTTCCATGAGCGAACGGTATTTTATGACCGTGTATGCCCATATGTATCTGGCGAATGGAACGCCGTACGCAACATGCGACAATGAGTGAAAAGCACCACTAATGCACGATTGTCCCGATCGGCGTCTCCCCTCCATACTCACATGGTCGAAGGGAGCCACGAAGTCCGTTGCATCTGATCGCAACGCATCTTGCGACGAGGTTCGCACGGTCGCGTGACTGCCAAGACCAGTCTACTTAGGACCTGCATATTGCAACCAAACTTTCGTCTAGAGCTAAACTCAGTGTGGGGACGGAGCTCATCCATTTAGGTCTAGCATTTCATACATATACGAGCTACGAACAATAGAAAACTTGAACGTGCCGAAAAAGATGCGTAAGGACAACGTCAGTGTCACCCAATCTCCGAGCGTGATACGCTTTATATACAAAATACCTCATCCAAACAGTATCTTATTCGCTTCCTCTACAAGTGCCGCACCAGCATCATTCGTAGCAATAAATGGCTCGAACCCCGTCGCCTGACGGCCCTGTTGAGAGGTTATGTCCTGTGGGGTTGCTCGGTCTAGGAATCTGGACTCTCCTTCACCTCCAGGAAAGTCACTTGAGGATCGCGTTTTCGTGAATTAGATGTAGGTTCTTAGTACGTTAAAAAAACTCACGGTGCAGGCAGGCCGTGGACAAAGTTGGCCCGTTGGCTGCGGAGGTACGAGGCGCTGGTGGATAGCGTTCACGATCATGTATATGAACGAGACAAGTCAAATCTCACTTTTTGACACACAGTGGAGCGGCTGGAATGTACAACACCGATGAGTCCTCCTTGCCCATGTGTTCACCTTCAACAGCATGCACAGTATCACAATGCCCTAATCAATCAATCACAATTAGCCCTGCCTGTCATGGTGTGGTCAGGGTCCCGCAGTGATGGGTACTCACAATATACTTGATCTCCGGGGTCAATCTTCGGAATAGACACCATCGTCTCCGCAAGTCTTAGGTGCGGATGAGTGGCTTCATGCAGTTCCTGCGCCTTACCAGGCACGCTACCAGGGAACTCGCTACCTTCCAAATTTAATTCCCAGTCCTCCGCAGCTAAACTTACGTTCACTGCCCTCGTGAGAGGCTGGCCCGTGGCGATACTGCGCGGCTTGAAGAATGGGCGAAGGATGATGTAAGTGGTTGCAAGCGAGAGCATTGGAAGGACGCGCAAAGTGCCGTCATTGATGCCTGTTGAGGACATGGAGGTCCAACCTTGCCAACACCGAAGGATCGTGCACTGGTTCCTGCGTTTGAACAAATCATGAATTCAGTTCGACGACGGAACATGCTGCCTGGATAACACAACGAAATAGGAAGCCAGGAAACAATCCAAGAAACAAGATAAGAACTGGGGAAATGAATTCCAGACGTACGGTGCATTGTATAGGTCTTGCTTTGCATTCACCCTCCAAGTCGCGTCGAACGGATCGAATGATTCCCAGCCACTCTGTCCACCACAGAGAATCTTGGTCCACACTCTTCTAAATGCCATATCTTCCCACCTCTCGACACTTCCTCCATCGATATGTGGACCAAGTGTGAACGAACGATCTCCGGGAGTACGCATACGTAGGCGGTCAAAGTAACTGATGGGTGTCGTGAAATCGATAAAATCGGGAAAGGAGGCAGAGGAGTGCCAAAGGGATAAAAGAGCCTTTTGCGTATTGAGCAGGGAATCGTGGGTACGTGCATAGATCTGTGCTTTCGAATTGTACAGTTCGTATGCTTGTATGTTCTCCGGGGGGAAACCTGCCAATGACTACGTTGAACGCCGTGGATAGACAGATCACAGTGAGATAATACCTGTCACCGGGTTCGCCGCGATATAACCTTTGATGAGGCATTTCCACCTCAGCGCTTCCTTCAAATAAGTTTGGAATTGGTCGCGTCATAGCCCAATGATGACGTATACTCACTTCCTCTGGAACCCCTCCTGTGATAACTACCACGCCCGTCTTTCGAATTGCATCTTTTTGGCTTTTTGAGAAGCCATCTTTTACCTCCTTGTATGAGATACGTGGAATAATCTCAACAAACAATTGAGCATGTCAACGCAAGTTGCACAAAGTGGGGGAAAGCTTTACACTTCCTCCCTTGGAGATAATTTCCTGAACACGAGGTTCAAGAGCCTTCAGTACTCCTTTCCAGGCAAGCTCCAGCTTATCGGGCGTCACCCCCATGTCACGGAGAACCTCTTTCTTCACTGCCGAGAACCGTGCGGGGAGTGGTGCAACATCTGCTTTCGGACCAAGAGTGGTGAACACGTCGGCGATAGTACCACCTTTCCCCGCCCCTCGGGTAGCTTCGGTTGCCATCGTTGCGATGCGGTTACCTGCAACGGGATTGACATTGGAGCGGAGGAAGGAACGTGTCAAATATGCAGGTGAAGGGAGGGGAAAACTAGGTTTGCGTAGCATTCTCGATATTGGGGAAGGGTAAGGGCAAGGTTGAGTCGGATTGACGGGGAAGCTCGGAAAAGCCAGCTGCGATTATCAATAGGTATATTGTCCGAGATTACTCCGACACACTTTCGACTTGGGTCGGTGCGACATAAACGTACGAGCAGAAAAAAAGGTCGCTTGCTTGCTTCAAACGGCATGAATGTCTGTTCTCCAAGCTAGCTTGGATGATTGGAGTGCGTGGCCAGCCAATCGATGGTTCAATCCTTACTACCACCTGTGGGATGTGTTAACAACATTTTCGAAGTAAAGGGGCATCATCGGGACATAATACCCTATAATCCTGGGATCTGAATCGTTTTGACTGAGACAGTTTTGGATCATCGGGTTATTATGCTTGTGGGCTGCTATTTCCCACACGTTCGGCGTTATCGGAGCTGGCAACCTCAAGCAGCGGCCCAAACATCTCCTGCTCTTACTGCTGCCCAGACATATACTCCAGAAACAGCGCAAGAAACTGGGGCACCGTCCTTCCAGGACCGAAGCTTCAACGTAAATCATGATGAGTAAAATTACATTGGCTGTACATGCTGTGGCCGCAGCTCTCAAATCAGCAAGATCGTACCACACGCGAGGCTGTTGGCTATGCATATTACTTCAAGCTGTGGACAAAACGCGGTGAGGGTGCTCCGCACGTGTATTGATGGTTGCACTTAAGTATCCTGGGGGGTGTTCGCCAGCCTTCCCAGCCTTTTTGGCCTAGTTGACCTCCCACCAAGTATCAAGTACGATTCAGCAAGATGATTTTAATTCCAGAAAAGAAATCCGACGCCGAACCCATCCGTGGCATCCTCGATGAAGGCATTAGGGACTTACCCCCAGCATACGATGCCTTGTCATTCCATCATTCCACCAGTCACAGCGTAGATCGGTATACAAGTACATCTGCCTTTTCCAGCCAAGTCGCGGGATGCAGCAGTGATCCAACTGATTTGTATTCAACAAGTCTCAACTGCCCCATCTCGAAGGTCAATGAAATTTTACCAACCCCACCACCGTCACCTAACAATGCCCCATCCTCTCCAAAAAACGTCCGTCCCGTGTCGACCAAAACACCGCGGGCTCGTAAGAACACCTCCTGGCTCTCACTCCTACCTTTCGTATCGTCTATTTCTGCCAAACGAGTTCGCCAATCTGTTCTGTTGATCGTGGGCGACCTCGTCGTTCCGCCGTCTCGTACAAGCAACGAGGAGCAGAGAAATGCGCATGAGATACTCGCTTCTATCGCGGAAACATGTGCAGACCACAAGGTCTCCCTCTCTACCGTACTCCAGGAAGCATTCATTGCGGACCACACCCCGATGTATTGGGCTATAGTCAACTACCGCCGGGAGTTGCTTGTGGCGTTGTTGGTCCATTCTCGGCCGTTATCTATCCAAACTGTTTCGGATATCCGGCGTGCATGTCTCGTCACCTCAAATCAGGCGCTTTTCCATGCACTTCGAACGTGCCGCTATCCATTTCATGGGACGGACGGTATCCAAGCTCCGAGCCTCCGAACAGGTATGTTTCATCCGCTCGCCAACTTCCTGCGGAACTCGGCTAACATTCTTGTAGCTTCCGACAACCTACTTCTGGGAAATCGGCCCATGGATGAGATCTGCATACAACAGGCGAGCGATCAAGCCTTTGTCGTTTCCTTCGATATCCATCTTTGGCAAAGACGGATGAAAGCAGTTGGCCAAGTTGGCTTCGAATTTATTGCGTCCAGTAGGCATATTGTCAGTTTTACTGTGTCTTGTATCCAACTATAACTCCACGATAGGCAGGATGTGGTCTGTAACCTTTTTCTCTACGGACCCTGCATCGTCGGTCGCAGCGTCTGGGAAATCAAGAAGGGGCACGAACGCATGGCACATCATGATCAGCCTTATGGAATCGAGTTCACCCACCTTCTTTGATTCGCGACTCGTCGTGGGTGTTCCACTTCCGTTAGCCCCCGAGCCGATCCAGACCCCAAGACTCCGGGAGGCACGATCTACAACGTTCCCGTCTTCGAATCATAAGCGATATCAATCTTCAACGTATGGTTACCATTACGATGGGAAGTCATATGAACAATTATCCCGGGATCATAACCCCCTCCCTCCCTTTCTGGAAGACAGATGTCCTTCATTCAATCTTCCGCCGCCGACTCACCCACTGCGAGGTTCACTCTCGTCCCCACGGTCGAGTACGGCAACTACACCCCCCATCTCCATTCACCTCGGATGCGGTAATCGCCAGCTCGGCCGCCGAGCTAGTGCAGGAGGTATGCACTTCAATTCCATAAACGGCCCTTCAAGACTCTTAACTTTGATGCAGAACCCATGGAGATCCCCACAACGAGACCCGACACGTGGTCGGATCACGGTCAGGGCTATACAAATGCAATCGTGGCCCCACTCGGGGAAGGCCTTGCAAGTCAATTGCTATATGAGTGCGTGATCGTTCCACCTTTTGATGAGTTGCATCTCAAGGAGGCTCGATAGACATTCACGGTACCTACTCCCTGATGGTACGCTGAGAGGGCGGTTGGAGACCAGACTTGTAAAGACCGAATCATCCAAGGATTGTATCATATGCTAGGTTCGCGTCGCAGAAACGAAGTTGTACCAAGCCAGACATTATTCAGCATTGGTTTCGTAAGACTTATGACATAATGCGGTACACTTTCTCTCTGAGGGGCTATTTACCTTGTTCGACACTCACCGCTTTATCTCAAATACTGAACCGACAATGGTCATTCGAGCCTGATAGATACCACGACGAGGACGATGTAGTGGTCTTGGGGCCACCCGCGAGCGACCACAGCAATGACGAACCCCCTTCGTACCAAACCATCTCAACAGCCTATGCGAGTGGACAGCCCAATGACGGATCTACCACATCTCCGGTCCCTCAAAAGTTGACTTCCCGACCCTCTCCTGCCACACGCAGTAACACATCAAGCGGTGCCGGAGTGAGCAGTACCTCGTGTCCAGTCGGTCGGCCGTCACAATCCAATCTATCCTCACGACACTTCGCATCATCCTTCCCCTCTTCGCGTACCTCCAAACAAGTCCGACAGATCATCCTCATACTCATCCGTAATCTCGTTTTCAATGCAGAATCTCCCAATCTTCTTGACAGTTGTGCCAACGCATGCTGGACCTATCGTCTGAATCTTTCAGTCCTCTTACAAGAACGATTCATTGATAACCATTCTGCAATATACTGGTGATCCTGAAGGGTCGCGACGCGCTCGTGCATCTGACCCACTTTCAGGCTCGACTAAATCTGAAATCTATCGTGCTTGTTTGGCTACTGAACATGTCCTATGAACAATTTTGTAACTACACAAACGTCCGTGCTCTCGTCGCTCGAAATAACCTCCTCAGAGGATGGCTGCCATCTTTGCTCGCTCTTTCTCAGACATCTTTCGCCAACGACCGGGTCCATCACCGTGACACGACGCTCTCACTGGCAACCAAGGCTAGTGAATGGGAAGGGTAACGATTGGGAGAACTTTGCAGTGTACCTGTCCGAGACGTCGAGGGCCACGAGGCAAGGGTAGCTGCAGATGCCAAGTTCACATTTCCAGTCCAAAGGTCGTTTGAAAGTGCACAGGTTGCGAAATCGCTTTCATCGGATGCGTCGTTCGCTCTTGCACGGGAATGGCTGCAACAGTGCCTACAAAGACACCACAAATGTTATCAAGCAGCCGTGTTTGCGCGAACCAGCCTGTCCTAGTCGAGTGTGCAGTTGGGGCACACCTCGGGCTTGTGGTGATGCAAAAGTTGGGTCTGAGCGGCTTCAAATACCTGACACTCAGCTACTGTTGGGGTGGGGCCAAGATCCTTCACCTTCTCATCAAGAACATGGACAAACTAACCATCGAAATCAAAATGAATGAGTTACTGAACACGTTCCAAGATGCAGTGATCATCGCTCGCCGTTTGGGGTACGTCGTCCTCGTTACAATTGAAATGCTGACTGGAACACGACAGGTATCTTTACATCTGGATAGACTCCCTGTGTGTTATTCAAGATTCACCTGAAGATCGACGGGCTTGCTCCGCCGTCATGGGGGAAATTTATGCCAACTCGATCTGCGCCGTTGCTGCGCTCACTGCTCGCAACTCTCATAAGGGCCTTTTTTTTGACGACACTAGACACCCACTGTTGTTCCGTCCATGTCGGATTTCGGACGGGTGGTACGTCGAAGGCAACCCAAACGTTGGAATCGACCTACGAGTAGGGCTATCTGCTCTCCCCCTTCATACTCGTGCGTGGGTTGTCCAAGAGCGGATCCTCGCGCCCAGGACATTATACTATGGTTCCAATGGCCTTGCATGGGAATGCACGGAATGCTCTGCAACGGAAGCGGTCCCGTGGGGCCAAGTCAGCAAATTCTCTCCAAAAGCGTCATTCTTCGACATCCAGCAGTGCTGTATGTGACGGCTGAAACGATATCCAAATCTCGTATACCAGATGCCAACCCACCCAGTTGAGCGATCGTTTGGTGGCGATTTCTGGTGTTATAAAGTGGATCGAGAAGCTGACTAGATGGAAGAACGAGTGGGGACTTTGGCGGGAGGATTTGTTGCATAGTGACGGAACAGTATCTGGCGCTGATGTGGTCTTGGGTTGGGATCGAAGGGAGGGTCGAGGTAGTCAACGTGGCCGTCATCACCATCCATAACTTCCCTTCTGCGCTCCAGTTCCACGCAAGAAGCGGTTGCGCCGAGGGTGGGAGGCAGTGAACTGGGATGCAGATGTCAAGGTTGCGGCTGCTGATTGTGGTAAGGAGCTACAGTGTTTGCTGATTGCAAGGCTTCCTGAATATATGGGGGAGGGTTGACATTGGGCCGGTACTGTTGGCGCGAGGAGACGAGTTGGCGCGCCTGGGTGTTTCGACAGTTGCGGGAAGGCAATAATTTATTTCCAGAGAGCGCAATGGATCTGACAATTCCAGGTTATACATGACAATTGTGACGGAGTGGAAGCGACCGCGTAATATAACGCCACGACGTTGACTCTCAGAATGAAAAGGACTATGACATGTGAGGTCGTGTAATATGTAGAATTGGGAGCATAATTGTCAAGCCAGGGTCGCATCTGTATGAGCGTCAAATTGAAAGTTTTGTCCTTTTGAGACGAACCGATGCTGTGAAGAAAGCACCAGGTCACCGCCCAAGCTCAAGACTCCGAACTGCCACAGACCTGTCGGTGTTCTTGGTCTTTAACGCTCTCGTCGCCTCAGCGATCTACATAAACGACATTCAGAACCCTTTCAAACGCCTCGATCATGGAAGCCGTCGTACCGCAAGAAATCACTGCCGAGCTCACTCAGATACTCGCTAATCTCGTGCTCGGTGATAACAAGATCCGCTCAAAGTATGGCTCTACCCCCAATGGGAAAACCTACCTCGTCTGACATTATGCTGTAGTGCAGAAAAGGCGGTCAATGATCGTCTTGCTCAGACTCCTGACCTGTACTTGCTCGCCTTGGTTCAGTTTGCCATTGCAGCAGACACCGAAGTGGCAAGTAGCCAAAGCGCTGATATGATCGCTGTATACCTGGCCGCTTACTTCTAACGCTCAAGTGCAGATGAGATCCTTCTCGTTGGTGCTTCTTCGACGCCTCCTCTTTCGCTCCGCACCACAGCAACAGCATAAAGGGCCGAGATCCACCCTCTACGATCAGCTCTCATCTCAGGCTTTGACCACCCTCGAGCGTCTCCTCCTTCACTCGCTCTCTCATGAACCCTCTGACTCTGTGCGGCGCAAATCCGTCGATACCGTGTGCGACCTTGCCAATAACGCGATGACGCGGGGCCGGCCCTGGCATGCCTTGCAAGCTCAGGCATTCAACATGACGCAGACAGCAGAAGCAGGGTTTCGTGAATGTGCATTCCGAGTATTCTCCGGCTGTCCAAACCTCGTCATCGACCTACAAACCGACGCCGTACTCTCCGTCTTCCAAAAAGGCTTGCAGGACGCTCAAAGCGTCGAAGTACGTCCCCTTACACATACGCTCCCTTGCTGCGTCTGACCGCGCTGATCGTGCGCAGGTCCGACTTGCTGCGCTTCGGGCATGTGTGTCATATCTAACAGCTTCGGACGCACACCAGCTCGCACAGTCGTTGTCGTTTCTCTATCCGATGCTCGATACCCTTCCTTCCCTCCCAAACGTGCATCTCAAGACATTTTTGAGTTCGTTGACACCGCTCTGTTCTTCGCACCCCACGCTGTTCGCACCACATCTTCCTGCACTCCTGTCGTTCTTGCGAACCTTGGTTATGCCCACCGCCGACTCGGGACCCACACCAACTATAGCAAAGCCGTTCCCTGCCACGAGCACATCGTTTGCTTTCCCGCCTGGACAAACCATACAACAAAGCGACGAGGGTGATGCCGAGGCCGCAGAGGATCAGGAGAAGCAACATGTCCGCAGGGCGGCATTAGAACTGATGGTCACACTGAGCGAAGCGAAGCCCTCGATGGTGAAACGTGTAGAAGGCTGGACGCCCGCCATCGTACGTGCCTGTTTGGAGGGTATGGGGGAGCTTCCCGAGGACGGGTTGGAAGCTTGGTTGGAAGCAGACGTGTGTCTTTATCTTTCTCCTCTTTCGAGCTACCGTTCTGACCGTGTCTGGAAAGCCTTCCGAGGAGTCCCAGGAGGAGAATCACCCACAAGTCTATGAACAATCTCTCGATCGTCTCGCATGTGCCCTCGGGGGAAAGGAGGTCCTTCCGCCTGCTTTCCAGTATATCCCATCGATGCTCGCCAGTTACGATTGGCGACTCAGGCACGCAGGTCTGATGGCAATCGCTGCTATAGGGGAAGGCACTAGCAAGGTGCGCCTGCCACTCTTCTTTTCCCCTCGTTTTTATCGTTCGTTTTCTCCTCCTGGGTCTAGGTGATGCAACTCGAGCTCGGCAAAGTTGTAGAGTGAGTGGTTCATTTTTACTCCATATTTGCATATCTGAAATTCCGAAATGACTTGTTGACAGCCTCGTGACGCCAGTGTTCAAAGACGCACACCCTCGCGTCCGTTATGCCGCATGTCAGTGCCTGTAGGTGTTCGCTTCCCCTCCATCATGTGGATGTTCACCTAAACGAGGATTCAGAGGCCAACTATGTACAGACTTAGAAGTGAGTGTAGCGACGTCAGGGACGGGTCTCATTGACTATTAAAACTAGGAAGTCATCCAGGACCGTTATCATCGACAACTCTTTGCCGCGTTGATACCCACGCTCGAGGCCCCTGAACCTCGGTAAAATTTACCCTCTCCTCCATGTGACACGACTGACTTGTCCATGACAGCGTCCATGCACATGCGGCTGCCGCGTTGATCAACTTCTGTGAAGGCGTTGAGCGGGACGCACTTCTTCCGTACCTTGACCCGATCGTGGAACGATTACTCAAACTACTTAATCCGGGTGCTGAATCAGGCAAACCCATTAAAGGATACGTTCAAGAACAGGCCATCACGACGCTGGCTATGGTTGCCGATGCGAGCGAGGTCACGTTTGCCAAGGTACGCCAGCATCAACATTGTCCTTTTCCCCCAACTTGAAGGACGATGTTCGTAGCATTATGGGACGATTATGCCCCTCCTGCTCAACGTACTTCGAAACGCAAACGATCCGAGCCATCACAAGTTGCGTGTCAAGGCTATGGAGTGTGCCGGACTCATCGGTATGTACCTGGACGTTCGACGGACCGTCAAATGATTTTTTCCGCCCCTTTGACTAAATTGGAACTCCCCGTAGCGATAGCTGTTGGGTGCGACGTCTTCCGACCAGACGCACGGCCGCTCATCGACGCCCTGATTAATATCCAGAGTAGGACAGCTTTTACATATTTTCGTCAACCTGATGGTGCTCTGACACACCGTAACCAGACTCCCCTGTTGACCCTTCGGACACTCTTTTAGCGACGTACCTGATTGCAACATGGGCCAAGATTTGTCAAGCACTGGGACCTGAATTTGAACCTTTTTTGCCGGTGGTGATGCCACCATTGCTCAACGCGGCGAGCGCCAAAGCGGATGTATCTGTCTATGGTAAGCCCTCAACGTGTATGCATGTGCATGCGCTCATCTCTGTCCCTGTCTTGCTTGCACGTGGCAGACGAGGAAGAGGACGGCTATGAACGCGACGGATGGGAAACCATCTCGATGGACGGACAGATCGTCGGCATCCGTACCTCGACCATTGACGAAAAATGTCAAGCCTTTGACACGCTCGTCATTCACTGTAGTGTCCTAGGGGGCCGATTCGGGCCTTACATCACGCAAAGTCTCGAGCTGACGCTGCCGGCTTTGCAGTTTTATTTCCACGAGGGTGTACGGGAGGCGGCGTGTAGGTACGCTTGCTCTTTTTCGTCTCTTTAATAATCTCTCTTTTTTGTGTTTTGACTACAGAGAGTTTTCATGCTAACATGACGTAAACAGACTCATCCCCCTCCTGGCGTCTTGCGGTAAACAAAGCGGCACGCTCACCCCACCCATGGTTACCGCCTCCCTCTCCAAGCTTATCTACTGTATCCAAATCGAGACCGACCCGTCGTTTGTTGCGTCGCTGTACAAGGCCGTCGCGGACACGGTGCGCGTCGTCGGCGTGCACGCGCTCACGCCCGAGTTGACGAGTCGCTTGATGGACGGGACAAAACACCAGTTGCAAAACATGGCTGAGAAGCGGAAACGACGGTCTGCGGGCAATGGTGTCGGCGACGTCGCAGGACCAGGCGGCGGAGGGGGCACTACCAGTACCGACCCAAACCCCTCAACACCACACTACCTCGCCCCAGACGAGGACGACCGGGACGAGATCGCGCTGATGGAGGAAATGGAAGAGTTTGCGCTGGAGGATATGGAGAAGGCGTTGAGGATGCTCGACGGCCAACATCCATTGTTGATCGCCATCGCGAGTGTGCGCGAGCTGGGATGTCATCGGTATCCGTGGGAGGGCGAAGAGGAAGGGTTGAGAGGGCCTGGGGACGTCCAAGGGTGATATATTAATACCCGACGGTGTCCGCAAAGACCCTAGACTTTCCGCACACTACGTCCAATCGTAGCTAGTAGAATGCGGATGGCACTACGCCATCTTAGACTTGTGTGTTTTATTTCACCATCGTTACCAACGAGACAAATAAAAGGTGTATCACGTCTATTGTACACTTATTTGGTTTATCTTTCCGATATCAACATGAACGGGGAATAGATTGTGTAATGAAGGACAACCATGCGACACGACTCAGCGCCATCAAGTGTACGACCGGATGAACAGGTAAAGAGACAAAGTTGGAACAAGGGTAGAAGACGGACAAGTCCGTAAACAGGTGCGAGGTTAAAAGGACAACGTCACCGACGTTGTCGTCCGAACTCGCCCAAAAGAAGGAAAGAGAAAGTCAAGTCTGAAAGCGAGAGCGTGTGATCAGCCGGTACCGTAAACCTGGGATTGCGTAGCCGCAGTGTGCAGAGCAATAGATTGATGCTATGTTATGATGAGACATGCGATGGAAATGACAAGAATATCCACAGATAATGCAAGCTGTCGATGAGTGAATGATGATGTCAACAGTGATGATCATCGGTGACGACGGAGTCCTTACCAATAGATAGCGAGCGCGACTTGTACGGAACCGAGAAAGGAGATAAAGGATCGGGCAAAGGGAAGAAAAATGCAGATGAAAAGGAAAACTACAGAATGCCCGAGTCTTTCAAGGCATTCTGTAGAATCGTTTCCTTCACCGCGGCGAAGACTAAACGAATGTTCGTGGTATCCGTTGCTTGTGTTAGACTGGATGCTAGCATAAGCTGGAGACGAGATTACAAACGCTGAAGACGTACTGAGGATAGACGGAGAGACGAGCCCGATTTGTTTGCATGAACCTCCAGAGGATATACTTGGCAGCCTTGTTGATATCTGCGCCACCAGAGTACTCTGGAAAATATCTCTCCAACGGAACCTGACAGCGTGTGAGGAACAACGAGACTAAACTCGTCGGAAAATAGACGCACCTTCGGGAGCTTCGTCTTGAAAACGTCGATCTTATTGAGGAACAGAATGATTGATGTCCTCAAAAACCATCGGGAATTGATGACAGATTCGAAGAGTATGAGAGACTCGGCCATCCGATTCTGCAGAGCGCGGTTAAAGCGCAACTATGAAAAACACATGACGGACTCACCTGGTTCTTCTCTTCTAGCAACACTTGGTCATACTCACTTAGGGCGGTACAAAATATTATACTTGTGACACTCTCGAAGCAGTGAATCCACTTTTTGCGTTCTGACCGCTGACCACCGACATCGAACATGTGTATCCTAAAATTGGCATTGAGTGAGATAGACGTGGCAACTCATGGAACATACTGGAGTTGTCCCATCGTGAATCTAGTTTCGGTAATACCCGTTGTCTTCAGACGCGCTCGCAGCACGTCGTTTTCGGTGGGAAGGTAGTTGGGTGTACCTATGCGGAGGACATCGGTGAAGAAGCTGACGCGAGACTGTGAGAACGGTCAACAACGGATGGGAGGAAACCTACTTACTAGACGGCGCTGTCCATAAGGTAAAATTCGCTAGTGTGATCCATCACCTTTGGGATTATCGGATCTTGCCACAGTTGGTGAATAGCTTCAGCGATTTCGGGCGATAATTCAAACGACGGCGACGGGTCGATACGGTAGTCAAAAATATGTTCTGCGTTAACCTGAGGCGGCAAAGATGAGGTTCCAAATGTGAATTTGGCGTTAAAGTATTGACGTACGCGGTTGTTTGGGTCAACGCACTCGAGACCGATCTTGCGCATTGCAAGGACAATTGCTTGTGCACTATCTAGTGTGTTTCGGTAAATGGTTGGTCGATAGGTCATGAGTTCTTCGTCGGTGAAGCCATTCTGGTGAATGATCTTCATTTGTTTGACGATGGTGGACTTTCCAGATTCTCCCGAACCTGGAACAGGGTTAGGTGGGGGAGTGTGAAAGAGGCGCTCAAAGCGCGGGCAAGGAACATACGAACCTAGGAGTAAAATTTTACATTCCTTTTTCAGCCTCCTGGAATCCTCCTCTAGCTGACGGTCGATGGCGTCTGATACCGCCTTCTCGGCCCTGTCCTGTGCAGAGATACAATTGCCCATGGCAACAGAAGGTGAAAACGAGGCGGGAGGGTATGGTTGTCCGGTGAGGCAAGACAGGTAGTGCGGGACGCAGAGCAGGAGGGAAGGAACGAGGAAGGGAAGAAGAGAGGGAGGAGGGCTGGCAGTGAGGGAACGGAGAGGTGACCTGACGATGAGCAGCGGCTGCTTTGTTCTCACCTCCTGCTTTGAACCTGTCACGGTGTCACATGTCACGCCCATCCCTTGTAGTACTACACTACAGTATTATAATTAACCGATCCAACAACCATTCATAGGTAGCCTAGATGCCCTGTGGTAGTTACTGACACGAACGTTTCTGACGATTATCTCTCGAAACTGAACGCTGGATGGATTGGCCGACCTCCCGCGGTACATCCAACGCTGTCACGGAGCTCATATAGCCATCTTTGGTTTGACGCCACACCCGGAGACTGATAGGCTCATATTTTTATCTTTCCTCAGCTAGCGCATCTTCAAGCCCTCGATACGACACGCATGGACTCGCCCTTATTTATTCGTGCCTAGATTATGTTGTCTTTCCATTGGGTCGTATGTGCTACCTCTTCATGTGTCGACTACTAGGCCGGGCCACACCTCTTGTCTCATCCCAAGTCGATCAAGTTCCGAAAAAGGCCGCATGCGACATATGTTTTCCTCTGGATTCCCACGACATTCCATTTACCCTTGATTGAGTCTTGGTCTTCGGGTGCGCCCGATTTCCAACCGTTGCCATGCATTGCCACAATATGTACCATCCTGTACGGGGAGTGGCACGGCTCCCGAGTGCCCACTGCCAATCCGCTTTGGTCACGGGGTACGCCGTCACCAAGTCGGTCCAGTCGTGGCGACAGTGATACGCATCCACCTTTGCCAAGATTATTTATTCCCTTGATGGACGTTGAAGAGATACGTGGACGTACAGTATGTGATCATACCGCATCTGAGTGTTTCACCGTCGTGATGATCCAGGTACATCGGTGAGCCTTATACACTCCACATTCTTTTCGGAGTACAAGATCGAAAGTGCTTGAGCGAAGTTCTACCCCACAAAGCTGTGCACTGCCAACAATGGACATATGCAATTTTACCCCATGACGTACATATGACGTAGTCAGCTTAATCAAACCAGATCAATATTCATGACCGCCAAACATTTTATGTAAATAAAAATGAATAACGATCAACTTGGGTATAATATGCGCGTGTGACGCGATTGTGTTTAAAAATGATGTGAAACGAACCAAGATATCCATATTCCATACTAACGTCACAAAGGGCGTACGTACTCGTATGAATCCGTTCGCCAAGCTCGAAAAAAAAACTTGGTTACAAAACAAAGGCAGCGCCAACCAACGCCCCTGCGGAAGCGACAAGGGTGCCGAGCAGACCTCCAAGCGAGAAAGGTGAATCGAGAGCCATGGCAGCACTCGAACTCTTAGCAGACTGCGTCGCAGACGAGGACACAGATGTTGCGGTCGAAGTAGCGGTAGATGATGAACCGGTCACTGCGAGGATGCCCAATTGGTAAGAGAAGATAGAGAATGACGAACATCACTTGCCTGCAGCACACTGTTGTGCCTCGATTTGCTGTGCAGCCTGGATGTCCGATTGGGTACAGTTTGCCACCAAGCACGCACCCGCGGCCGATTGGAAGGCGGTCGAGGTGCAGACACAGGTCAGGTTAGTGCTGACAAAGGGTCAGTAGGGTGCGATGGAGGTGAACACAAAAGACATACAAGGACCCGCAACCAGCAGCGGCGGCAGCCTGGGTGGAGCAAGTAATGATACACTGGTCGAGACCAGCCGGCAAGGAAGATTGCGACGGGGCAGCAGTGTCAGTAGCAGACTGGGCCTGTGCGAGGAGCGCGCATGAGGCAATGAAGACGAGGACTTTAGCGTTGGTGAACATCGTAACAAACAAGAAAAGATGGATGTTGGAACGAATCGGCAGGACGCGGTATTTGAGGACGAGAGGGGTGTGGGAATCATCACATGACCGCCTACCGAACTGGCTCGGTTCAAGTCCCTTGCCAAATACGGAATGGACGTTCCAGACCCAGGCACTCATGGTCTGGACCGAATTCCTTTAGATTCCTCCTAGCGATTCGTTCAATGGCAAATTCACAAGTGAGCCGATGGCAGTCCTTCTCCAAGTGCGTTGTGGTCGAATGAGTAGCATTGCAGCGTAACATGTGTCCATGTATCCTTCTAGGTCTGGAACCGCCCAGCCCCCATGTGTCTCGACAACACAGTCCTGAGGGGAGGACTCACAAGGTTCATTCTGGTCGGTTCGTCTTCGCTGGCAAATGTCGCCTTTCGGACACACACGTAACGCCCGTCTTCTCGTTCTGGCGTGTCGCATTGCTTCCTCGTATCCACATTCTAGGTCAACCGGTCACCCAGTCTGAATTCAAATGTGATTGGAGCTACGTCTTTGGCCCAACTCACGCACCACACGATCCAGTCTCGACCGGTCTGAATTCATCACCATAACACCACTACCGGGCTCAGATTGCTTCCTTTTCTCTCAGGAACTGAGGGCATCTTCTTCTTTCCAATCCACCACAAGCCACCCGTCATCATCTCTCTTCTTCCACTTCTTTCTGCTCTATCTCTCATTCAAGGATGCCATCGCCTCCTTTCCCCCCTCGCCCTGCTCCTCCTCCTCGCCAGGAAGGTCCACATGGCGGCAGTCGTAGCCACTTACGGGCTCCTTTCAATGCGCCCGTTCATCCGCACCTCCCGCTCAACGACGCACTGCACACACCGCGAAGCATCCTCCGTCCTATACCTCCTTCGTGCATGTTTACACCACACGACTCAACGGTGAACTCGCAAATCCCAGATCCCCATCCTCCTCCTATTCCCCGCAGCACCACCACAGTACCATACCATCATCATCATACGTCCTCTTCTCCCGAACTACGCCCGCGTGCCGATAATGCATGGGCGCCTAGTGTCCGTCCTTACTCACAGCAACACCCTTCTGATCTGTCACAGGCTCGAAATGCATCCAGTTCCACTTATACCACCTCCCACATCGTTTCACGTCCCCGTGGTGATCAGGACGATGCTGCACAGCGACGGAGTGGTTTAACCCCTCGTGTCAACTCGCACTCCGTGCATGGAATTCGGGGGCGTGCGGCATCTGACATCCGCATCGCCCACACTCTTCCCCCTGATCTCGACCCGGACAGACTGGCTAGAGCATGTGGTCAACCAACCCCAACCGCCGTTTATCGACACGACCTTCGAGGTCTGCAGGGCGTCCCCATCGATTCGCCGTCCTCTCGTCTCAAGGATGCAACCTCTGCGCGGAATGCAGACTCCCCTCCCTCGCATCCCTCTTTACCCAAGATAAAGGTCGGTCACATGTATCGACGATTGGACACACTCGCTCGTCGTTCTGGTCGGCGTGCCATGGATTATATCGGGTTTGAAGACGTGGCCGTCATACACCAAAGAGACAATCAACTGCGAGAGCAGCTGCGTCAGAAACGAAACGAGCGGCTGCAAGAAAAGGATCCGAGCTTTCGTAGGTGGATTTGTTGACGCCCCGGCGATCGTGCTGACACTGACACCCTCTTCTAGACGCCATCGGCGCGCCGCTCGAGGACGTGCTCCTGTACGCTTCGACCGTCATCGTCATTGGCGATTATCAATACCACCTTCCCGTCGTCGTCGTCGCATGCATTGAAGAGTTGACAAAGAATGGCTAGTGGTCTTTCTTCTTCTGTTTCATTCCAACTCATTCAACGATTTAGGTATTTATCGAAGCGGCCTGTTCCGTGCGCTGCCGAGCCGCGACCGCCATCTGCAACTTATTGATTTGTTTGACAAAAGTCCTGATTTCGGCGCACACTTTAATATGCGTGGTCAAGCCATGCCTGATATTTGTGCGCTCTTATCAACCTTTATCTCAAGTCTCCCGGCCCCGCTTCTCGATGCGCAGACTTACTCAGCGCTCTGGCACTGGTCCGTCAAGCCTGGCGTCAAGCGCGAAGACGTTCGCCGGGACCGACAAGAAGAGGAAGAAGAAGAGCGACGTGCGAAAGGCGAACCTCCGCATTTAATCTCGTGGATGCCGCACACCGATTTCTACCGAGATGACATCGATAGTGCACTCGAAATCGACCAAATCTCTATTGCCCAAATCCTTCTCCGATTCCTTCCCTCGGTTAATCTTTCCCTCCTTGTGTACCTTTGCGGTTTTTTCACACAGCTGCCACTTTGTCCCGAAAACGAGTTACAACTGGAGGACGTAGCGCGGATATTTGGACATCGGTTGTTGGGAGGCTCAGTCAAGGTAATGTCGCAGCGGATGATGCTGTGGTTGTTGACACGGTGGCATCACATTTCGGAGACGCTGTTTAGTGAGATGTGTGGGATGACACCACCTCAGTCACCGTCGGGCGCGTCACAATTAAAAGACCCTGCCGTGGCAACTGAAGGGAGTCGCGAGCGGATCGAGAAGCGCAAAGGAAAGCGAGAGAGTGGGTTGGACGATGCGCTACGTTACACTACATCCTCGTCCTCGTCACATTCGTCGCCCTCGACGGACTCGCTTGAAGACCGTGCCGCGTCATCACGAAAGTCGTCTTCGGAAGGGGAAGAGGAGGGAGAGAGCTCGGGGGGAAGTCCACGCCGAAAGAAGCGCGAACTCGATGTGCAAGAGCCACGTACGGATGCGCCAGCGAGTCGACCGCCCACAACACGTAAAGAGTGTGAGTGATGTTTCTTACTTCATTTCGATCTGGCCACTTAAAATCCGCATGTGCCCCATATGCGTACATGTATATTTTCATTACCGAAAGCACGACGTCATGCACATGGGCGTCGTGGTTCTGGGTCGCGTCGTCATCATCATGGACATTCGTCGGAGCAAAGGGGTACACCCACCTCGCCTGATCCGTTCGCAATGGGTGAGGGAATCACGTTTGCTCCCGACTTTGCTCATACTCGAGGTGCCTTTCTTTTCGCACTGCCTCTAAACAGCATTCGCCAAAGCGCAGCAGGATCTCGCGGATGACCCTCTTCTGGCGACTCCATCCAGTACAACTGCGAGAGGTGAAGGAGGCAGCGAATCTAGAGAAGCAAGGTCTCATATTGAAACCTCCAATCTTCATCGCCTCGATACGCCTATCCGCGTGCCCCGGTTTGAAAACGATTCACGACACACCAACGTCGACATCCGCGTCGTGAGTGCGCTCCTGCAGGAAACGGCGGCAGCGACAGACGTGGCGAGGGCATTGGCGGAGAGGGTGGAGGTCTTGGAGAGGGCGTTGCAGGTGCAGCGTGGTGGGGAGGGTCATGTTGACCGTCCAATCGACTATCAATCAAATGGCGAGGACGAGGACGGGGTAGGGCGCATAGGTGATGGTGAGAGCGAAGACAAAAAAGTGAATGGTAACAAGGACATGGAAGACGGACTGAGCCGGTTGCAGTCACGGCTCGTAGAGGCAGAAAGGGACAAGGGACAACAGATCGTACGTGACGTGAGGGCGTATTTGTTGGACGAGAGATCAGCGGTGCAGCGAGGATGATGTGATTATTCTGTGATATGGACGATACTTTTATGTGCTAGGGCACATGGTAGACGTACATCGTTTATCGGGACAATGTGTTATAGAATGTGTTATACGAGGGTACGATACTTTGTGGAGTTCTAATGATATCATCACAAAAAAAAGGAAAATTAGTATATTCCTGGACCCGAAACTCTCAGTAATCGTACGTGCGGATTTGTCGATTGATTGATGTGATGCGTCTTTCCCTGTCGCCGTTCCTTACAACCTTTTCAAGGCTGGCGAATCGCTTAACATTGTCGGGATGTTTGGGATAGCACACTGGGCGCTTGGTCGTGTGATGCACAGTGAATGGTGTCATTGTCCCTTGGAAACGATGGCTTTGAGTTCGCAATGCCAGGGAAGAGGGAGTAAAGTTGAATTTGAACATACCATGAACATTCTTCAGGGTCAGGTTTGTCGTCGTGACATCACAAAAACTGCAAAATTAAGATATTCCCCGACAGTTGTCGGAGGGTACGATGGGCAAGTATATGTCAATCCGAATAGCGTAGGCGGAATATATTGTGAACGAGGGCCAGGTCGTCTCGACTATATATGATTATAGGTTTCGTCTCAACACGATATAGAATGACCGAGTGAACAAAGGAAAATCGGAAAACATATGGACCCCAGTCCATTTGGCCAGTAGTACCAAGCGAACTTTGTATTCGGCTGATCACATGGCGGCGACAACGATAGGATCCAGAGCATTCAAATCTGTATTTCCTTCGAGATTGCTGACAGCTTGGTGCACCATGGCAGTTGCATCTTGACGGTAGGATGAAATTTTATCTCATTTTCTCTAATCCCCTTAGGGTTAGGCATGGATATTTTAAGAAATCAGACACATTTTGCCCGCGAGAGAACACACGAACCACACGGTGGACTGATGTGACCACCACTCAACACAATAACCACTGTATATACCACCACACATGAACACATACAATGTCCAAGCATCACACAAGCTCACTGCGATTCGACATAATGTTGAATCGCGGTGGTA
>JBBPNA010000024.1:0-158987 GCA_038090555.1 Boletus subcaerulescens
TAATCCAAGGACTTTCACTTTCACTCTGTTTTTGGTAGATCCTATGGTACTCCTGTAGTAATAGCATAATGAATCTCAGGTCATAGAATAGTAGATATACATACCAGCAATCAAAGTCCTTATCAATATTATCAGATCATGGCCAGAACATCATTCAATAGGGCATTAAACTCACAGAGATTACTTTAAGACTTTGAATGAATATATCTTGTCAATGTAAGGGAGAGGAATTGCAGTGGTCTCGAGAGTTTGACTGCAGTGTGGTGGACTGATGGTGACTGACGGGTGGTGGCTGTGCTTACTGAGTCACGCTCGACTTACGCTGACTAATGGTGGCTGCGCCTGTTAACGGAGAACTGTTGCGCGCGCACAACCAAAAAGGAATCCCACATGGTAATTAAGCGAAATACGCGTCGACTACACGAAATACCCATCGACAACATGAAATACCCATCGACAACATGAAATACCCATCGACAACACCAACACTCGTCCAGACTCGAAACACCCGAATTGACTGAATACCAGCCGAAACAGCCGATTGAAGCGTCGAGTGAGTTTCTTCCTCCGACGTTCGCCACTAACTTTTTGATTTGATTCACATCTGTCAGAGAATGCATCACGCGCTTGAGATACATGAGATCCTTTTAAATATCTTTGGTCACTGTTACCCGCCCGACACGTGGCAAGGGGCTTCTAATCTTGCATCGCTGGCCAGAACATGTCTCACATTCAAAGAACCAGCACTCGACATACTCTGGGAAGAGTTGGATGACCTATCCATACTCGTTCGGTGTCTTCCTGAAGCATCTCATCGAACATTTGCGGACAGGGTAAGGAAGGATTATCTGCACTTTGTTTGATAGTGAATAATTTTCTGCTGCTACTCTACAAAGTGTTACTATTCGTTTGACAGATCACTTACACAACGCGAGTGGGACATCCTTCGGGATTATACACGTTGCATCCGATCAATCTTTATAGAGGATGTTGGTACACTCGACCAAGAATCTCTCAAAAGGCTCTCGAAACCTCCCACGACGGAATCACTTTTTCCGAGCCTCCGCGATCTGCACTTTCAATATACCCACAAGACCACATCTTCGTTGCTCCTGCCCCTCACATCCATCACATCTCCTCATGTTGAGCTGTCTCTCGAGTTGCTTGCCAAGATATCTCCAAGCCTTAGAACACTGTTCATTGATGTGGATCGTGGCATCAGCAAGGACACCGTTGACACCAGTTTTATCCGCTGGTGGCAAAAGCTCCAGGTTGTCGTCTGTCATAGAATCCGCCTGAGCGTGATCACGCTTGCGCATGTATCTCGCACGCCTGCATTGACTCAGCTCAATTTTAGGCTGCGCGACACATTGCCAGAGCAGACGTCCCCTACCGACCCGCCCCTGGTCTTCTCCAATCTGCACACCTCGACAATATTCTCGCCATCCTTGGGCCTAGTTTCACGGCTCCTCTCCCGGACCCGACTGCCCGCCATCACCAGACTTACTGTCGGGATGAGACACTGTCCTTCCAACCAGGATCTCTCCTCCTTCCTGGCTATTATCCAGACGTCCGGTGTTGGTCAGACTATCCAGGATCTACGGTTGATCCAAGACTACATCTCAAACCGCAAGGTCCCCCTGAAGGACAGGCCTTTATTGGGCTTGGAAGATTTGGCGCCATGCATGGCGTTTAGCCATATCCGCACCATAAAGTTCGATGCCGAGTATCAAGTTCACATGACGGACAGCCAACTGTTGACATTGGTATCGGCATGGCCTCGTTTGGAACAAATCAACATCAATCAGAGTAGGGGCTGGAACACCCGAGGTGGAATCACGCCCAACGGACTGTTGCAGCTTTTACGCACAAATCAGTCCTTGTATCGGGTCGCCCTCGCCATCGACACGCGGGGCTATACCGAAACTAATATCCCTCCATCGCATGGATGGACCTTGCCACGCGCCTTTCAATTGATCGGCGTCGTCGATTCGTTTATCGAAGCAGAATCTGTTCCAGCCATGGCCGCCTTCTTTGCGGGTGTCGTGTCTCCTTGCGAATATCTGTGCCATGCCTGGGGTAAGCGGGCATTGAAGGACTCCCCGAACGCGGATGTCTACAAGGACCGTTGGGAGGATGTGTATAAACGGGTCAGGGACGCTGTCGCTGCCCGTCAGCGTTCTTGATGACATGGCGAGGTGGTCAAATGCGGGGCAAGGCCTGGTCCAGTTTAAACCGTCGTCGCCCGACTGGGGGAATACGACCACCTGGCCATCTGTCATATGGTAAATGACGTATGTATGGTTCGAAGATACTTTGACTTGACTTGTACCAGTTTACCAAAGTGTGTCGCTGACGGTTCTGCCTGAATCACCGGCGCACTTGGTTACAGTAACCTGGAGTACGCGATGCTACGGTACCAGTAGTTATATATTAGCATCCCACCGCAGTCTTATGGATGCCAGTTCTTCGGTGGCGTAAAATATCAAGACATAGAATAGCAGACATTTGTGACTGCGAGACAGCTAATATTTGAAACTGCGCCAAAAACTCGCCTCACACTCCTCGGTATGTCATCAAGAACGCCCAGCAGTCGCGACAGCGTCCTTGATCCGTTTGCATACGTTCTCCCAACGGGCTTTATACACATCCACACTGGGGGACTTTTCCAATCCCCAGCTATTCCAGCCATGGGACAAGTATTCGCAACGGCGAGCGAAAAATGCGGCCATGGCTGGTACAGATTCTGCTTCGATAAACGAGTCGACGACGTTGATCAGAGGCAGAGACGGGTGTGGCAAGCTCGAAGTCTGTTCAAGGCTTGCCAGCGATCGAGGGCCATCAGCATCGGTAGCGGTCTCGGAAGCTGTCTTGGTCTCGGTATAGCCTCGCGTATCGATGGCGAAGGCAATCCGAGTCAACGACCGCCTTGCATGTAAAAGCCTTGCAAGTCCGTCGGGCGTGATCCCACCGGGCGTGTTCCAGCCCCACCTTTCATTGATGCGGAAATGTTCCAAACGAGGCCATGCCGATGTCAACGTCAACAGTGAACTGTCCGTCATGTCCACTTGATACTCGATGTTCAACTCGATGCGGCGGAGATGGCTAAACGCCATGCATGGTCGCAGGTCCTCCAAGCCAAGTACAGGCCTGTCCCCTGAGGGAACGTATGTGCGGCCAGGGATGCGTTCTTGGTGCAGCCATAGTTCCTGGATGGTCTGACCGATGCCGGACGTCTGGATACTTTCCAGGAAGGAGGCGAGATCCTGCTTGGAAGGACGACATTTAACCACGACGTTAAGTTCGGTGACGAGCCGGGTCCGGGAGAGGAACCGCGACACTGGATCCAAGGATTCCGAATATATAGTCAAGACGCGCAAGTCGGGGAAGAAGAAGGGTAGGTCGGACTCGGAAGGAGATTCAGATATCTGGTCTGGCAACGTGCTGCGCAGCGTAAAGCTGAGCTGAGTCAATGCAGGCATGCGAGACAGGTGCACGAGTGTGGTCACGTCCAGGTGGATTTCAGGACAGACGACGATCTGGAGGTTTCGCCACTGGCGGATAAAACTTGGGTCGATATTGTTCATGTCGATGCCTGCGTAATGGTACGCGTCAACGAACAGTCTCGTAAGACTTGGGGTGATCCTGGCAAACGACGCGAGAGAATCCTCGAACAAATGTCGACTGTACAACTCGACTTCGAGGGAAACGAGGGATGGGAGGGGCAGGCGAAACAGAGGGATGGGTTTCTCTATGTATTCGAGATACAAATAGCGCAGGTTCGGAAAAGGTAGGCTTCCAAGGGATTTCCGGTCGAGTCCATTGACTCGGATGTCATACGAGTCGTAGTCTATGGATATAGACCGGACGCGACGCGTGTAACTGCGAAGAACTTCCCACTCGATGCGTGTAAGCGGTCTGCGAAACGAATAACACTTTGAAGGATAGTCAAACAAAGTGTAACGAATGCTTCACCGTAACTGTCTTACCTTGGGTGGGTATGGAATCGATGACCGCAGAGATGCCCGACATCCCGGAAGACACCGCACAAGTGGGGCAAGTCTTCCCAGTGTCCGTCCAGCAATAATTCTTTGAACACGCGACATGTCCTGGCCAGAGCTGCCTGAGGGGCCTCCAACTGGCAGATGTCATGTCAGTGACTCCGCTTGTTTATTTTCACACAAAATTTTCGAGGCAGTACCGTGACAGCGGTGCGACGGTGACCACCTCATCCGCATTCAAGTTGGCGTTTCTATCTTGCCCTGCAGTGAATTGGCCAGAACCTTGGGATACTATCACTAAGGGCATGGACACGAAGCAGTTAGCAATCAACGTCTACACGGCATCCTTTCCAGAAACAAACGAGAACAGTACATCACGACACGCGAGATCAACATACTCGTCACCCGTGATGCATCTCATCATGCCCATGCCGATCCCGTTTCTCCCGAATGCTCGACACACCTATCGATGGGCAACAAGACCTTCTCTGGAGCATGCTGATCGACTCAACGGACGTACTCGGATTCTTGTCACCCGTGAAGCGTGTGGGGAGGTGGCAACCGTGATCGGACGAAGATGTGGTGCAGCACGACGAGCGGCGCGAGGCCAAATGCGCGTTTTCGAGGAAGAACAGCGGTCTGTGCGTACCGTGAATGCACGTCGAGGCCCGAAGACGGGAAAGAAAGGAGGCCCACCGCATGGCCCTCAGTGCCTCGTATTCTTCACCAATGTTCTCGAAACTCCCACCGTGTTTGCATTGCGAGCCATCGGCAAGGAACGCGTTTAAGGAGAACTCGAGCTCAGTCATGTCTGTCGTCAGCTAGAGCTCACCACACTCTTCAAGCGCTTCCACGATCGAAGCATGCAAGACGAATATTCCGACAAGCCAGGTACCCTGTTGTCCACCAGAGATCAGCCGAACACGTCTTGGATTAAACGACGACGACTAAGGTCGCACGATCTTGGGGACAAAGTTGTGATTATCGACGAAGCCTTTCATGTACAAACTCGTTCCTGAGATGCCCGACTTGGGATTGATCGTCTTTTGCAGGTCAAGCTTGTGAAGCCTCGACACAATTCCTGCGAGCTCCTTTTTGATGACACTCAGCGATCTGATGATATTCAATTGGCCGCTTCCGGGAGGTCCAGGACGCGGAGTACAGTCCGTCCCACTCGTTTTCGGCTCAAGCTTGAGTCTCCGACAAGCAGTCACTGGAGGACCTTGGGAGCTGTGATATGTTGATTGCCTTGCCTGCACAGGATTGTGTTCAGTTTCTGCGCAAACTACGATAACCTGACGTCATGGGGACGTGACGAGAAGCCTTGAAGTGACGTCTGCAAGGACTCTCAGACAAGCTTGCTTCAGACAATACACCCGGTGCGGGTTGGTGCCTCACCAACAATTCCGAATTCTGTTTTCCTTCAAGCGCGCCGCCTGTGACGGAGTGCAAATGCTTCTCTCTCTCAAGGGCATGCAGCTAAAGAGCCTCTAGTTTCATCCAATCGTTGGGGGTCATTTGCCGTATCGACATGTATGTATACAAAGAAACGGCTATACTGATACGCTTAAGGGATTCCGGCCTCATAAGCCAACTGGTTTTTCTACGTCTTATGATTTTTCGAGTCAGTTCGAGTAATGAAAACTAAGCGGTCACCTACTAGGAACTCTCGTCACGATTCACGAACGCTTGGCCCGTTTGGCAGCGGGGAGCTCAGGGCTCTCCGACCTTGCGCGACGATCCGTTATCATGCATCTCATCTTGCTTTGGACAGATGACGGTGCTAGTGCAGCTGCTGAGAGGAGATCCTCGAGCGACAAGTTATGCAATGACATCGCGGAAAGCAGGTACTCCACCACATCGACTTTCCCTTTCTTGATTGCAGCCTGCAGTAGTGTGTCTCCATCTGAATTACATGTCTGAGTGTCGCAACCGGAGGTGACAAGGGTTTTGGTGATATTACGACAGCACTCGGTGTTATTGTCGCTCTGTATCGCGGTGAACAAGATGTCGCAAGGGGGAGGGGTGTTCAGAGACAGAATATATTCTATGGTCTCGATATGTCCATGGTCAACAGCGTTGTGGAGCAATGTTTTTTCCATTATCGTTGGATACAGCGGGATCACAACTGTGCTTGATAAAGAATTTGATAGTCTCGAGAGCACAGTCACCGGTCGCTGCGGAATGTAATACGGTGTCTCCATTGTATGCCTTTTCCAGGACACTGGCTCCCCGTGTAATAAGATATCTTGCAACGGAAAGGTGGCTTCGTTCAGCAGCAATATGAAGAGGAGTTTCACCGCGAGAGTTGGTATCAAGAGGATCACAGCCATATCCAACCAGGACTCTTGCCGCTTGCAGAGCCTTATCGTCATTGTGTGAGGACCGCAACAAAACATGGAGCAGAGAGTCCCCGTCGCTAGTGTCAATCAACCGGTTGAACGTTTCCATTGCATATACGGCGGAGTCGTTGAAGCAATTATTGATGTTCTCCACAAATTCGTCAGCTTGTATCAATAACCTTGCAATAAACAATGGGACCCTGTCAAGAAAAATAATTGGCGCATCCAGGTTGAATGAGTATGTGAATATACGTGGGGGTACAAGGCTCCCTTTCTCCACGAAGTAGGTAACCATGCTGTAGTGCTGATGATAGAAAGCAACCTCGATCGGCAAAGACTGACGGTATCCGTCAATATCCCAGCCTCTGTGGTTCAATCTGGCACCTAGTGACAGCAGAGTGCAAGCATGCTTATCCTTGTTAAAGTGAGCTGCGTACACTAGTGGATTCGTGCCATCCTTGAGTTTGAGGGCAGTGCGACGAAAGTATGCGCTCATGAACGAATTTGAAGCAAAAGCGACAAGAAGATAAAGCAGAAGATCATGTGATGCCGCAGGCCAACGTGGCTTGATGGTTTCGATTTCCCGTCGAGACCATCTAGCAGGGATGCACACGTGATCCCACGCCCAAGAGTGTCGTTGGATGTCCTTTGCAAGTACTGCGACGTCCGGCAAGGCGGATTCAAATGCTGACCCGAGGTGTTCGAAGTGCCCAATAGCATCATCGAGCGCGTAGTCGAGAAGTGGGTATGACCTGGGGTGGAGCCGGACCATAGGCTGAGAGGAGATTCCAGTGGTACCGGACCTGGAGACGTCCACTAGTGCAGGCCCCTGTGCTCGCTTGAGGCATGTAGATATATAGCACATGCATGACCGCACTAGCAGTAGGGTGGCTATTCCGGGTTCCCGTGGTACGGTTGTAAATTGGAGCGCGTGCACTTGGCCATCAGGTACTCCTGCATAGCAGAGGGTCAATTGTGCGCAAACACACATTAAGCGACTGCAGATTTCACCTTGACGCTGAAGTGAGATAAAATGATGACTCCCGTTTTTTCAGTGTAAGTCACTAGGCTCCCACACGCATCCAGCAACGCCCCACTGTGCATCGGTCCAATGTCGAAATCCAGTGTTCGCGTCTGAAGATTGATTGACAAAGCCTCCATGATTTCGGATAACCGCAAAGGCCGTAGCGCCGCCACGAGCCAACTTAACGCTCGCTGTGCCAGCCGTCCCGCCAGAGTCTCCATATCGATCGCAAGGAGGATTCTCTCGTATGTCTCATCAAGCCCCGTGGGTAGGTCGTGCAGAGCGTCGCGCACTTCTTTTCGGGTTACATACCGATCGAGCATGTCAATTGAACATTGGACCCAGCGAAACCTAGGAGAGGTCAACAGCTAGTCTCCGAGTTTTGATATAGAAGAGGAATACATACATGCCGTCCGCCTTGTCACACAAGACGGTGCAGATCTCCATCTTGAGCACAGATTCGAGATCTCTCAACCGTCGGCGAACATCCAATTCTCGGGTGACATGCAGCTCGATATCCGTAGACAACTCATCTGCCATGTCTTCCATGGACACGAATGGCAGATCCGACAGTTCATCCATGATGACACGTAGGGGTCGGCTAGCGATGAAGAGACATACGTGATCTCTAATCGCTAAGAGAGCCTGGATAAGTTTTTGAACATCCTTGCATTCGTCAAGGGCATCCACGATGACCAAAGGCTTCTTAGTCAATAGCCTGGCAGCACGAGATACAAAGTCGGCGAGTTCCTTTGCATTGCTGAGGCTGCTACCACCCCATTCCTTCGCCTCCGTCAAGGCACCCAATACAATTCCAAGATCGACAGAATGACCACGAATCTGACGAAGCAGCTGAGATAAGATGGAACGCAGAACTTCTGCAGAGCTCGTGGATCGCTCGTTTCGAAAGTCGCAATAGAAAAATGCAAATATATCCCCCTCGCGTCGGGCCTTCTTGAAGGAATCGATGACGAACGACCTGCAAGCACAGTTAACACCGTTGGAATACATAAAATGTAAACATACACCAGTACGGATTTGCCTGCCCCAGCTGATTGCAACCACGTCAGTCAAGGACGGTAAATGACATCTCAGAGGTCTCGCGTTTGCCCCGCAACCACAAGGACCCACTTTCAGCACCCCTCCACATTCTGTACTGGGTCGTGTTCAACAACCATTCGCATGTATCTTCTTGGCGAAGCGACAATGTAACATCATGTTTTTCAGCACAGTTCAATCCATCGAGCCACTTCAATATTTCCTCAAATTTCTTCTCTAGGAGGATATCAGATGGATGCTTGGAGGTGAAGCATAATAGCTACTACCTTCTGCTTCCCTCTGCTCTTTACTTTTCAGCTCGTGGCCTTGAGAAACTGCACGTCTATCCTGGTAGTGAACGGTATCATGTACAGTCGTGCTAACCAACGCTCAGACGACAGTCATTCGTCTCCTGCATAGTGCAACGACTGACATGATCTCTAGATGACATCTCGATACATCATGTTGCTTTTCAACAGCCTTGTCATTGTCCCTAAGTGACATCGTCACGTATAGGCCATCCAGACGACGAAAACACCCACCAGATCTCGGTCGAGAACAAAAAATGAAAACATCCTTTGAATGAATTAAAGAGGTCGATGGCTTCCTTGATCTTGTCCTGCATGACGGTCGAACCTCGTCCTGTACGCGAAATTGAAGGCATCCGTGAGGGTGCATCTCGCTGGAGTAAACACTCCATCCGGCTCAGGGTGTCTAAGCACTCCTGCGGTTCGTCCGTGCTGATCCAATCTTGTATCCGGACGTCGACTAGAGGACCCCTTTCAGAAAGTGGTTTGTCAAGCACACCTGTGAGACATTCGCAAGTGACAGAGATTCGTCGCATGTCGTCCTCCAACTGGAAATGATAGCGCGATACTTTATTGGAATCCTGGCGGTCAGCATAATCGTTAGCTATAGTGACAACTTGACGTGCAGCAGATCCGATTTTGCGAAAGATTTTGCGAGAACGCTCCATGGAGAGTGAGAGGGGACAGTGAGGGATGGTCAGCGCTTAGTAGTCACGTCCCGGGACCCGAATGGGAGTTTTTTTGCCTCCTGTGTCTGTAGACCCGAAAAACAATCCAGTAAAAAAAACGTTCTTTTCATGGTATCTCAAAGACACTAGACAACACCATCACGACACTCTCTGTACGCTCCCAAGCACAGCACGCGCGAGACCAATATACTTGACACCCATCTCATCCTTATGCCCACGATCACGCTTCTCCCAATGCGAGATCACCCATCGATGAGCGACAAGGCCTCCTCTGGCGCGTGCTGGTCGACCCAACGGACGTACTCGGCTTCTTTCCACCCGTGAAGCGTGTGTGGGAACGGTGGCAACAGTGACCGGACGAGGCCAGCGGTGCGCTCGGGCGAGGCCAAATGCGCGTTTTCGAGAAAAAGCAGTGGGCTGCGTGTACTTGGTGAATACACGTCGAGGGCCCGGAGAGGAGAAAGAAAGGAGGCTCACTGCATGGCCATCAGTGCCTTGTATTCTTTGCCAATGCGCTCGAGATTCCCACTCCGTTTGCTCGAACCGTCGGAAGGAACGCGTTCAAAGAGAACCCGAGCTCCGCCATGTCTATCATTAGCTGGAGTTTACCACTCTCTCCAAGCGGTTTCGCGATCGATGCGTGCAAGACAAATATTCGGATGACATACTTGACGATACCAGGTACCCTGTCGTGCACCAGATATTAGCCGACCATGTCTTGGATCAAACGACGACGACTACCATGGTCGCACGATCTTGGGGGCAAAGTTGCTCAACAACCCTGTCTTGACAAAGTTGAGCTAATCGACGAGATCCTTCATGTACAGACTCGTTCCTGACATGCCCGACTTGGGATCGTTCGTCTTCGCAGGTCGAGCCTATGGAGCCTCGCTACGATGCCTGCGAGCTCCTTTTTGATGGCACTCAGCAGTGGATCGACGATCTGATCATATCTGCTTCGCATTTTCTGACGATACAGGTCAATAATGCGACAACAACACCATTTTCCGTTCACGTACGATTATGCCGGGCCCGATGGTGGTAGACACACTCTCCGTGTGTTCTTCCATCAGCTTATCCAGCTTGGTCCAGCAGCAATACAAACAGGTCGCAACCTGTCCGTTCAGCAATTGTTGTGGCGTGGCCATTGGGCCCAACAGCGACACAGCTGAACGATCGAATATAATCTGCGATAAACGACGTGAGGGACATTCTTGACAACGATGGGCTGCTCACCAGTCCATCCGCCCTTGTGACCACGCTTTCCAGACTCGTTGCAGCACTCTTGGCCACTACCTGCATCAGCAGGGGGTCAAATCGTGCAGAGTCAAGCTCTTTAGTTACGGTCCGTTCCTTTCGTTTGCGCCTGGAGGAGCACGAGAACCACCAGAGAAAGCGCGAGCGACGGCTTCGTTCATCCTCGTAGACGAACGAGAAACATAGAGGGCTTCGAAGGTTGCAAGGGCACGGAGCAGGAGAATCGTTTCTGGACTTGGTCGGGTCATTGGCAATGGGCCTTAAGATGCTGGAAGAGACTCACGATTGATATGATGGGGTATACACGGTATCGGTGTGTACGGCAATGCTAGCAAAGAACTCGTGAAAAAGCCGTAGGAGCTTGGGATAGCCAGAGCTCAGAGTTTGGTGCAGGAAACTTGATCCTACACTTGCTGTCAGTTCATCTTGACAACGTCGAGACGATTATTACTGACCTTTGGCGGCGTCGCGTGCATGCTTGTCCAAAGACTTGCCTAAAGACGTCCAAAATATAGTAGTTGGTTTATCGTCAGTCGCCTAGTGTTTGTATAGTCAGCCACCTATGATGATAAGGAAAATAACGCAAACCTTGAGAGCCTCGTCGAGGAACGATATCCCACTGAGTGGGTCATTGAGTACTTTCTCCAGCGTATACACCTGGACGCGACAAGTCTGACGCCAGTGAGCTTGATGATCCTGCTATTTCCTCGACAAGTGACTCGATCCTCGCCCATAGCGTGGCTGCAAATTGTGGCGCAGTGATGTTTCGGCTCTGTTCGCACACGACTTGTATAGCAATCCCTGTGATGCTTGTGTGGGTTCTACACTCATACATGGGTTAGAAAGAGACGAAATCTCTATACGACCCACCCACCTTTGGCCACAATCTCTTTTGATATCCGGGTGAGATCAAAGGCGTTTCGGATACGCTCCTCTACAGCGTCGCTCAAATCGCGTACAAGACCGCTACCCGCGTCGGCAACGCGCGCAGGTTATAAGCTGTCTGCAGTGACGATGCGAGGAGCGATTGATCCAGCCAACAATGTCAACATGTGCGTGACGACTGCGCCATACTGACACATCAAGGACGTGAGGCCCTGAAGTACCATAGCCTCCATTTCCTCCCCGACCTTCTGTCTCGAATCAGTGATAAACAGAATGTATCCAGCTGCCGCGTGGACAGAGCGCAACGGAATACTATTCGCACTCATCGATAACTACGACTCGCCATCCGGAGGTACATCCGTCTCCTCCGAATCACCTCCGTCAGGTCCATCGAGCAATGCACCTACTCGCCGTCAGACACCCCCTAACACTAAAACGCAACACACAGCACGCACTCAATTCCGCAATTCTCAACGCAGCCTTGGCGATCGTGCGTTCCCTGTCTTCTTGGTACTCCCCAGCCCCATTCACGCCAATTCCCATCGTGCTTCTCTCTGCCCCCATTGGCACCGCCAGTGCCAGTGCCAGTGCCACTCCCCAACTCGCTCATCTGGACATCGAGTCGCTTCACCAAAACCCCAAACCGCCCCATCCTCTGAAGCGCATCATTCGTTTGCTGAATATGCTCAAGACGCGCCACGTTGGCTTGCAGCACCTGATATGGCACCCGAATCTTTTGGCGTAACCTATTTGTCCAAGGGTGTCCTTTCCTTTCGGTCCTGTCCCCAACACGGTGTGGTAAAAACACACACGCTCACTTTTCGATCGACGATCCGACGTCGTCGAGCCCTCGTCGGAAGGATGCGAGAGAACCTGAGAGCTCACTTGCGTTCTGACATCCTCGATACCGATGTCAAGCTTGGATATGGCCACAGAAAGTTCCTCCACGGCAGGCTCTTGAATCAGGAATGCGGTTTTGGGTTTGAGATGAGACGAGGACGTTGGAGGGTATGGTTCGCTGGCGAGCATGGCGTTCACGTTGGTATACGTGTTGGGGTCAAAGTCGGAGATGGCAAAGACGGCATAGTCTGAGGAACATAAGGGATGAGCTCGGTCGCAGTGAATATTTTCCGAGCGGATTTCAGGGTCAGTACCCCGAGCCGAAGTGGGTGTTCAATGGATCCGCGTTCACTCACCGCAATGGACCTCTCTCTCAAGGACATGCAGCTGAAGAGCCTCTGGTTTCATCCAATCGTTGGGGGTCATTTTCTATCGTAATACCTATCGACATGTATACAAAGAAACAGCTCGCGAAATCCCCACCCTTGAGGACAGTCAAAGATGGCGCGAAGTTCGTCATTCAAATGTTGCAAGTACATACTGATACGCTTAAAGGAACCCGACCTCGTAAGACAACTGGTTTTTCCATGTCTTATGATATTTTGAGTCAGTTCAGGTAATGGAAACTAAGCGGTTGGCACCTACTAGGAACTCTCGTCACGATTCACAAACACTTGATCCGCTTAGCGGCGGGGAGCTCAGGGCTCTCAGACCTTGCGCGACGATCCGTTATCATGCATCTCATCTTGCTTTGGAGAGATGGCGGTGCTAGTGCAGCTGCTGAGAGGAGTTCCTCGAGCGACGACTCGGAGTTATGGAATGATATCACGGAAAGCAGGTACTCCACCACATCGACTTTCCCTTTCTTGATTGCAGCCTGCAGTAGTGTGTCTCCATCTGAATTACATGTCTGAGTGCCGCAACCGGAGGTGACAAGGGTTTTGGTGATATTACGACACCACTCGGTGTTATTGTCGCCCTGTATCACGGTGAACAAGATGTCGCGAGGGGGGGAGATGTTCAGAGAGAGAAGATATTCCATGATCTTGAAATTTCCATGGTCAACAGCGATGTGGAGCGGTGTTCTGCCATTATCGTTGGATACAGCGGGATCACAGCCGTGCTCAACAAAGAATTTGATAGCCTCCAGAGCATAGTAGCCTTCCGGGCCCAAGTCCACCAAAGAACAACCACCACTGTTTGCTGCGAAATGTAACACGGTGTCTCCATTGTTTGCCTTTGTCAGAACACTGGCTCCCCGTGTAATAAGATATCTTGCAACAGAAAGGCAACCTCGTCCAGCAGCAATATGAAGAGGAGTTTCTCCGCGGGAGTTGGTATCGAGAGGATCACAGCCATATCCAACCAGGACTCTTGTCGCTTGCAAAGCTCTATCGCCATCGTGTGAGGACCGCAACACAACATGAAGCAGAGAGTCCCCATCGCTAGTGTGTGCGAGAGCATTAACTCCGTTTTCGACCAGCAAGCAGATCATGGGTGCCTGCCAACCACATTCCGATTTGACGAAGAGGTCAGGAGGAGGATGGGCACCAAGGGTAAGGAGATATTGCACAACAGAAATGAAGCCTTGCTCAGCAGCAATCTGAAGAGGGGCCATTCCACGAGGACCAACTTCCAGGGGATCACAGCCATATCCAACCAAAACTCTTGCCACATTCAAAGCCTTGTTTTCATCGGCTAAGGACTGCAACACAACATGGAGCAGGGAATCACCATCGCTAGTGTGTGCGAGAGGGCTGGCTCCATTTTCAACCAGCAAGCGGATCACAAGTGCTTTGTTCTCATACCACCAGTAACGTCCCAACGTAACGAGGAAGTCAGGAGAAGGATGGGCACCAAGGGCAAGGAGATATTGTGCAACAGAAATGAATTGTCGTTCAACAGCAATGTGGAGAGGGGTCTCTCCGTGAATATTGGCTTCGAGGGGATCACAGCCATATCCAACCAGGATTCCTGCTGCATCCAAAGCATTTTCATCATTGATTGAGGATCGCAATGCAACATGGAGGAAAGAGTCTCCATCACTAGTGTGTCCAAGAGTGTTGGCTCCATATTCGACCAGCGTGTGGATCATGGGTGCTCTGATATGAACCCACTTCTGACGTCCCAATATAACAAGGAAGTCAGGAGGAAGATGTGCACCAAGGGCAAGGAGATACCGCGCAACAGAAGTGTGGCCATATTCAACAGCGATCTGAAGAGGTGTGATTCCATGAGAATCAGCTTCAAGGGGATCGCAACCATATTCAACCAGGAGCCTTATCACATCAAAAGCCCCACCTCTGGCATGGCACAAGGACCGAACCACGAAATGGAGCAGAGAATCTCCGTCACCAGTGTGTACGAGAATATTTGCTCCATTTTCGACCAGTAAGCGGATCATGGGTGCCATTCCCCAATGACACCAGCCATGCTCCAATGTAACGAGGAAGTCAACAGGAGGATGGACACCAAGGGTAATAAGATATCATGCAACAGAAATGTGATGTCGTTCGACAGCAATGTGAAGAGCGGTCTTCCCATGAGCATTGGCTTCGAGGGGATCTGTTACAACTTACCTTTTTCTCCTTACCTGTCACTTGTACTATTACGCTAACTCGCACGTTCGAGTCTCGCCCTAGGACTTTCTTTTTCTTTTCTCGTCGCTGACTCTTCTCCCCCACGTAATCCTTATCAATTGCTTCGTCAGCGACTTCCTTCCACCACAGTCTTCCCTGTTCTATGCCTACCGGCCCTAAACTCCTTGCCTTGTATTTAAGACCGACCCGTAGCTCAGTTACACCTTAGCTTAGATCTCCCTTGATCTCCCTTGTAACAACTCACTACTTCATGGAATCTACTTCCTTCGAAACCTCCTCGCCGAGTCTAAGTCTCACCGCTAGCATTAGACTAGCTCTTCGTCCCTCGAACCCTTGACCCTAGAATCGTTGTCTAGCATTAGACTAGCAACGTCTCCTTTACTCAAAGGACTTCGTGTCGCCGTAAAGACACGCTCGCTTTGAACTCTCGTCCCCTCGCACCATCCAAGGGCTACGCTCGTCCCTACCCGGGCCAAGCGTAACAGGATCACAGCCATATCCAACCAGGACTCTTGCCACCTCCAGAGCCTCATCAGAATTGTATAAGGACCGTAACATGGCATGGAGAAGAGGGTCTCCGTTTCTAGTAAACATAAGAACATTTGCTCCATTTTCGACCAGCAAGTGGATGATTGGTGTTGTGCTATGATACTGGTAATCTTCCAATGTAGCGAGGAAGTCAGGAAGAGGGTTAGCACCAAGGGTAAGGAGATATTGTGCAACAGAGATGTGGCCTTGTGCAACAGCTATTTGAAGAGGGATGTTTCCATGAGAATCAGCTTCAAGAGGATTACAGCCATATCCAACCAGGATTCTTACTGCCTCCAAGGCCTGATTGTCATTGTGTGAGGACCGCAATGCAACATGGAGCAGAGAGTCTCCATCACCAGTGTGTACGAGAGGATTTGCTCCATTTTCGGCCAGCAAGCGGATCATGGGTGCAGCACTGCAACGCCACCAGTTACTTCCCAATGTAACAAGAAAGTCGGGAGGAAGATGGGCACCAAGGGTAAGGAGATACTGTGCAACAGAAGTGTGGTGGTCTTCGACAGCGAGATGAAAAGGGGTTTTTCCACGAGAATCAGCTTTGAGGGGATCACAACCATATCCAACCAGGACTCTTGCTGCCTCCAAAGTCTCGTCGTCACTGTGTAAGGACTGCAATACAACATGGAGCAGAGAGTCTCTGTTGCTAGTGTATGCGAGAGCACTGGCTCCATTTTCGACCAGCAAGCAGATCATTGACACTATCCTCCGACACCACCAGTTTTGACGTTCCAATGTGACGAGGAAGTCAGGAGGAAGATGGGCACCAAGGGTAAGGAGGTATCGTGCAACAGAAATGTAGCCTCGCTCAACAGCAATCCGAAGAGGGGTCTTTCCGTGAGAATCAGCTTCGAAGGGATCACAGCCAAGATCGACTAGAAGTTTTGTAACCTCCAAAATATCACCGTCATCTGCATCGTTACTCGTAAAGCTAAGGCCCGGAACCCACAGTACGGTATGGAGTACAGAGTCTCCGCACGATGTGCGCGCGAGGATGTCAGCTCCATTCTCCACAAGGAACAGAATCATAGGTGCTGTCTTCCATGAGCCCAAATCGTGGTGCAAGTGCAACTGAACGAGTATGTCAGGAGGGAGAAGGGTGCCAAGCATAAGGAGATATCGAGCAGCGGAGTGGTAGCCTTGGACGACAGCAAAACGGAAGAATGCCTGTCTGACCGAGTCCGCTGTGAAATGTTCATCGGCAACCTGGATAAATCTTTGTGCAAATACAATGAGGTCTTGTTCGGTGATACTTGAGCGCATGATCGACTCGTTCGATGTTTCCATCGCCTGTACGGCGGACTCCTTGAAGCAATTGTTCATGTTCTCCACAAATTCGTCAGTTTGTATCAATAACCTTGCAATAAACAATGGGACCCTGTTAAAAAAGAAATTTGGCCGACCCAGGTTGAATGAGTGCGTGAATATACGTGGGGGTATAGGGCTCCCTTCTTCCACAAAGTAGGCAACCATGCTGTAGTGCTGATGATAGAAAGCAACCTCGATCGGCAAAGACTGACGGTATCCGTCAATCTCCCAGCCTCTGTGGTTCAATCTGGCACCTAGTGACAGCAGGGTGCGAGCATGCTGATCCTTGTCAAAGTAAGCGGCGTACACTAATGGATTCGTGCCATCCTTGAGTTTGAGGGCAGTGTGACGAAAGTATGCGCTCATGAACGAATTTGAAGCAAAGGCGACAAGAATATAAAGCAGAAGATCATGTGATGCCGCAGGCCAACGTGGCTTGACGGTTTTGGTTTCCCGTCTAGATTGTCCAGCAGGGATGCACACGTTATCCCACGTCCAAGAGTGTCGTTGGATGTCCTTTGCAAGTACTGCGACGTCCGGCAAAGCTGATTTAAATGCTGACCCGAGGTGTTCGAAGTGCCCAATAGCATCGTCGAGCGCGTAGTCGAGAAGTGGGTATGACCTGGGGTGGAGCCGGACCCTAGACTGAGAGGAGATTCCAGTGCTACCGGAGCTGGAGACGTCAACTAGTGCAGGCCCCTGTACCTGCTTGAGGCATATAGATATATAGCACATGCACGACCGCACTAGCAGCAGGTGTGAGTGGTCCGGGTTCACGTGGTACGGTTGTAAATTGGAGCGCGTGCACTTGGCCATCAGGTACTCCTGTATAGCAGAGGGTCAATTGTACGCAAACACACTTTAAGCGACTGCAGATTTCACCTTGACGCTGAAGTGAGAGAGAATGATGACTCCCGTTTTTTCAGTGTAAGTCACCAGGCTCCCACATGCATCCAGCAATGCCCCACTGTGCATCGGTCCAATGTCGAGATCCAATGTTCGCGTCTGAAGATTGATTGACAAGGCCTCCATGATTTCGGATAATCGGAGAGGCCGTAGCGCTGCTACGAGCCAACTTAACACTCGCTGTGCCAGCCGTCCTGCCAGAGTCTCCATATCGATGGCGAGGAGGATTCTCTCGTACGTTTCATCAAGCCCCATGGGAAGGTTGTGCAAAGCACTGCGCACTTCTTTTCGGGTTACACACCGATCAAGCGTGTCAATTGAACATTGGACCCAGCGAAACCTAGGAGAGGTCAACAGTTAGTCTCCGAGTTTTGATATAGAAGAGGAATACATACAAGACGGTGCGGATCTCCATCTTGAGCACAGATTCGAGGTCTCTCAACCGTCGGCGAACATCCAATTCTCGGGTGACATGCAGCTCGATATCCGTAGACAACTCATCTGCCATGTCTTCCATGGACACGAATGGCAGATCCGACAGTTCATCCATGATGACACGTAGAGGTCGGCTAGCGGTGAAGAGACGTACATGATCTCTGATCGTTTTGAGAGCCTGGATAAGTTTTTGAACGTCCTTGCATTCGTCGAGGGCATCCACGATGACCAAAGGCTTCTTAGTCAATAGCCTGGCAGCACGAGATACAAAGTCGGCGAGTTCCTTTGCATTGCTGAGGGTGCTACCACCCCATTCCTTCGCCTCCGTCAAGGCACCCAATACAATTCCAAGATCGACAGGATGACCACGAAGCTGACGAAGCAGCTGAGATAAGATGGAGCGCAAAACTTCTGCAGAGCTCGTAGATCGCTCGTTTCGAAAGTCACAATAGAAAAATGCAAATATGTCCCCCTCGCGTCGGGCCTTCTTGAAGGAATCGATGACGAACGACCTGCAAGCAATGTTAACACCGTTGGAATACATAAAATATACTAGTAGACATACACCAGTACGGATTTGCCTGCCCCAGCTGATTGCAACCAAGTGAGTCGACGATGATTAGTGAGGTTTCGGAGGTCTCACGTTTGCCCCGCAACCACAAGGACCCACTTTCAGCACCTCTCCACGTTCTGTACTGGGTCGTGTTCAACAACCATTCGCATGTATCTTCTTGGCGAAGCGATAATGTAACATCATGTTTTTCAGCACAGTTTAATCCATCGAGCCACTTCAATATTTCCTCAAGTTTCATCCCTAGGAGAATATCAAATGATTACTTGGAGGTGGAGCCAATGAACATAATAACTCCTACCTCCTGCTTCCCTTTTGTTGTCACTCTTCAACTCGTGACTCCCTTGTGAAGCTGCAGGTCTATCCTGGTAGTGAATTGTCTCACGTACAGTGGTGCTAACCAACGCTCAGACGACAAACGTCCCGGATAGTGAAAAGACTTACATGATCTCTGGATGACATCTCGGTACATCCTGTTGCTTTTCAACAGCCTTGTCGTTGTCCCTAAGTGACATCGTCACGTATAGGCCATCCAGACGACGAAAAGACCCACCAGATCTCGGTCGAGAACAAGAAATGAAAACATCCTTTGGATGAATTAAAGAGGTCGATAGCTTCCTTGATCTTGTCCTGCATGACGGTCGAACCTCGTCCTGTAAGCGACATCGAAGGCATCCGTGAGGGTGCATCTCGCTGGAGTAAACACTCCATCCGGCTCAGGGTGTCTAAGCACTCCTGCGGTTCGTCCGTGCTGATCCAATCTTGTATCCGGACGTCGACTAGAGGACCCCTTTCAGAAAGTGGTTTGTCAAGCACACCTGTGAGACATTCGCAAGTGACGGAGATTCGTTGCATGTCGTCTTCCAACTGGAAATGATAGCGCGATACTTTATTGGAATCCTGACGGTCAGCATAATCGTTAGCTATATTGACAACTTGACGTGCAGCAGATGTGATTTTGCGAAAGATTTTGCGAGAACGCTCCATGGGGAGTGAGAGGGGATGAAGGAAGACGGACGGTTGGCAACGCTTCAGTCGCGGGTGTTTCAAGTTACCCAAAGTTACACCTCCTGTGTAGTCTGGTGACCAGATCGTCCGATGAGGCAGCTGATGTCTGTAGACCCGAAAAGCAATCAAGTACCAATTGACTGTCGGTCAAGGCGGGGCACCGAGACGAGAAGCCAGCCAATACCGGGCCCTCACGAGATGTGACCCTGGATAGATTACATGTACAAGCGACCAAGGTTAGGACCTTGGGTTACAAAGTGAGGCATGATACAGGACTAAAGAAAATATAAAATTAAATAAACCCGTTCTTTTCACAGCACCACAATAAAAAGTCAAACACATAGACAACACCATCACGACACTCTCTGTACGCTCCCAAGCACAGCACGCGCCAGACCAATATACTCGACACCCATCTCATCCTCCTGCCCACGCCGATCCCGCTTCTCCCAATGCGAGATACATCCATCGATGAGCGACAAGGCCTCCTCGGGCGCATGCTCGTCGACCCAGCGGACGTACTCGGCTTCTTGCCACCCGTGAAGCGTGTGTGGGAGTGGCAACGGTGACCGGACGAGGATGTGGTGCAGCACGACGAGCGGCGCGAGGCCAGCGGTGCGCTCGGGCGAGGCCAAATGCGCAGTTTCGAGAAAGAGCAGTGGGCTGCGTGTGCATGGTGAATACACGCCGAGGGCCCGGAGACGAGAAAGGATGCTCACCGCATGGCTCTCAGTGCCTTGTATTCTTCGCCAATGCTCTCGAGACTCCCACTCCGTTTGCTTTGCGATCCGTCGGCAAGGAATGCGTTCAATGAGAACTCGAGCTCCGCCATGTCTGTCGTTAGCTGGAGTTTACCACTCTCTCCAAGCGGTTTCGCGATCGAAGCATGCATGATAAATATTCGGATGACATACTTGACGATACCAGGTAACCTGTTGTGCACCAGATATTAGCCGACCATGTCTTGGATCAAACGACGATCACTACCATGGTCGCACAATCTCGGGGGCAAAGTTGCTCAACAACCCCGTCTTGACAAAGTTGAGTTTATCGACGAGATCCTTCATGTACAGACTCGTTCCTGACATGCCTGACTTGGGGTCGTTCGTCTTTCGCAGGTCGAGCCTATGGAGCCTCGCTACGATGCCTGCGAGCTCCTTTTTGATGGCACTCAGCAGTGGATCGACGATCTGATCATATCTGCTTCGCATTTTCTGACGATATTGGTGAATAATGCGACGACCACACCATTTTCCGTTCACGTACGGTTATGCTGGGCCCGATGGAGGTAGACACACTCTCCGCGTATTCTTCCATCAGGTTGTCCAGCTTGGTCCAGCAGCAATACAAACAGGTCGCAACCTGTCCGTTCAGCAATTGTTGTGGCGTAGCCATTGGGCCTAACAGTGACACAGCTGAGCGGTCGAATACAATCTGCGATAAACGACGTGAGGGACGTTCTTGACAGCGATGGGCGGCTCACCAGTCCATCCGCCCTTGTGACCACGCTATCCAGACTCGATGCAGCACTCTTGGCCACTACCCGCACCAGCAGGGGATCAGATCGTGCAGAGTCAAGCTCGTTGGTCACGGTCCGCACGATGTTATTTCCTTCGTTTGCGCCAGGAGGAGCACGAGAACCACCAGAGAAAGCGTGAGCGACGGCTTCGTTCATCCTCGTAGACGAACGAGAAACATAGAGGGCTTCGAAGGTTGCAAGGGCACGGAGCAGGAGAATCGTTTCTGGACTTGGTCGGGTCATTGGTAATGGACCTTCTGAGATGCTGGAAGAGACTCACGATTGATGTGACGGGGTATACACGGTGTCGGTGTGTACGGCAATGCTAGCAAAGAACTCGTGAAAAAGCCGTAGGAGCTTGGGATAGCCAGAGCTCAGAGTTTGGTGCAGGAAACTCGATCCTACACTTGCTGTCAGTTCATGTTTACAACGTATAAGATGATCACCGACCTTTAGCGGCGTCGCGTGCATGCTTGTCCAAGGACTTGCCTAAAGACGTCCAAAATATAGTACTTGGTTTATCGTCAGTCGCCTAGTGTTTGTCTAGTAAGCCACCTACAATGATAAGAAAAATAACGCAAACCTTGAGAGCCTCGTCGAGGAACGATATCCCACTGAGCGGGTCCTTTTTGAGGTTGAGTACTTTCTCTAGCGTATACACCTGGACGCAAGATGTCTGACCCCAGTGAGCCAATGGCCAGGACAGAACCCTACCTTGATGCAGCATCCCGCCATTTCCTCGACAAGTGACTCGATCCTCGCCCATAGCGCAGCTGCGAATTGTGGCGCAGTGACGTTGGTCGGCTCTGTTCGCACACGCGACTTGTATAGCAGACCTTGCGATGCTTGTGTAGGTTCTACACTCATACTTGGCTTAGAAAGAAACGACATCTCCATACGACCCACCCACCTTTGGCCACAATCTCTTTTGATATTCGGGTGAGATCAAAGGCGTTTCGGATACGCTCCTCTACTGCGTCGCTCAAATCGCGCACAAGACCCGCTACCAGCGTCGGTAACATGCGCAGGTTATAAGCCGTCTGCAGTGACGATGCGAGGAGCGATTGATCCTGCCAACTCTGTCAGCACGTGCGTGACGAGTGTGCCGTGTTGACATACCAAGGACATGAGACCCTGAAGTACCATAGCCTCCATTTCCTCCCTGACCTTCTTTCTCGAATCAGTGATAAACGGAATGTATGCGGTTGCCGCATGGACAGAATGCAACGGAATACTATTCGCGCTCGTCGACAACGACGACTCGCCATCCGGAGGTGTACGCGTCTCCTCCGAATCACCTCCGTCAGGTCCATCGAGCAATGCACCTGCTCGCCGTCAGACACCCCCAAACACCAAAACGCAACACACAGCACGCACTCAATTCCGCAATGCTCAACGCAGCCTTGGCGATCGTGCGTTCCTTGTCTTCCTGGTACTCCCCAGCCCCATTCGCGCCCCCATTAGCACCGCCAGTGCCAGTGCCAGTGCCAGTACCATTCCCCCCCAACTCGCTCATCTGCACCTCGAGTCGCTTCACCAAAACCCCAAACCGCCCCATCCTCCGAAGCGCATCATTCGCTTGCTGAATACGTTCAAGACGCGCCACGTTGGCTTGCAGCGCCTGATACGGTACCCGAATCTTCTGGCGTAACCTATTTATCCAAGAATGTCCTTTCCTTTCAGTCCTGTGCCCCACACGGTGTGGTAAAAACACACACGCTCACTTTTCGATCGACGATTCGACGTCGTCGAGCCCTCGTCGGACGGCTGCGAGAGAACCTGAGAGCGTACTTGCGTTGGACGCGTGTTGTAAGAGGTCCTCGTGGTGCGCCGTCACCTACGCCACCCAATCGTTTTGCTCAACATGGGCCTGGAGAGGAAAGAACGGGAACGCACCAGCGCCTTGATCTGCTTACTGACATCCTCGACACCAATGTCAAGCTTGGAAATGGCCACAGAGATGTCCTCCTTGGCAGGTTCTTGTGTCAGGAATGCAGTTTTGGGTTTGGGGTGAGACGAGGACGTTGGAGGGTAGGGTTCGCCAGCGAGCACGGCGTTGGCATACGCGTTGGGGTCAAAGTCTGCGATGGCAAAGACGGCATAGTCTGAGGAACATGAGGGATGAGCTCGGTCGAGGAAAGGTCTGATAATAACGAATACCTGCCATCTCAACGTCATGCGCTGATGATCGTGCTCACTCGTGCTCGACGTCACCCGCAGCGATGACAAGGTTTGTGGCGGTGCAGAAACGATGTGGTGGGTCACGTGTTGTGTCACGTCGCGTTTGTGACAGACGCGTCGCGTCATTTACTTGCCAGCCAATCCGAGACAGTGTAATTCCAAGAAACTATGCGACAGTACTGCCTCCTACATTTCCTACGTCCCCGATGATATGGTACAAATCACCGCCACGCTACATAATGGTTCTACAGACCAAATGCAAAGCAAAGCGACAGTACTAATGTGGGCACTACTAGTGGAGTGCTTCCGATCCTCAGAAATACAGAAAAAGGGAGAAAGAGAGAAAGAGAAATGAATGGAAAAGTAAAAGGAGCGTGGAACCATAGCGATCTCACGAATAGTACAGCCTCCACTCTACATCCACCTACATGCTTGTCTACCGTGGTTCAAACTGACACTTGAACAGCGACATTGTATACAAGTTGAGATCGAGAGAGAAAATGCGGTTCCTTCCTATGCGACAAGGGTATGATAATAATTCCAAATGCTGATGCCGATGCCGATGCTGGATTCTTGTGTGATACATGTCCGGATAGCCAATCAGCGTCTTCGGGTCCTGGCCCTCGATCGTGCCTTCGGCCGTGCCTGCACGGTCGCGTTCGTTTTCGCTTCGTCAGTGACGGTATCTGTCTTGTTCTTGGTCGCAGTTCTCGCTCGGGAGCCACCTTTGGCTCTGGGACGGGCGATTCGAGCCTTCTTGGCAGCGGGGCCCTCGATGCTGTTCTCTTCTGCTTCTTCATCGGCCACCTCTTCCACTGTCTCGGTGGCCTTGGATTTCGTGGCTTCTTCATCGCACAAGCTGACAGCTGTGCTCGATCCGGATTCTCCCTCTGGGGTCACCGAGGTCGACGCGCGGGAGGGTGTGTGCGCCTGAGACAAACCGCGCGCCTGAACAGATGGGGTGAGTGTGGATGCGACAGATGCAGGCGATGCAGAGCTAGCTGCCTTCTCCCTGCGCTCTCGCTGACGCAAGCTCTTGCGCAGCTCCGGCGCCTCCTCTACATCCAGTGTTTCGGGCCGTGCACAGTCATCTGCCGTACTCGCAGAAATGACAATTTCGGGGGATTCGATGCGCTCGCGCTTCGCAGATTTCGTGATGGTAGGCGGGACATCGGGGGCGAGTAACAACGCCGCCTGGACGGCTTCTGACGCTCGGTTCCCATTGCCTTGTTTCGCATCCTCGTCGGCAGGATCGTTGTTTGCATTGGACTTGGGTCGGGCCTCTGCCGAACGAGTAGCAGCCGATTTGCGTGTCCTGGCACGCTTGCGAGGTGGGGGAGTGATTATTTCCTCTTCGTCTACAGTTTCGTCACCGCTTGGACCATTTGTCGTCGGTGGGAGGATGGCAGGTGGTTTGCGCTTGCGAAGATTCATACGGTTCTCGGGTTCAGCGGGGGTATACGCTGCGTACCAGGAAAGGGATGCGAGGGCTGGCGCATAAGCGAGTTGCATGCTTCTAAGGATCCAGAGGTTCTCCGGGACATCGATCCATCCAATCGGAGGAAGAATGGGTGTGGGAGTGGTATCTGTGAAGGAGTGTCAGTACGACAGGTGGTGGAGAGGCGGCTGGGAGAGAGACAGGACTGACCCAAAACAGTTTGAATCATGAGTGCGGTATCCTTTTTCTGGTCCTTGTTCCAGAAGGCCCAATGGGCTGGATGGAGCGGATGGTAAAAGACAGAGAGAGCTACGAGCGCCAAAACGCGCTTGTCTGTGGGCAGAGGTGGACACTCGGGTGGGGCGATGATGGCAGCTTCGAGGAAACGGCGAACGGAGGGCAGTTTGGCAGTGAGGACACCATCTGCGAGTACGCCAGGTGCCACCGAGGGTGCTGAGAGGACGCTGGGGTAGGACCGGGGGGGAGGCGGGGGGGTCTGAGAGAGTATGTGGAGGGGATCGTGGCGAGGATATATGGGTTTGGGAGGATGTGGTGGTGGTTCTGCACTCGACTTCTGGGGTGCATCTTGGCGAATTGAAGAGATTGGGAATCTGGAGGTGGAGGAGGCGGGAAAGTCGTATTCCACGGACACAGGGAGGTCGCGAGGGGAGGGATAAGGAACAGGCTGACGGGGCTGCAAGGGCGGCCGGAAATGGTCTGTGTATGGAGAGTTTGAGGTGCCTATCATGGTGGATGAGCACCGAGAGCTAGAGGATATGGTGCGATGTAAGAAAGACATGGCCAACGGCGGCGGTGCGGTGAGATGCGGGACCTACAGAACGTAGATTTCGAGGATATATATAAGTCAGAGTTTGGGTGGAGCGAGGAGGATGATCGCGGTGGAGAGAAGGAGCGCAAGTTGTTGTGGACAGAGTGAAGCAAGCTCTCTCAGCGCACCGGCTTGCAAGGCGAGGCAAGGGCACGCTCTATCCAATTCCCGATCCAGCACTCGCCAAATCAGGACATCCTCTCTCCCAACACGTGGGCCCTTTCATAGAGCATACCGAGCGAGTCCACAGCGAACAAAACAAAAATAAAAGCCAGTCAAAGTCACACTCCCCGTTCGTCGGGAATGCCCTCCTTTGTCGCTTTGTCCCCCTCTCCGCTCGGTTGCCAGCGCCTTCAGTGACGGCGGAGACGGAGCCAATCACACCCGCAGTTCTAATTTCGGCATTCCGCTTAGCCCTCGAACATCTAATCTTATCGGCAATCCACCCATATCAATGAAATCATGCCATATATTGTCGGTCCAGTGCCTCACACAAGTACTACACACAAGTACCGCATCCTATCACAGATACAGACCAGATGCGTCGAGGTTCCAGCGTGGGCTCCACACCCTCGCGGAGAAAGGGACGCGGTTCAGATCAGCCCAACATCCAGGCCAAGGCTTCCTGTTTACCCACAACGTACTCGGTTAACCCACGCCACGCCCCCATGGAAGTTGCCCCTGCAGGCATGCACGTCATCAGCCGACAATTAGTGAGAGACAACTCCACGTCGGATCCCATGTCCGAAAATATATACTCATCCTCGGCGGGCGTGTACCGTCATGATTGCCCATGCCTCGCATCCTCCACCGCCCATTCCGGGTACGCCACGGGAGGCACCTCTGCCATTCCCGCGAGCATATCTCGCACCTGTCCAGTGCTGAAATCTTTCGTGACTGGGGCGATAATTACGGCACGCAGAATGAGCGAAGGATTGATATCCGGTGGTGGTAAGTAGGCTGGAAGCATGGGTATGGGCAATTCCGTCTGGTCGTCGGAAAAAAGCCGAAGCATGTCCTATGAGATCGTCTGAGCATATCACAAACCACTTTCACTTACATCAACCCGCTCGAGGTAACCAACAACCCATACGTAGCTCTTTCGCTCTAATGCCCATCCATGTCCATTGTTGCGGTCCTTGCGGTCCTTCGCGCTTGGGACGTCGGCGTCAACGCATAAACTTGCATCGACAAGCAATGCGTTGGATGCGTCTTGCAACAGCACAAGCGTGGTTTCGGCATCATATGTGAGCATCCTGTATTTGGCGACCCCTTTACACGGTGAGGCATGCAACGAGTGTAATCAAACCCTCACCTTCCTGCAACACGCAATTTCCGTCCAATATCGTCTTCGCAGATGCGATCTAACATCACGATCGTCGCATTGTCCACTTGCTGGGGCATTCTGATGGAGTAGTATGATTTTACAAAATAGCCGTCGACACGCCTATAAGATAAAAGTTCCAAAGATTCAAATTCAGATCAGTTTTCACGTCCAAAGGAAGAGAATCAGGGTGAGAGGAGGCCACGGGAAGACGAAGTCGTTGCTCGAGTCGGTGTTCATTTGCAGGACAGCCTTGCCGTTCTGGGATGAGGTGTTTTCCGGGAGCTTCTGATCCTAACATGCACAAACAGGACACAAACAATCCCCCATCACCTTTCCCTCCCATCGACCAGGGCAGGAGCACAGACCCCACTCCTACGGTACGGGTAACGAAATATCCCCACCCCTTGTTCTTGTTCTCTAAAAGCGACAATCAAGCCAGGCACTCGTGTCGTCATTGCACGCCAGTGACGTTTGTTTGTCGATGCAGCCCATCAAAATGCGGCGATGTGGCGCTCGGCCAGTCCTGACCATTCCTTGACACTCTCCAAACTTCCTTCACAGTGCCCCCGACTGGGGAGCCGTAACGCTTCACACATGCTTATTTCCCTCCACTCGTTTCTCTATGGTCTCTGACAGAACGCGGAACGACCGCGCATGTCAAGTTTGGCACCTCCAAGTCTTATTTCCACATCGATCATGATCGCAGGACGGCGTCAATTTACCAACTGCAGATCAAACGACATCTCCGGTGACACTGCTTCAGCCAAAGACCGATTTCATTTGGAGCGCAATCAACGTCTAGACCACGCATATCCTTGTGTCGGCTCGTCTACCATCCTATTCAACACACTGGTATTTTGGAACGTGTTCCATAGGTACAATTCTGCCCTCTCTCCAAAACAGGCACTTTTCACCCATTCACCCCTTGGTCAGACATCTTACGTTATCGTGCATCTCGACAACTCGGGTCCTGGACCCATATTCGCGAGAAACCGGGGCACCTGAACTTTATGCAGAATTCCTGAAGCTTTACATACTTACGGCCCACGATTTGGTGCTAGCGCGCAGAGTCCGCCAGTAATTGACGTCCATCGGTTCCTAAAAGTCATTTACGTGCATGGCCGCCCATATGTACGTGACCCATCTTTGGGCCAGAAGAATTGCAGAAGAACATGCATTTAGGCAGATTAAAGAAAGGTAAAGTCTCCCAGTTGGTCGTGCACAAGACTGCATCATCTAATAATTCGTAGGAGCCGACTTCGTGTGAGGGGGTATCCACCTGTGCCGAACTGCGCGGCTAATACGAAGGTGTTTCCGAGGCATGGCATGGCTTGGTACTTTTCGCTTGCGGTGGTTTCGATGACTAATGGATAGACCATGCCATGTGTTTTTGACAGCATGGCGGAACCGGTGACACAGGATTTCCATCTGATGCGGGCGCTGAACGCATCGTTACGTTCAACATCCCTGCGTGCTGGGTGGTCCAGCCACCAGAATCAGTACTTGACTGAACTGCATACATACCCACGACGTCTTTCGCGTTAGCTATGAACGCGCGAACACACGTCACAACAGAACCCACAAGAAGCCTTCTCGCCAATGGATTTTACCCAACGCTGGCAGGGCCACACGGCGCCCGCCGATCTCACGAATTTTGGGGCAGTAAATCAATGACGGTGAAACAGTGCCAATAGTTCGGCAATACATCTACTGAACAGGAAATGTGACCTGGGCGTATTCTTTCAACTAGGGTGCTTCCCTGGGTCCCCGGGACACGCATTCGTTTGCTCGCCGTTCCCCGTGGTCTTCGCACTGATCAGGCTCGGTGGTGTCCTGGGGGGCCAACAAAGAATTGCAGGCACGATGGACTTTGGTGCCGCGCGACATAAATGGTCAAGACCTTGATTATTTCTGGGGTGTCATGCGAAACTAGTGTGGAAAGATAAAGTTTCCCTCTATTCTGGAGAGGCGCATTCCATGCCATTGTCACGGTCACGGTACAAAAAAGTAAACTTTACATTATGGTTTGCTTTCCTCGTGTGAAGCGGTTCCTGGATCGTCCTACGACCGCGGAAGGCGTCGAGGGTGGGACTGACTTGGAGAAGCGATCGCACTCGAGCCCGTCTGCTTCTGGTTCGTTCGGTTGAGTGCTTATCAAGGGAGAACGGAGAAAAAAAAAATCTTGGCGGTTGGATTTGGGACTTTAGGGACGTCATGACGGATGAGTTGACGCATGGTGACGGGTGGACTTCCTGGAAAGGTGTATGGCGGAGAGAAGTCCGGAATCTAGGCGGACGTGCTCATTTCGCTTAGATCGGAATCGTAGTGGCGATGATGATTTGTCCATCAGGTATGTGAGTCCCCATGGCATGTGGCCGACGGGGTGGGGATGTCCATCGGTTGTCTACATGGGACGATCAGAGGGATATGTGGTAGGAGAGAGCGGATGACGGAGACCTACCGAGTGGAGCGTTCATATGGCGCTGGAGGGAGTTGATATAAGAGGATAAGGGAGAATAGATGTAATCAACGTATCACGGCTATTCTGGGATGCTCGCTGAGGTTCCTGATGAGAGGCCGGTGCGGACATTGCCTGGTGGACCATGTGTCACGTTTGAGCATGTGAGAACGTTCCACCGCGACGAAGACCAAGGACGAACGTTCAGCTACATTGACACGGAGACTGGCAGACGTTGGCAGGTTGGATCTCGAGGATGGCAAGGCCAGTGGCGTTGCGCGTGTGTGATATGTGTGGACGGACTCGTTACAGATCCGAAACGTGGTAAATATGCAGATATATTTTGCCAAGAACCACAAGGGGAAATGGAAAGCCAGAAAATGCGAAGAAATAGATTACATAGCAATCACGCGGTCCAGAGGCGTGCATGGATTCGTTCTGTCTCAGGATGCCGGTCGCGCCGGTTGCACGGAAAAGAGCTGTGCAGACACGATATAAACGTTGCCTGTCGTCCCCAGCAAAACGTAGTAGTGGACGCGTCATATCTCCATTCATAGTCGGCGGAGGGAGGGCGCGAGGTTGCTGGGGGAGACCGGGTCTAGCTTTCGCGGAAAGTGTGAAATGAACAGCTTTCAAATTGGGGGTTATTTTATTCTATTTTATTTTCGTTTGCAAGGGGGGTTGTCCAGCTGGAGGCTATTCCCGTAAGCGCTGTGACTGGCAAGGCACTCCCTGTTTAGCCAAATTCTGCACCCGCCTTAGCGGGTCCTCACAACTCATCCAGCCATTGTTGCGCTGGCCACCGCTCTCTCTTCCCACTACTATCATCATGTCTGCCCTGCCATCCTCTTCCTCATCCGCTTCCTCCTCACACAACCCAAAACTAAAGAAACGGTCAGTTCCTCTTCCTCACCACCTTCTCACCCTCGCTCATCCTATCGCCAACAGTAAATGGACGCGCGAACAGCTCCTCAAGAGTCTAGAGGTCACTACTTGCCCTCAATCATCCCCCATTCCTAACCTCTCCTCCCCATTTCCAGATCTTGGGTCCGCTCTCAGCCCCGCTGCCACCGGACTTGCCACCATCTCCCCCTTCGTCCCGGTCAAACTCCCCTGCCCCTCCCCCACCCAAACGCAAGCATGATCTTACACAAGAAGTCGACTCCACCAAACGCCAACGCATCTCCCATCTCCCTGATGCCCTATCACAGCATCCCCACCACTATCTCCACCCTCAGCCGCCCTCAGCCGCCCCCCACAGGCCCTCCAATCAACCAACCCACTTCAATCTGCGCTCTGAACCGTCAGAAGACGGCGAAGTCAAAGAGGATTTGGGTTTAATACCTTCTCGTACAGCAGCCCCCTCCATACTACAATCCTTTGTCCCCGTCCGTCGACCACGGCGAGGCAAGATATCTCAGCTCGATTTCGATGCCATTCACCAAAAGTACCACCATGCTGGCCGTCTGCTCAAGTTCTCCGGCGACGCCCGGTTCTGGTCAACATACCCTTCTTCGCACAAGGAATATCGTCCACTATCGCATCCTCCTCCACCAAACTCACAATACCACAAATTTGGGGCGATCATCGCACGACTAGAGCTCGTCGACGCCCTCGTCTGTTTCGCTTACTCCTTATGGGTCAAGGATTACAGCAAGAAAGCATGCTTCCATGAAACTTGGGTTACCATCGAAGCATTCTTGGGCTGGTGCAAAAATAAATGGACTACCGAGGATACCTTTGGCGAACGCGAAAAAGCCTTACTAGGCTTGATGTAAGCAGTTTACTCAATTCTTGTGGCTCGCTCACGCATGTGTTTTTTCCGTACACAGCTGGATGATCGAGGGCTTCATCCGCGCACGCAAGTTTTATTATGCAGCGAAACTCGCAGTAGACCCTGAACTGGACCGCACATGGGCAAAGATGAAGTCTGAGATGGCCGCGCTGAGCCGGGAGGCGGAGAGAGCGGAAATGAACGGTACTGCGGGGGCCACGGGCCAGCTCTCGTTAGGCTCTCAAGTAACACCCCAAATGCTTCCCTCTCCCGCGAGCATCGCTCCCGCTAACAGCGCCAACTCGACTCCCATCACAAACAGTGCAGGGGGTACACCAAACACAAATAGTTCAAGTGCCACATTGGTGGCTTCCCAGTCATCCAACCCACCACGTTCTACACAGTCCGCCCAAGCTGCATTACCACCCCACCTGGTAGCTCACGTGCCTAACTCCTCTGATGGGCGTGCGCCATCTGCCAACATGATCGCAGCAGCCGCCAAGGCGACTGCCTCATTTGGCCCCACCCTCACATTCACCCTCAAAGAGCAATCAAACGGCATCGTTTCCGCAGGCTATTGCATGGAGCACGCTCAAAAATACTTGACTCTGCCGGTCCTGGCCCGACACTATCCCACGACATTTGCCCGTATGGTGGGAACGAGCCTCTCTGCGCATGAGGAGCATGAGCCAGACATTGAGGACGAAGAAGGCGAGCTTTTCTGGCCGGGTCAATGCGTTACTGGCGATGGTCTCGGCTGGGTCTGCCTCATGGGCAAAGCTATGGTCAAGGAGATTGGCCGCGACTTCGGGTATATCGGTCTTGCGGGTGTCGTTCCGAAACCAGAGCCACCTTCTGGAGCATCCCCGGCAGATTCCCTGCGGCAATCTGTCCATCGGTGACATGATATTGCAATCATCATTGATTTTCTCGTCGGCATCGAACAACTCGGGATTCGGAGGCATGATCGGATTTGCACATCGCGCAACATCGCAACATCTTTTGGACGAATTTTTCAACTGGATTTCTAGGGGAGTGAGGGGATGGATTCTCATGTGGCTGACTGGCATGACTTTCGCAGTCTTCCGCTCTTAGCCCACAACACATGGCCGTATCGCTTCTTCCGCTGCGAACGTGGAACGAGCCCGATCAATACAATCACTCTAACGCTTCAAACGATCTTCGCAAGATCACCGTCGACAACGACGACGCCCCACAGCCTCACGCAGCTGTGCGATCACCAGAGTCACTCGGGCCCAGCTGTTTTGTATTATTACTCATAATTGCCTCGGACCAAACCCATCCCATACGGTCGTCCAAGGACGCACCCTGACTCGAGTTTCACATTCCATTACAGTGGTTTCTCTCCCTTTGATTCAGTACAGAGCATATTTTTAACCCGTTTGCTCTTCCTGAATTGAACCCCATCCTGGTTTCGTTTCCCGGCCCGAGCGCTGCTTTTTTTATATTTATCCCGGATCTATCCGTTTCTAGGTCGCTACGAACGTAGCCCGAGGGCGAGGCCGCCGTCTGAGCTTGCCTCGATCCTCCGCCGCGTTCTTTGACCACAGACTAGGCGCGCCAAAGGAACAGGATGGGAGGGTAAAGTGGAACCACGATACATATGTTGTACTTGATACTATATTTATCACGCTCGTGAGGTGCATCTACTACATAGAGTTTGTTTTCGTAGTAAGACAGTAGCACAGTTTTTGTCTATCGCCGATCGAGTGCCGGATAGTGGCGCGATGCCAATGGACAGATCGGTTGGAAGATGCGTGTTTTGGGTTGCATGTTCGTTGGTAATAGCCACACAGGCTGAAGCTGAAGCGCTGATCACCGAGCTGAGATCGATTGGATTTTGTTGTGACAGTCTAGACGGGGGGTTGTTGCGATGTACGTATATGTATACTAGAGCAAGGGCAGCGTGGCGGTGTCGGAGGCGTTCAGGGTAGATGAGTATGTACAACCTCCATAACGCCTTGGAGACGTACGTTTTGTAACGTATAACGATGCTCGCGCAAGGATCGGTACGCTATGGTACGAAGCTTGGTAAGTCGGGTGGTTTCGAAGAGACCGGGGATCGGAGCCGCGTCAACACATCTCGACCTCGGCATACGAGCTCAGTCAGTTATCATGTCTATTTTTGTTTTTATTCGTTATTTATTTATTTACTTTTTCCGATTTCTTCGGTGCTTTTGTAGATGACCGTGACCCCCGGTGCGTCGGTGCACCGGTGACTTCCGGTGACTGGACAGCGGGACACCGCCTTGGAGTAGTAATACTTTCAAGTTGACCCGGCCAGGTACGGACGTGTGTTTCTTTGCACGCCGCACATGTTTGGGTACGCGCACGCCGTCAGCGCCGTGACTCATGGCATGATGATGGTATGATCCCATTCAACACGCATTCAGATCTGAGACCTGTGACTGAATCGATGCCTTTACTTGGTTTGTACGTTCACGTGAGTCACGTCGGCCAAGCGAGGTGCCATGCGGACGTTGAAGGAGACGCGAGGCGCAAACACTGCAAGGCTCAGGCTCGACGTGCCTTGGGTATGTTCGATTGCTCGTTTTCCCTCGGTATTCCAACCCCTGACTGACTGATGCGCCCAGCGCCCAGCCGCCCCTAGGTGTTTATGCCAACTGCAACGCTTGGTGGCCTTGTGTGCCTCGAGGTTCGAGCGCTCGGGTAGTACGAGCCCATGATGCGCCGGTATGACAACGTGCTGTCACAACAGGCGCGACACTTTGAAGCTTGAAAGTCACGTCGGCAACTGTACTCAACGTCGTCCTGGTTACATTGACCTCGACTACTGTACACACAGTACGCTATGTACGCGTCGCACCGTCGAGCGTACCCACTGGCAGGGTGTAGTAACATGACATGACTCGACGGGTCACGGGTGCTGTACTTGCACGGACAAGTCAAAGACGGTGCGACAATCCTATGTGCTGTATTACTTTTTTTTTAAATGTTTCACGTTTGACAAGGACTCAGAATCATATCGATGTGATCTGGTCATCTAGGACGCATCTCCAAAAAAAAAAAAAAAAAGCGCGGATATACTCAGTCTTGCACGTCGGGCATGATACCTGGCGGGGGTGCATGCCAAATGTACAACTTGTTGAGTTGTATCGTGTATCGCTCGCTCTCGAGGGTTGGACCAGTCACCAAGGGAACGAACGTGCGCGCGTACATCGTGCCCAAGCCCAAGCCCATGTCCATCCAAAGGTGGCAGGATGATTCCAACGCCAGATCTACGACGATGCCCCCCAAGAGAAAACGGCAATGAGCAACCTCTGACTGGGACGGTTACTACTTATCGTACGTATACGGAAACGATACGACCGCGCTCACAAAGTGCGCCGCTGCACGTTGCACCGCTACAAGCAGATCATCGAATGCATCATGTGCACATCATGCATCTGCATCGGGTGCTTCCGAGATTCCATACGTTTGCATCGCCAGTTGACCGGTCGGCGGTCACTTTGATACCGGGCGCTGCCGCCCATTCGGACGAGAGAAAAAAGCAACGCACCGGTCTACCCATATTCGAACAAAGGGAACTGGATTTAGAAAAGCGAGGCAGGAGCGGGGTGGGGTCAGGGTGACGTGAGAGAAGGGACTCATCTGGGAGTCCGCTGTACATGGACTTTTTTTCCGGGAACAAACGAAAACCCGCCGACCAGTGCATTTTTAAGTCGTTCATTTTTATCTTTGAAGCAATGCGACATGTCCGTGTGAACGTGTAAAGGAAAGGGATATCTTGAAATGTTGTACAAGTGTAAATAGCCTCAAGAAAAGGTCACTGTTCTGAGATATTCGTGGTTGGCGTTGGCACCTGTACTGGGACACACTCTGCCTATCCTGACCGTCTAGTCTTGTGCATGATGGGCAGTCAGATGCTAAATCCGAGAAAGCGAGTGGGGCAAATGACCGTTCCCCGTCATTTCGCTTCATGCCTGTTTTCAGAATCAATGAATGAATGGAAGACTCGGAAAATGCCAGGTAATTCGCAATCGATGCCTTGTTTGTTCACCGCCCAGGCATTCGCCGGCCCGACGGCGTGTGTCAACTCTAAAGAAGCAGAAGCCATTACGAACGTGTGGTTGGTCGGACGCTGTCGGAAGCACTCCAGGTAAGAAACGTGTCACGATACTTGCATGCCGTCGACGGAGGGAACGTGGATAGAAAGCATGCATTGCATTCATAAGGGGCAGATGCAATAAAAGAATGAAATGACATGACGGAAGAAAGAAAGAAAAAGCCCATAGAGTGCAGCCATACTTGTACCCCGAGTCCCCCGCATAATTCCTGTATGCCACTGCAGAGGATACACGATTTCTTTTTTTCACCGGTTGGACTTGGCCACACGTTCGAGTTCGTCCTTTTTCTGTCGTGCACAAGAAACCGCATCAGTACACGCACGATCCGAACCACACACATCAAAAGTATAACCGACCTTGATGGCGTACGAGTTCGAAGAGCCCTTGGCGGCGTTGATAAGCTCATCCGCAAGACACTCTGCGATCGATTTCACATTGCGGAACGCCGACTCGCGTGTCTAGACAGGACATTTATTCGTGTGAGAACCCACTCTACCCGTGGGTGATCGACGCTACTGCTTACACCAATGGTCAAGAGCGCAATCGCCTGGTTCACTCTCCGGAGGGGAGACACATCGACGGCTTGACGACGGACCGTACCCTGCGACCCGATACGCGTCGAGTCTTCTCGAGGACCCGTGTTGACGATCGCATCCACGAGGACCTAGATTACACACACCAAGAGAGAGATCAACGACACAGACCCCCATAGGCGCACGTCCAAACCCAGAAGCACATGTACGAACCTGGATCGGGTTCTGGTCCGCGAGGAGGTGAATAATCTCAAATGCATGGACAACAATGCGGAGGGCCAAGAGCTTCTTTCCGTTGTTACGACCCTTCATCATTAGACTGGGAAATGCAACAAGTCAACCGCGTCTCAGGTCGTGATCGTCTCGCTAGGCTTACCTGTCGACGAGACGCTCGACGATAGGCATTTGCGCCTTCTTGAATTGCTTCTTTGCATAACGGCCGGCAGTGTGGGGGAGGTATACTGCATGGCGGACCTGGATGTAATCGGTCAACGAGATGTCCTTGACCTCGACGCTATGACCGCGATCAACGACCAGGGTTCACTTCGAGTAGGTATGGATGCTTACTCTTGGGTGTCCCATTTTCCGAAAAGTTTGACTTCCTGGCCAATTTTCGAGACGTCCCTGGGAAGTGTTTGGACTGTGGCCATTTTGAATCTTGAGTGTCTTGAAGTGCAAGCGTTGATACTGCCTCGGCGACGAGCTCGCTGTTTGTCTCACACAACAACAAATTAAGGTTTGACGCCTCCCGCGGTCATTGCCGAAACTGTACAGTTTTCTTTGTGGGAAATCCCCCTGTCTCGCCATCGCGACAATAGATTGCAATTATGTATATGCATGTGGTACCAAAGGAATATACTGCATGTACAGTACAGTGACTATTCAATAAACTGTTAGGCGTCTTCAGGTCTATCGGTCACGGATCCCAAACAATTGTATGAGATCTAAAACAATGTTGAGTGAGTAGCTCACGAGCAAGAGAGCCATCACTCACCTTGAAGCCTTGCTTCTCTCTTCTCTCTCTGAGTCTCCGTCCGTTGGATGCCGGAAAAAGCCTATGAAGTTGTGCCATGGTTAACCCTGTCCAGCGATAAGAGGACAACTGCATACATGCTGGATCAAGAGTTTCTTCTTCTCTTGAATCTCAATCACCTAGAAGGACGACAACATTACAAAGTCACTCTACGACAATCAAGTTGATGACCTGCCTTGGATTCGACAGTGTTTTCGGCGATCAATTGATATACGTGAACGGGTTTCTTCTGTCCGATACTACAGGCACATCAACATTTGTCATGCAGGGACAGGTCTTGCCGCTTACCGATTGCATCTATCAATGGCCTGACTTTCGATACCCTCCTATAGATTTATTAGCAGAGAAGACGTCACAGGTTGATTGGTCACATCACCTGCCACCATCTAAGCATGAAGCGCAAGGCCAAGAACCACCGGTCAATATATGAAACGAATAGACACGGTGCAATTACTTACGGATCCATCCTGGTGGCATTCGTCGGTATCTCAATATATGATGTATGCAACCAAGGGAGGCAAGACTCACAAAAAGACGTGGTTGGCAACTGTGAGATTGAGACCCAAGGCACCCGCCTTGAGCGAAATCAACAAGACCTTGGGATTCTCTCTGTAAAATGCAGACGCGTCGAAAACCTGCTTGGTGACGGGAATAGCTTTCGCTTTGCCCTTTCCCTTATTCTTCTTTACCCGGGTCGAAATGTCTTCTTCAAAGTCATCATCGTCGGTGTCGTTTCCGGCGACGAGATCCGAGTCATTCCCATCAGCAGCATCTTCGTCATCCTCGACCGTCAGTTGGGTTTGTGTTTGACGCAGGCGAGTAGATGGGAGGGGTTCTCCGGGAGCAGGGGATTGGTCGGGATCAAGGGGAATGGAGAACCGCTCCAATACTTCCTGTCTTTTTCTTGCAGACAACTGACCGTCAAACCGAGCATATGGGATGCTGCAGAGATATTCAGCACAGCATTTGATCGTATTCAACTAGCAGACTTGCCCATTTTCCTCCAATGCCTCGCCGATCTATCCAACGTGTCAGCGTAAACATGCGACCATGATCCTGAAATACACTACCTTGTCCAAGAAAGAAGTAAATTGGGAGAAAACCAAGCTTTTTGCGTCGTGAGGAATCAGTTTCAAGAGGTGGATGAGTTGATCAATTTTGGCAGACGACCCGACGCATAGGTCACTCTCATCAATCCCTTGTTTCGTAAGGGCTTGTGTAAGGTCCGTGGGAGGTGGCGGCACCACCAAATCTTGCATGGTAAGAGGACGGCGATCCTACAAGCGAATTAGTCATGCAGTCCATGAGGATACATCAAATACGATACCATGGGACACTTTGGATCCCTTGCAATCACCTCCGATATACTATATCTATCGTGAGCTGAAAGAAAACGCTAACATACAACCCGGAACATACCAGGTCAAGCAGAAGACGTGGGTGCACGACGTAATTCTAGGATCCGTTATCACACCGAAACAAATAGGACATTCTTCGTTGTCCTCTATCGCTTGGAGGATAAGTGTCTCCAACTTCGCCTTGAGCTCGGGGGTGATTTGGACGGCCCTGCCGCTGGAAGAGTTGACATCCTCATTCGCCTGAAGATGGACCAGATAATCAGCTGGGATCAGTCCTGGGTGAAGAGCAATTTGACGCAGACGCGTAAGCATGCTCAGGACGTTGGTGGTTACCTAAACATACATGAGTCCAGTAGATGGTGAGATCGAGGAGAGACGCACGACAGGGTTCAATCCCCCGACTTGATTCATTAGGTTTTCGACTCGCTGTCGGGAAGCAAGTTCTACGGCATCATAAAGTTTCTGGAAAACGCGTTGGATTGACATAACACGGTGAATGCGATACTTACGCGTGCCTCATCGTTGAGTGTCACAGGGACGACAGTAATATCGACCTATTATCATGAGTCAGCGAATGGAGAGACCGACAGACAGAGACTTCACTGGTGGGAGTGGTACAAGGGAGTTTCCTTCACTATCTTGCATCTTGGGGTGCAATGTTAGGACTGAAAGTACAATTGCAGTGCGTCAGTCGAAAGCTTACCTCCTTCGTTCTCCGAAGGCATACATGACCCATCAAGGCCTAGCAGAGGGTCAGATTGATCGCTTGAGTGGCGGAACAAACTTACACGAAGCAATTCTGCACCAGAAGGATCTCCCTGTTTCAAAGGACGCAAAACGAGACGTTTGAAGAAATCTTCGTTGTCCAATGGGTGACAAATTTGAAGGAAGGTAAGGATAGAACCGAGATCCTGTTGAAATTAGCAGCGGAAATAAAATACAAGTCAAAGAACATGACCAACACCGGGTGAGTTGATCTGTGGAGGGAAGGTCAGATAAAGGACGGACAAACTGTTCATCGCTCACAATAGGGGTCCCAGAAAGCACCCATCGCCTTTCGGCAGTAAGCATGCACACCGCCATAGCCATCTTCGTCTTGGGGTTCCTGATGTTGTGACCCTCGTCTAGAACGATCCTCTGAGGACCAACCCTCACTTCAGATTTCTAGGCATGCCCAACGCACTGAGAAGCGTACCTTCCACTTCACCTCAAACAAGCCCTTTCCGTGCTTTTTCTTCTTCTTCGCGGGTCCTTCCCCCGCGGTACCATTCTGCCCGACGGTGCTAAAATCGGCGTCACCCGAAACAACTTGGTAAGTGGTGATCACCACATCGCGCGTCATCAGTTGTTGAGGAGTCATGTTGCGTCCAGCACCGTAGTAAAGACAGACAGACAAGGTGCCTCGGACGCAGTGCTCCTCGATCTGTTTTTCCCAATTTGAGATTACAGAGAGTGGGACGACTGTCATCAGCGAAGCGAGTGAGATAAAACAGCGTCATACACCATCATGTTGTTGCGCACCGATGAGGGTACTGTTGCAGTATCCCCTTGGGACATCCTTCTTGGTTGCAAGGATAAGGGAAATCATCGTGAGTGTTTTGCCCTACAAGAGATGTTAGATTCCGCCTTACATCTTCACTGTACCGCATACCAAACCCATGCTATCGGCTACCAAGGCACCTCGGCCAAGCGTTGGAGGCGAACCGATATCCTGCGGACTCTTGGTGGCGACTAGAAAAACAAAAAAATCAACCACTTTTCTGGATATCAACCAAATTAGACCGACGATTAAAATAGTACGGCTGGCGACAATCATTAAGTAGGGTTGATAATTACTCATCAGTCATGACAACATACCTTATTGCCCACCTTCCTATACTGCCAGAACTGTACTGGGCTGTCTTCCTCCTTGGTAGGTAACTTGGGGTACTCGTGGCCGATGCACCATTGAAGAGCTTGACTCTGAGGTTTACATGGTAGTCAGCGTGTAATCAAGACTACAGAACGAACGATTTACTTGGTGTTTTAGCAAATCCACAACCAACTCTCCGTTAGCAATACCCGGTGGATTAGGGTGTACGGGGAGATTCAAGATGTCACCTGTAGAGAGGAGCGTATCGAGCAATGAAGCACGCCGGTTTTCGTCATCCACTCTCTCGAGGCCGCTCAGCATCTGTGTAAGCTCCGCAGCCTTCAGGTATGCCTCATTTTGCTTTCTGATCGCTTCTTGCTGTGCTTCGCTCTGGGCGCTTGTCATCCCACGAGCCTGGCTAGGGCCAGGCATTCCCATTGTTGCCGCAAGCGCGGGAGCGTACGCGGACGGATACACTCCTCCCGCGACAGAGAGGGCGCCGGCGGCAGCTGCTGCAGCTGCAGGTGATACCCCTGGAACTCCGCCCCTTGCCCGTGGTGGGAAACCCGTCTGTCGAGGAGTAGCCCAGATAAGCATTGGCTCCAACACGTCTCGTTTGTCAGATGGTCCATATATGTTCAAGGACCTAAGATTTATACAGGTAAGCAGGGAACGAATGAACTGGATGATGCTTACATAGACAAGGAATAGCAGAAGCCACACACTAGAATGAGTTGCATCAGTTTACGACAATAAGGCGCATAGCGAGCGCCTTACGGTTTCCTTCGTGCATGTCACCTTCTACCGTGACCAGTCCCCGATCGAGAAGCGGGGCTAGCTGGGATGCGACATTTCTTGGGATATGTCCCACTTGAGCCCCACCTATGTTCTGGACTTGGATCGCATTCCTTTCAGATTTGTCGTGGGCAGCATGTCGGGAAGAACATCAACCAAAATCCTACCTGTCATATCGATTGTTCGGCTCCCTGACCAGCCTGACTTGTTCTCCGGGCCCAACAAGACCTACAGACCGGGTAAGCACGACAGAACGAGACGCTATGCGCCAACGCATATACCTTTGTAATATTGAACGCCCACAATACTGGTCTTCAGGACACAATAGAGCTCGTCGGCTGGTTCCGGTTCATTGGTTGCCACCTCCTCATCTTCCTCACCGAGTGACCCGCGTGCGCCTTGTGCGCCATTCATGTTCGGAAAGCTCGACTGACCAAACGACTGGGACGCCGCCATGTCATCCGCTTGGTATTTTCGTTTTTGTCCGACCATTGCACCGGAGGACGGCCCGGGCATAGACGACCCAGGCATGGGCATCATCGCAGGTGGTGCAGCGACTTTTGTACTGGCGGGCACATCTGCAGGATCGACGCACTGCACTGCGATGGCGCGCCTCACCTTCTTCTGATCCTCGGACCTACACACACATTCGTCGCCACCCCACATCCCGAAAAAAACACGTAAAACACACACCTAATGCTATTAAACCCAGTGATACTATGCAAGTCAGTGACGGCAAGCGACAGCAAAATGTTTGGTGTGACACAACCCCTATGTCGTTGACCCCGCTCTATCAGCTTCTTTTTCACAGCAAGGTTGCCGAGTGACGGGAACCTCACCAGTGTCGCCAGGAGACCGTTTCACCGAATTCGGTCTTGGCAATTTGACCGTACCTCAGACTGCCCACGGGAATAGGAGAGCCGGTGCAGGGTGCGGGCCCTTTGCACACTGCGCGGGTGCTTCTGCTGTACTTTAGACGCTCCTATGAGCATGACTGACCCCTGGCGTTGTGTAGTGTACTTACATCTATCGCATGCGCTGGCATGGTAGTCGACGCGCGTGATGGATAAATTTGAGCGGACCCGACACGAACGTCAATTCCGGTGTGAGCTGCTCGTCGTCACTGACAAAGAGCCTCGCGCTTAAGTTTGTCCTTGTTTGGACGAAACGCGTCGCGCTAATATACCACGTGCCACGTGATGGTCCTCCTTTTCAAGACGTATATATATGCAGCACAAAATCCAGAGCCTATGCGAAGAGTCACGACGCGGACGAGCTGCTCTCCAAAGATCTACATGCTTTTCTATCGTACAACTACCAAGGTGATCTGCAAATTCAGCGACTACCAAACTGCTCTTGAATGTAACAGTACATTGGCTGTAAAAGTTCAGGAAAGAAAGGAATCATCTCCTGCATATCTCGAAACGACCCTTTCATGCTCGTCTAGCATGAGGTGCGGGGCCGGAAAGGAAACTTTAACCTGCCATTGACGTCGTAGATCCCATATCCAGGTTCTTGAAGGTCAGAATAAATGTGTGCAAACCACCCAATGCCGCCTCCAGGAGCATTCTTGAGATCTAGGCAATGACTGTCAAGCAACTCGTAATATTGCTACAAATCATTGCGTTAGTTGGGGTAGGCGTGGCGGTCAGGCAGATGTGACGTACGTGCTCACTGTCGACGCTAGCAACTGCGTACAGGCTGTTGGGTTGGACACTTGGAGACGTGACGGAAGGCCAACCGTTCTAAGACGCGTGGTCAAAAAAACGGAAATAGCCGAGATGTGCTGAAAGACTGACCTCATCGAAGTACATCTTCTTTCCGTCCCCATGTTGAATGAACCAGTTCATATCACTCTCAACAATTGGCCAAGCCTGCGACCCAGTGGCCGCAAGGGTCGAGAAGAAAGGAAGCATGTGAATATTGATGTAATCGATGGCATTGAGAACATCTTGAGCACCCCCACGCTCCTGATAACCGTAAGCGAGCTCAGAAACGGTGACAGGGATTTGTACACCCTCAAGTCGAGCCTTGGCTAACAAGACTTGGGAAGCGAGTACAGCGTGGGGGAGGACGTTGTCAAATAATGGCTCAGAGCCGAACTGTACCCCACGGGTGACGAATTTGGCTTTGGGATTTGTGATGAGCGTGTTTATGAGTGAATCCCGGCGGGTCTCCCACTGATTACCACCAGTGAAACCAAACTGCGGAGAGTGAGCGAGGGGGCGAAGAGAAAACACGTAACATACCCATATGAGTGCATGAACCCCGAGGCCGTTGTTCCATGCGGCATTCACGATTTCATCGCTGAGGCCCATGTTGGAGGAGGATGACAGCGAGAGACTGTACGTACTAGAAACCATAATTGTCACAAAAGCCATAGAGGCGGACATAACGGCCATTGAAGTTGTTTCTGATGTCAGCAAATTCAGCATTGAGTTGGTCTGGGCTCTGGCCTGAATCCACGTGAGCCTTGAGGAGTAGAAGGCGAGATGAAGAAGACGGACAAGCAGTGATCTCGTAACTGAAGCCCATGAACGCGTACTCGCCATACATAGGGCACCACCAATTATCGAGTGAGTCGGGTAGAGTCGATGGCATTTGAAAATTCAACGACGGAAAACATCTCGATGATGTGGGGAAAACAGAAGCGTTGGATGCTGTTGTGTCAGTGGTGATCGAGGTAGGCATAGTTGTACTTGTGGGAGCATCTGAACAGGCGGATGATGGCACGAGTTCGCAACTTTGCGGAAGGGGACTAGCGAAGAGGGGGAAAGAGAATGAGAGGAGAGAGAGGAGAGAAAGGAACATATCGAAAGGAACGGGGGACGGAATGAACGCTGCATGGTCGACTTTATGGCATAGCAGTATGGGGACAGTATGAATGGTCCGCTCCGTCCGAATGATGATCTAACAGACCCCGTCCCCCCTAAATCGAGATCTTAGAGCTGTTACAGCTGGTTTCTCATCCTTCGGATTTTATGAGCGAAACAAATAACACTAACCCGAATGTAACTTACACCTTGAGGTGTCGATTGCATACCCCACTTGGACTTTGAGCGGCCGAGAAGTACAGAACCCAGGTTGTCAGGGGGGATGATGTTGCTAGACTTTTATCTGGTTTGCTGCTGGAAGTTATGGTTGGTGTGACATGTATTCAAGCTGTGTGCGCGGGTGACAGAAATATACTTGTAGACTTGTAAAATAACCAGCGTTGAGCAATGAGCACGGTGGCTATCATGCTTTTAACGGCGCCATTCCAAGTGTATATTCTCATAGGGCTGTGCTTAGTCCGTCCTCAAGCTGATAGTAATGACGTAAATAACTGACCTCAAATGATTGATTGATTGGTATTCTGCATCACGGATGTTCCAGCATTTGCTGCATATGACCTACTATACCCTTTTTTTTCCGCGGACACTTCTCGGGGGATACGCAAAGCACCCCCCTTATAGGTCTCGTACACTATATTAATCATCAGGTGGACCACAAACGAGACTAGCCATTGGACGTTTAAAATACTCACTGATGGCGGGGTGAAGAGGGGGTAATGGTCAGGGAAAGCTGACGTTGGGATAGCATGCGGTTAAGTAACATCACGTCCGAATGACATATGTACTTTGGTTGAACCGGACCTCGGATCCTTTCTATCTCCATTGACGATTGCACAAAGGCCCTGGGCTAGACTGTCGCGCTCAATCTCCATTTAGATGTTTGTTCTACTCTACTCACATCATAAGTAACAATCCTAAAGTGCAAAATTGCGATCTAGAGTTTGGCACTTAGCCGAATAGTCTCGCTGCCGTGTTCGGATTCGCGATAAAACTCAAGGAACTACACCACGGGAACGGGGGTGACCTATGAGCAGGATATAGCACATGATAGATAACTTACGAACGCACGGCCGAAGGCCAAATGAACCGCTTATATTCCCGTGTCGTCCGCTTCCCGTGAATAGACAACCTGGCAACTGATCCTTATCGTCAGATAGCCCCAAATTCGGCACACGAATATGGTTATATCCTCGACGCATCTCCCAGGGTGTCAACGAACTTAAGGTCGAGATCAAGTCATGTCGGATTGTGATAGAGTGAAATTCTGATGGTATACTCACCCTTTAAATCCCTTTCCCATAAAATGCCTCGCTAACGCAAGTTGGCCCACATCTCCAGCTATTCGAGTTAACCTGCAAAAGAGGTCCGTTCCAGGACGGCACCATCGTCAGTGGTCACGGACAAAGAGCCTCGCAGAATGCACAAACGTTTACCCTTGTTTGGACGAAACGCGTCGCGCCAATGTAGCACGTGATGAGCGCGCTTCCTCCTTGTCGCTCGTTTTCACCCGTCGCTCGTCACCGTTCAGTATGGACCACGCAGACAGCCCTGCGTACGACCCAGACCAAGATGCAGCAGAGAAACGCGATATCCGCAAGAAATACCGTCTCCTTGAAAAAAAGACAGGAGGTACGTCCAACGCCGTCTTGCCCAAAAACGCGCCATGAACCGAAAACGCTGACGCAATCCAGAGAACTTGCGACCCCAGGACCACGACGCAGAGGATCTTGCGGGTCAGATCGCACAAGCGGACGAGCTATTTTCCAAAGGTACGTGTGCACGCCTATGCCGTCATACCGTCTCACCCCTTGAGCGTCCACTCGTACAGTCAAGAATCCGACTGAAGCGACGCTCGACTCGACGGTCCTTCGAAATGTCTCGAGTATCGGCGCGCAAAAGGCGCGCGCCATGAAACTCGGCTCAGCCGCGTTCGACATGGACGAGTTTGTGTCGAAACTCATTACCTTCATGGGTGGCAGGCAACGATTCGAAGACGAAGAGGGGGAAGAGATGGAGGTGGTGGAAGAAAGTGCACTTGATTGGGACAAGATAGGTCGAATGGCCCTGGCAAAAAGCAGACGAGTCCCGGTCACTGGTTTTATGTACCCGCCTTCCGTCGTTCCGCTGGTTTTGGTTATTAATCGACTTCCAGGTTAGGCCCTCTCTCGATAGAGCAGAAAAAACGAGGCCCGATTAAGCGTCACCAGCAGGAGAAGGTCCAAGAGGAAGAAAGTAAGCCCCAAGAAATAAAGGAAGATGATATCAAGAGGTCCGACAATGAAACAACCAAGAACGTCCTCAAAGTGCGTTGAATCTCAGGCACTTGAAACTATATTACTGACAAGAATCCCAGATCAAAGATATTCTTGAGGCCACTGGGCCAATCAACATCTTCAAATTCATCGTCAATCCAAACGATTTTGCGCAGTCTGTGGAAAATCTCTTTTATCTTTCGTTTGTCATCCGTGACGGAGAATGTGCATTCGAGATCAATGACAACGGCGAACCTATCGTCAGTAAGTGAAAAACACCCATCTCGCCTAACGGTGATGAAAGTGTGTTGCTAGTGCGTTGCGAACAACCGACCATGGAAGATAGAGCTGGAGGCGTTCACGCTCGGCAGATTGTTATGGAATTTGACATGGCTACATGGAAGGTAGGGTTCTTGAACTACCTCAACCACACCGCATTGATGTGTGTTGTCGTCCAGCGCGCCATAGAAGTATGGAACATCACTGAGTCACGAATTCCCCAACGCCCCTCTGCGAAGACGAAGATTGGCGACAAATGGTATGGTTGAGGGCTAGTGATAGAGTATACAATCGTCTGCTAGATCATGCACAGTGCCAACCTAGCATATTGTACAATATAATCTCTTGTCATTAGTTCGTCTACTTTGTACATATCCACAGATCTTGTTTGTGGACCTATTAGCAACTATCACAACGAATGTAATGATCTATTAGTGATGTAGATGTGCGAGGATATCAATGATTGAAACAGGCCGAATGAATGTGAGTAAGCATAGCAAGAGTGAAGAATGGGATGTTCTCCAGAGACATCCAACAATACCCGCTCCAAGTTCATCTAGCACAAGGTGAGGGGCTGAAAGGTGAATTTTTGCCCGCCATTGGCATCGTAGATCCCATATCCAGGCTCTTGACTGTCAGAGTAGACGTGCGCAAACCACCCGATGCCGCCCCCAGGAGCATTCTTGAGATCTGTGCAGTGGCTGTCAAGCAACTCGTAATATTGCTACATATCACCCCATCAGCTCGGGTAGGCGTGCTTAGACAGATGTAACGTACTTGCTCACTATCGACACTAGCATCCGCAAGGAAGCTGTTGGGTTGGACACCTGAAGACGTGACGGAGGGCCAGCCATTCTACGACGAACGGTCAAAAATTGGACATGGGCGAGATGCTGAAGGACCGACTTCGTCAAAGTACATCTTCTTCCCGTCCCCATTCTGAATGAACCAGTTCATATCATTCTCGACAAGTGGCCAAGCCTCTGCTCCAGTGGTCGCAAGGGTCGAGAAGAAAGGGAGCATGTGGATATTGATGTAATCGATGGCATCGAGTACGTCTTGAGCACCACCGCGCTCCTGATAACCGTAAGCGAGCTCTGAAACGGTGACGGGAATCTGTACGTCTGCGAGTTGAGCCTTTGCTGAGTAGACTTGGGAAGCAAGATCATCGTGGGAGAGGACATCGTCGAATAATGGTTCAGAGCCGAACTGAACGCCACGAGTGACGAATTTGGCTTTGGGATTTGTGGTGAGCGTGTTTATGAGTGAATCGCGACGGGTCTCCCACTCGTCACCACCATCGAACCCAAACTAGAAAGTATGAGCAAGGGAAAGAAGGTGAACACGAAGCATACCCATATGAGCGCGTGTACTCCAAGGCCATTGTTCCATGCGGCATCCACGATGTCATCACTTGACGCTCAAGTTAGAGCCTAAGGATCATGTGTGTCAACGAGAGTCCACGCACTAGAAATCATCATTGTCGCAAAAGCCGTAGAGCCGGACGTAGCGACTATTGAAGTTGTTTCTTATGTTGGCAAAGTCAACGTCGAGCTGGCTTGGGCTCTGGCCTGAAGTCACGTGAGCTTGAATTAGCAAAAGTGGGGAGAAGAGGGGGACAGACAAGCAGTAATCTCGTAACTGAAACCCAAGAACGCGTACTCGGTATCCGCAGAACACCACCAGTTATCGAGTGAATCTGGGAGACTTGATGGCATTTGAAAATCCAGCGACGGAAAACATGAAGTGGAATAGGAGCTTCGCGGAAGCGGTCTGGCAAAGAGAGAAGAAGTGAAGGAGAGTATGAAAAGGAAAGGAAGGAACATGAGTCGAAGAGACGAACGAGGAGAATGGACGCTGCCAGCATGGACGACTTTATGGCACTCGCAACACAATACAATGGGCGTCGCTGTCAGCCTGTGGAACCAAGCCAGTTCCGAATCGGTAATCGGGACATGTAACGCCACCGTGGACCTACCCCTGGCAGTCCTGTCATGTTGCAGGATCAAAACGGTCTGAATCCTTCCGAGCAGAACAATGCATTGATCAACCGGATTTTGTTATTGTCCAGCGGGTGGCAATTGGAACAACGGACGTGCTGACTAAGCAAGTCACCGGAACCTAAACAAAGTTGCATGTTCATTGTTTCTGACAGGGTTTCTGACATATCGTCCTCACAGATTTACCCGCCGATCTCAGTGTGCAATGTGCATCGCTACCAGGTGTATAAAAATTCGACGATATGATACCAGTGAATGGTACGACTGCGCAATGACAAATAGTCATCAATCAAGTACATAACAGCGCCGCATCGGATAGCAACGCAACACACACTAATATCAAAAGTTGCTGTGCCTCCCAGGAGAGAATATAAATGGGTACAACGACATTAGAAATACGCAGTTCTCTTCTCTTCCCTTCTCTTCATATCGTCTAACTTTTTAATCGCCCCTGTCTATTCTCGTCATGGTCTTCAGACCCGCTCTTCTCATCGCCGGCGCTGGCCTCGCTGTCGCTCAGTCGTGAGTCATACACATATTTCCAGCGCCTCCTCTCGCTGATCCTATCATCCCTTCAGTCTCTCGAGCCAATGTTCCTCAACCCTCCTCGCCATCGCGGGCTCTCAGCAGGCTACTTGTCTTGACCTTGCTCTCCTTGCACCGCTTGCTGTGTCAAACACCACTTCTACTTCCATCATTCCCACCGTCAACACTTGGTTGACCGGAGTGTGTGCTCAACCAGCCTGTACCAACGCTACTCTCCAGGCTGTCGTATTGAACATCACAAGCGGATGTTCTAGCGACCTCGCCAGCCTTGGACTGACCACCAACGACACTTCCTCACTCGTAACGACCGTTCAAGCTTACTACCCTACCGTTCGCCAAATCGCATGTCTGAAGGAGTGAGTCGACCGTTCAATCACACTCTTCCCCATCGACTCATTGTTGCTACACAGCACGTCGGCAAACACCCTTTGTGTAACTGAAGAGCTTACTGACATTCAATCGGCAACCACCACACTTTCTATCAACAACATCATTGGCTTGATCACGCAGGCTATGTCTGGAGCAACGATTAATATTCCTCAAAATGTAACATGTTCCAACTGCTCAAAGGCTGCATACGACATTGTCGCTCAGTCGTTCCCTTCGGTTGTATCGGGTGAACAATCTACCTTCCAGTCTGAGTGTGGCTCTGCTTTCACCGGTTCGTGTTCTGATCAATTCCTAATACGACATTAAATTCATGCATTCGAATAGATGGACAGATACCTTCCAACATCCAGGAGACTGCCACCAACTCGACGAGTTCGACGGGTGGAGCTGCCTCTGTTTCTGTCAGCAACCTTAACGTTGGTGTCGCCATGCTGGTTGCTGTGTCCTCTGCTTTCGCCGTTTTTGCTTGAGAGCGTCGCAAAATGCATGTATGAGGATTTTAGTTACGCCTCACGGATACTGCACTTGAACTTTGACCATACTAATGGACGTATTTATTCCTGGACGCTACGCCTGGTTTTATCCAGTGCTTGTCCGTAGACAGTAGTTTAAAATATGAGCTCTTTTACGTCAGCATCACTCATACTGCGGGGACATTGCAGGCAAGCCCGAGTGCCGTTGTGAAAAGCATTAGTGTCATTGCAACCCATTTCATCTCCCTCAAGCCGTCAGCTGGCTAAAAGAGCCAAGGCGCAATTCTTTTTCCTCAACGATGTCGACCACATCCACACCGCGTTCTGCTCGGTTTGATCTCCCCCCTGCCCCAACCCACTCCCCTTCAACCGCAACCGACACTGGGCTTGCAGAATGGACAAACCGAATAAAGGCGATGCAACGCCAGGTCGACGCAGACGATGAGGCCGAGAAACGGCGTTTAGAAGAAGAGATCATGAGAGCCAGGCTCGCAAGAACGAGAAGGAACAGAACAGGCCAGAGTGGCGATTTCGGTGTGGGCATGCATGGGATCGATTTGTGTAGGTGACCTGGCCCTACCACCAAGGGGAAAAGCGCTTGTCTGAACCGGTCTCTGTACTCCAGCTACACTCCAGAACGCCTCTGTGCGTGCTGCCGAGGCTGATCTGGGAACGTCTTCGTCTTCATCTGACAAACCGTCGACTGTCTCGTTGCCAAGACCTGCGATAAAACAGACCATGACGGGGGCGAAGCCAACGCCCATGTCACTAGCGGCTTTCATGGGAGGGAACGCAACTGGTCCCCGACTCAGGCGGCAGGAGCCGCAGGCGAATACCAGCTCCGCATATGATGGACGTGGGGATCATGGTCCGATACACCCAGTATTCGGTCGTGGCGGTATTGCAATGCCTGGCATGGTCGGACATGAGGCTAGTGCTCCTTCGACCTCGCCCTCTGCATCGACTTTTGTGCCACAATCCCCTCCGTCCCAGCCCACCCCAGCCACCCCGCAGACAGTGTCGTCAGAGCCCTCTCGTGCACGTACGATGAGCACATCGAACGTCGCTCGTAGGTATGCCGAGAAGATCGAGGAGCATGCTTCTAGTCAATCATCATCCTCCAAATTGCCCTCTCAAGTCATTCGTGACCGTCGTCAAAGTACGCCCCATGGCAGTTTTTCAGAACTCAAAGTCGCCCCCACTCCCTCATTAACTTTGTACCCACTCTCTCAGAATCTCGGAGGGAGGGTTGTTTCCCCAGCCAAAAGCCCAATCGTTGAATCGCGTCCCAAGACCCTTTCTGCTACAGATATTCGTCCAAAGACGCCCACCACTTCAGAAGTGCGTCCCAAGACACCCATGTCTGACTTTCGGCCAAAGACCGCACCGGCCATCACCGAAACACGCTCAAAGACGCCCTCTATAAGTTTCCCCACGAAGCCCCTCGCTGACGAACCACGTGCCAAAACTCCAGGTACAGATACTACTCGGGCAAAGAACTCCATCCCATCCAGCCCCACTCGTACGAGTTTCTCCGGGGCACTTCCATGGCAGACTCCACGACACCGACCATCTCCCCAGTTACCGTCAGTATCGACTTTCCCCCCGAAATCCCCTGGGCCGCCGTCGCCTGCTCGTGGCACGTACGCACCGCAGCCTCAGCGTGGTATGTCCGCTCCGTTCTTGCGTCTGCCAGTCAACTCTTCCGTGAAAGACCCTACGCCGAGTATTAGCAGATTGCAGGGTCGTGGATTCGTCCAGAGCATGGTCCAAGCGAGCGATAAAATTAGTGGTGACGCTCATGGCAGCCCATCCGCCGCTCCAAAGCATGCGTTTTCCTCTACGTCGCCTGCACCTAGTCAGGGCGGGAGTGAGGCGCGGGAGAAGGGTGCTAGACGCGGTTCGGTGCTTGATCGATGGACTCCTATGATGAATGCCAACGGCAACAGCACACCACCTCCTCTTCCGACTTCTAAAAGTGCTACCCCAACGAGACCATACACTGCGCATGCGAGTGGCAAGTCAGGATCAGGGCAGGGACAGGACGTCTCGGTAGTCAAGACGCATGATACGGGACGGTCTGTTCGGAGCGCAGTCTCCCTTCCGTCGATGCCCAAGACGCCGCTCAAGAAATCCGACGGACTACCTACGCAAGACGTGGAAAAGCTCGGATCTTCAAGTACGATGATATCCTACATCAAACCTATCAAGACTGGTGATGACCCCGTTATACCCGACGTTGACGAACTAGGCGTCAAAGCACCTGAGGGAGGAGTTCAAGTGGGAGGGGCGGGGACGGGGACGAGCGGAGGCGATGCACATCACGGGGCTGTAGCTGGGACCAATGCATTCCTGGGCAAGGCGAAGATGCCGAGGGTATCCGCATCAGCACTGCCTTCGTCACCTGGCAAACCACTGAGTCATGTGCGTCCTCTTTGGTGACACTGAGCTTAAAATCGATGGTTGATGGATGCCCTCTCCTTTTTTTGTATTCTTGGTTTTGGTTGAACTTGAACTTGGGTGCATATACCTCATGTCGATTAATGGTGTAAATGCTGCCTGCGTCTTTTCTTTTTCTTTAAAACAATGGCATGTGTATATCGATCGTCTGGAACATAGCCTACCAAGGACAGGGCTAAGAAGCCGCGAAAGGCGAGGTTTGAAGAATCAAGTTCAAGACCGAGCGATGCACCTGCGGCATCCAACCATCCCTCCGCCATAGGCAACCAATTAGTTACTGGCCACTCGCCCGATCCGGCTTTACCTTCGTCTACTAGGTCTACTTCAAGCGCACCTGCCTCTTCCGGCTTGGGCGGATCCCAGACTAGTATTACTGGCACGGAAGAGCCCCCTGTAAAGACCAGTCCACCGAGCAGTCATAGTATGGGGATGATGATCACGGACCGCTGGACGGAGCCCACGCTGATCGGAATCAAGTCCACGTCGTCTAGGTCTAGTCACGGTGTAGCTCAAGGTGTCAAGCCGGGTGGTACAGCTGGTATGGTCGGACGTCGGGCTCTTCCCGGTCTCGCCAACGCTGCTGCTGCAGTCCCGGGTCCAGGTGCGGTGGGGGACAAGGACGAGAAGCCGAGAGAGGGACGCACGACGGCAGTGTCGCACTCACCGACGCGTCATACGCGGATCCCGAGTACGGGGAATAGAGCGTTGGTGATGGAGGTTGCGCAGGCGTTGAATGAGGCTGCGCAGCAAGACAAGGACGCGACGGGCGTTTCTGTCTCCGCCTCCGCCTCCACCTCCAGCCCCTCCCCTACCCCCGTTCCCGCACCGGCACCGAGCCCCGCGCGCCAGGTACCAAGCACAGGCTTCAGTAGTCCAGCGGCCGAGAAACGCAAATCGAGCTATGAGCGGTATTCGGCGATCACGATGCCCCCATTGGCGGAGGAGCGGACGCCTGCGGTGACACCAGCAAACACCATGTCGCGGACTGTGGGGCAAAACGTGACGTTGGGCGGCAAGGTTGTCAGTGAGAGTCCTAGTCCTTGGGGGAGTTTAAGCGGTGGCGCTTCGGCAGGCGCTGCTGAACAACCTCCGTCCCCGTCTGTATCTGCCAAAGTGCACATTGGTGAGGATCTGCGTTTGTATGTGTACGGTCGAGCGTGTCGTCTGACGTCTTTGACGTACATAGAACATGTCGACGTGCCGTTGCCCAAGGTGGATGTGACGACGCTGCTCAAGGTGGATCGCCCGACCAGCGGGTTCGTGCCTAATCTGGACCTGCGCACGGTTTCGGTTGAGGTCCTGTCCGTCGTGCACACGAGCGCGATGCCCGTACAACGTGACACAAACGTTTTTTACGACGGCGAGGTCCTCGTGATCGTGCATCGTGCCAAGTCGCGTGAGACCGGGCTCGTCGCGACCAAAGTGTGGTGTTGGAAGGGCAACAAATGTCACTTTGGCGATAAGGAGGAGATGAAGGTGGGCGAGCTTGCGAGGCGGTATGGGACCTCGGCGGTTCGTGTTTTCTCGCTCGTCCGTGGGCTGCTACGACTAACGAGGAGGCCTTTTTCGTGTAGGACGTGGTCGAGCAACAGCGTGAGCCAGCGGAACTTGTTCACGTTCTCGGAGGGCAACTTGCGATACGCCAGGTGAGGAGTGTGTGTGGTTTGAGGTGTTGTTGACTTGATTGCTCTTCCAGGGCACTAGGGCTCACTGGTCCTCGGAGAATACAGCGATGCATGTCGTGAGGTCCAACGATGGTCACGTCTTGATTGACGAGATGGATTTGGTTCGTTTTCTCTATGCACTGCGCTCTGAATGAAATCTTGATATCGATCCACCCACAGAACATCAAGAGCCTATGTTCCGGGTACAGCTACTGTATCACCACCATCTTGGATAACATTTATGTGTGGCATGGTTGTGGTTCGGTGGCAGCAGAACGGACTGCGGCACTCCGATATGCACAGGATATGGCTACCAAGGGGGCATTGGTGAAAGAGCTTGTGGAAGGCGAGAACGACGGGGATGAAGAAATGTTTTGGATGGTCGTTGGTGACTCTGAATCGTACGCCAAGGCTGATCATTGGAGGTGGAGGCATAGCATAGTGCCGTCCGAGCCTCGCTGTTGGCTTGTGGACGTAACAAGTTTGGAGACTCCGGTGAGCGATCCGCGCTACGACTCGTGTAGTGGACATACTTACCTTGTATAGATCCGTCCAGTTCCGACCGTGTTTGCAGAGACGATCCAGCAAGAATCAGTGTACATTATAGACTGCTTCTGGGAGTTTTTCGTTTTGGTGGGGAAAGATGCCCGAGCCAAGCGATCGGATATTATGCTTGGTATTAACACGGCAATGGTACGGTTCATCGTCCATGACCATCTGAGGAGGCTCGCTGATTATCTTGGCGGACGGTTTAGGCCATGGCACCGCTCGTCGCTGCTTGGAAGCCGTTCTCACCCACAATCCACGTGCTGATTCTGCCCACACAGCTGCCACTCGACATGCGGCACGCGTTCCGCAACCTGGACGAGCTCACACTGGTGAGTTTTGTCGAGTTTATGTACTCGATCTGAGCTGCCTAATTCATCGCTGGGATGATCAGAACGGTGGGTTCGTACCGGACCACATGAACATTCTGTCCACACAAGAAGCGATCGAACATGTGAGTGGCGTTTTCTCTGAACGTACGTCATTAAGTGGGATGGTACAGCTGCGCACGTCGTCTTGGGATCGATCTGCGTTGAAAGACCATACGATGCTCCCACTTGGCCTCGATTCGTCGCATGTCCTGACGTTGAACATTGAGGCTTAGGCCCCTTGGGGTCAAGCATTTGTTACGAAGGCGATGGTTTGCTCCACAGTTCATTGCTTGTGAAAATTTATTATCTCGTGTCTTGTTCTTGTTTTGATTGTAATGCACCGTTTCTTGTTACATACCCCAATAATAGTCTCCTGTGGGCTGCGCCGCGTCTACGGATCAGGGCTATCATCCGGCACAGCCATGCGATGACATCACTTGAAAACTTTTCCTTTCGGAGATGGCGAGAGAGAAAGATCGGCCATTGACTCGTCCATTTACGCTTTCCATTGAGTCGCCAGTGTGTACGTCCCCCCCTCACCCTCACCGCACTGTTCCTCCGCCGTGAGTTTCCTGCTCAAATTGCTGGTCTTCACTGAGCACTTGGGTATTATCGGGTCGGGTTGAAGCTTCGCCCCACGAATCACTAGTTGCATTGCGACTTCACCCAACACGATATCTACTTCCTTTCCCTCTATTCCATTCTAAAGAGGAGGTGTATCTCGATCTCGACTACATCATGTCTCAGGCTACCGAACCCGTTCCCCAATCATCCGTCCTAGGTATCCCAGGGTTATATGCGTTGACAGGGCGCACTGGTTGTATGCTTCAGCGTTGGATTTCCGTGCAACCCTCGCAACTCGACTAGTGTGCTATTTCCAAACGTCCGTTGCGATCATATCACGGAGTCGGTGGCACGCTATCGCGGACGCACACTCATCGGAACAGGTCTAGGACCTAGAAATACTTGGCTAGGCAGTCTTTCAAGGGTGGTCACACGGTAATTGCAGCCCGATAACTTACTAAAGAACTTGGCATATAGAACGTTAACTTTTAGCGAAGCCATCCAGGTCTCATGGAAATATGGTCCTCCAGGATTATACTGATGCGGGTTACTCGGCGCGGATTTCATGCAAACCACATCTATGATTTTATCTGGGACCCTTGTATTATTTCCTGTGGTCGGATAGAGAATATGAAGGCGCAGAAATGCATTCCCAGACTGTGGGCGGTGCTCAGGGACAATCTGATAGCCGCCAGGCTCTCGGTTGACCTGTGCTCTGGTTTCTAGATCATGTACTGTAGGTTGATCAGCCCAAAGTAAGAAAAGCAGCAGCACCAATGGCATGTCTGTGCCACGTGCCATAGGCTTGGTGACTTACCGGTATTGTCTCAGTCTGCTCTCCCTCCTACGCGTACCGATGAGTATCGCATCAAGTATATCTTGTAGTATCGTAATGTCTATCATTTTTATTTGAGTAGCACCAGTGTGTCAACAGGACTGCAACGTTCGCTTTGAGATTGCATTATTGTGCACATGTCGATCTGAAACCCATACGTGGTCTTTGTCCCACAAGTCAAGTCAGCCACCAACACCCAGCTTGTCCACTCTCCAGCATGAAGGACACAACTCGTCCTCACCCAACCCCATCCTCGCGGTCTGTCCCCTACAGAAAACGCAAGCCGTCTGGCAACGCATCTCCCACTCGCGGATCGCGTCGGACATACGACGCGTCCCAGACACAGCCGGGGACCCGCGAGGTGACATCTCCTTCAGACAGAGCAAACAATTTGCGCGGCAGCGAGGCACAGACCTCGCGTGCAGCATTAGGCTCTGTCGCGGACGACGAGCGTTGCGCACTCTTCAAAACAGGGGGGGATCATGCTATCTCTCGCACTCGGAGACATACCAGCCCGGGTGGGCCCGCACGCGACCGGCCATCGCATACAAGTGCGCTCAGCACACATGCAGACGTGCCAGGCCCGTCTCTTCGACTCCCCCTCACATTTGCGCCGTCGACGATAAATGCCTTTATTGGTCATAACAAGACAGAGTCCCCCCCGCCGGGCTCGGTGACCGCGTTCTTGCGCAGTATCGAACTTCCAGTCAAGCCCTCCAGCGCACCTCCACTTCGAAAATCCTTTTCTCTGAGTACCCCCCCTTCTCACCGCCTGCCGCCGTTATCAACAGGCAACACGAACAAGACAAACGGGGATGGCCACCAAGTCAGCCTGGTTTATAAAGGGTACCCTTTCACTTATGATCTCTCTGCGCTCCCCGACGACCCGAAGGGCACGATTACGCTACTCAATATCACTAAAAGCGATCCAGGTGCATATATCCTGGTTAGCGCACACTATCGGCGCACGGGCCGCTCAAGGGCCGCATGTGTTGTAATTCGATCTTTGCTCGATAACTTGGACACTCCATCCAGCGTCGATAAAGCAAAGGGAGACGGTACGCCCCATGCACGTCTGCGAACTCTGTTAGTTTGAGAATTTATTCACAGCTGTCCCCATTCCTACCTCGGCCACCTCTACGGTAACGTTGGTTTCTCCAGGTTCGCCTTGTCTCAAAGCGATCGACTGCACGAGGCCAGTGGTCAAAAGTGCGGCCATGCGACCGGCCATGCTGCTTCTGGCAGCGTGCGAGATGGATATCAGCCGGGAGCGTCCCGATGATCCGGAGAACGCCGGCCATGCAAATACGGCACACGACCTCTTTCGCGCCGTTTACGGGACCGTAAATGACGCTATCATTGCTGGGGCGATGCGTCCCCAACCCAAGAACGCGCTCGGACTCGAGTTTTTAAACAACAGAAATTGCTCATCATCCTCGTCGTCTGATTCAAACAGTTACCCACCCAGCAGTGCGCCGCCACCCCCACCGCCGGCGTGGGCTGCGTCCTCGACACGCCTCAAGGAATTGGAAAAAGAATTGAGCGTAGAACGCGTTACGCAAAAGAGGTTGCAGGAGAAACTGACGGTGTCGAATGATCGCTTGACGTGGGCCGAGGACAAAGTGCACACGTTGGAGTCTCGCTCTCGGGAGATGCGCGTTCAGCTAGACGCATCGCGAGATGAGAATTGGGAGCTGCGTCAACGACTGACCGCGTCTGAACAGAGGGCGAAAGACTTGGTTCAATGCGGGCCGAGTGCCGAGAATCGGGTCTGGGGAAGGCTCAAGGATTTGTTGTTTGATAATCTGGGGGGTGTGCGCGGTGTGTGAGTGCCTCGCCTGTCTGCTTCCCGTGACTCTCCGAGTCAGCGCATCCGAGTCTTTTTTCTTCCACCATGATTGTTGTTCTCTTTTTCTAGCTGTACTCCCATATCGCATTACCCCAGCATTCGCATGATCCCCTGTACTACTAGTACAAGTTCTCGGCATGGACCAACACCGCGCATATCGTATTCTACCTTAACCTCGCAGTTGTAGCCCATCGCAGTTTCAGATTTTTCAGTATAGAATTAATTTCTGGCATCATTGGGAAGATTTGCTCCGATTGATTTTGGAATAGTGATACAACTCGGAGCTCGGGGTAAGCGTTGTGCTTCTAGGGTGTACATTTGCATCTACCCGATCAATACTCAGTGCGGTAAGGTAAAGGGTCTTTGGCGAGGATTCCTACTCATGAGTTGAACTACCGACGAGATGAGATTCCTTGCTCGGCGACGCAGGTAAGGTGAACTTACTGCAGTCAAATAAGACTCGGCAACTGTACGCGCCCGGGCGTTGAGGCTAAGTTTCATCTCGCTTATTTCTCTGTCCACTTCTTCCATGAATCTGTGGTTTGGGGAAGAGATCACACCCACGCACGGCACATCGAACAAGGACACCTACTGAATGATGAAATCGACGACCTTGTGTTTGAGCATCGTTTCCGAATGAACGTTGGTGATCAAGAACGAGATGTCGTAACCCTTGTAATGGCATCAGGGCTGGCTTCGATCTCGTCACGTCCGATCAAGACCCACCGGGACAGGTTTCCTGCGCAGCACGACGAAGCTCTCGGCGCGCTGCATCATGAAGCGCGTGAATTTATGGCACAGGATACGTTCGATTTCATCTGCTTGTTTAATCTTGATGCTCATCCGTATCGAGTTGACCGAGGGCTCGATCAGCACACACTCGTTCTCATTGCGTGATATCGTGAGGGGATTGAGGAGGACTTCTTTTGATCCGCTGTGTTTACAAGGCGCGGTGGGGTGTTGGATGTGATCGTGGGTGGTTTTGGGAGACGTACATACCGTGCTTCAGCTTCTGGTTTGTTGTGCCGCTCGACGACCTAGGTGCGATCCGTCGTCGTTAGAGATATGGATATAGATATAGATGTCACGCACCTGCGACGAAAAGTTTTCGAGTGTGAGGGCTGCTGTGAGGGATGATCTGACTGCGGCGAGATACGGTCTAAGTACGTTGGACTGTTTGCACGCGTCAGTTTTTCTTCGCTAACGGATATTCGAGCGTTGACACTGACCATCTGGACGACGACGGACTGCGACGGACCACGAGATCATTGCAAGCGGAGTTTGAAATACCCTCTGACAGTTCGATCTCGGATTTTTTTTTTGGTTTGACCTTTTTCAAAAAAACTTGCTTGTCATGGTCGTCGCTATTGCACCTTGGTACGCGTCGTGTCCGTGCCGCACTGAAGTACTTACTGACGAGCCATGTATCCTGTAGGAGTATCGTGTTGACACCCGGCAACGTAGAGGTCATCATCCCTCAGGGTGATCTCCAAATTAAAAATGCGGCTCTTCCCGACGAGCTACAAGACAAATCTGCTAGGACGTCCGTCAAGCTCACCTACCAGAGTCTCGCCTCGCTCAACTCGGAGGATGAGGATGATGACGACGACGATGACGACGACGACGAACCCAAAATCGCTGCGGTAACCACTGTGCTCTGCTCGCTCACCCCCGGCAAGGTACGCGTTCTCTTTCATATGGACACGTCCGAGGACGCGTCTAATGTACCTGCTAGATTGAGCAGTCGCCGTGCGAAATCATCCTCGAGCAGGATACGGAGTACATCCTCGAAGTTGTCGGCAAAAAGTGAGCGAGGACACGTCGTGTATGTACATGGCTAATGGCACGCTTTTTTCTTCCTCGACAGTACGATCCATTTGTATGGCAACTACATTGGTATGACGTGACGCGCTTTTTCCTCCATACTTTGCTCACTCCCATGTCACCAGACCAGGTTCCCGTTGACCAGCCACCTTTTGGATCGGACATGGATTCAGACGAAGAAGATGAAGATGACGAAGAAGAGGCCTACAACCTAGGTGAAGTCAGCTCGGACGTTGAAATAGAGGTCGACGCTGATGAAACCGCTCTGGACGTGGAAGACGACGACGCCGCGTGAGTTGGGTCATCAGTGGCTAGGTTCCAGAGATTGACCGTGCCGCTTTCTGCAGCCGCTTTGAAGAAATACACGACGAGTCACCCAAAAGCCTCAAGCGTCCTCGCGACGATGATGTGGAAGCTGAGGAGCATGACGAGAAGTTGTCCAAGTCGCAAAGGAAAAAAATGGCAAAGAAGCTCAAGGCTGTGGACGGCAAGGCTGTTCCTGTCTCTACGCCGGAGAAGAAAGTAGCAGAAAAGAAGGTGGAGGAAAAGGTGGAGGAAAAGAAGAAGAAGAAGGAGAAGAAAGACAAGACGGAAAAGAAGGAAAAGGCTGAGCAGAAGGATGGCGAAAAGAAGGAAAAGGGAGACAAAACGGCCGAGCGTTCCCTCGAGGGAGGCGTCAAGGTCCGGGATTTCAAGGTCGGTACGGGCAAAATGGTAAAGAAGGGCGACAAAGTCGGCATGCGTTATATTGGCAAGTTCCTCGACGGCAAGGTCTTTGACAAGAACACCAAGGGAAAGGCTGTAGGTTCCTTTCGTCGTGTACTTTGAATTACTCATAACGCCACGTCTTAGTTCTTCTTCAAGCTCGGACAAGGTGATGTCATCAAAGGTAGGACAAATTTCCTTGTACACAAAATATGGTGCGCTTACTGTGGTATCAGGTTGGGACGTTGGAATCGCCGGGATGCAGATTGGAGGAGAACGCGAAATCGTTGTTCCACCATCGATGGGTTACGGCAACAGGAAGATGGATGACATCCCCCCCGGTTCTACATTAAAGTTTGGTGCGTCACAGCTGATGGCCCGTCAAACTACATGACTGATGTACTATCTGTTATCAGAGGTAAAACTTTTGGAAATCAAGTAACACGGTACGCCGTTCCGCGGTCGGGTAAGGGTGGTGATGGAGGTTTGGTGTCACATGCGCGTAGTCGTTAGCAGTTGCACTTGTGGTTGCCCATATATCAAATTAGACAAGGCGTTGTTTTGTTAATGACTGTCGACCCTGCATTCGTCTGGGGTGCGCTGGCCGTGCGGACGCACTGCTTTCTGGACCCTGAAACTACATCCGTGCCACGTGCACCAGCTAGACGAGTTAGTGATGCTCAGATCAGCCAAGAATGTACTTACTGTAACGCGAGAGCCGGGGACTACGAATTAAAAAATAAAATAGAAACACAGCTGTCAATCAGGGGCGACGACACCCATTACACAGCCAGCTTCTGAGACCCCACGTATGAAAGCATATACCGTTGTGGGCGATTCATTCCAAACACGCAGCGACTTCCCTTGAAGAAGTCCCATTTGGACCACCGACCGGTGGATGTGTGTGGTGCAAACCCATGACATGTTGGTGGCGGTCAAAAATCTTGACAGCTAATTGTAATTACTATCGGGAAACAATGGCGTTGCAAACGTGTTCACATGAACAACGGGACCGGATCGGAAAAAAAAAAGGGAAAAAACCCGCTCTAGGGGGAGGAAAAAAAGGGAAACGGACATTTCATCAACACGTTCCGAAACGGTCGTTCATATACGGACAGATCAGGTATTGTGGCTGGCCCCCATCAGCATCAACGGGTGCGAGCTGTTCCGCGCGCCCAAGTCACTGTCTGGTTAATCATCGTCGGCTGGAGCTGTCAAGGTCCACATCTGATGGTGAATAAGCGTGCATATTGGGCTTGTGGACAGTGGAAAATATATATCCAACCTGCCGCAAATACTACCGGTCGTTCATGTGTACTTTTCTGGTGTGATATAGGACATTGCGGCGACCCGAAGCTCGGAGGGTGTAGTGATTACCAGGAGAGGAGCTTCATGCGTCTGTATTCGCATTGAACAGTGGGTGGGCGAGTCGGCAGCGTAGAAACGGCGAAAAATATAGCGGATGCACGGCATATTCAGGGGCCATTGGGAGGAACGGTGGGCTATGTTAGAAACCAAGGGGTGCGTGAAAAGAGGGTGGTGGCGCGTAGAAGTCGGACCGACAACGCAGGGTTGGGACCACATGAGGCATGGTATGGTAGCAGTAAAACAGGTGGTTGGAGACGGAGACTTCGAGTCTTGAGAGAGAGGAATAGAAAAAACTTTCTGCTCGATTGGTCTTGTCCAGTCGGTTGTGGCTGCATCTCATCTCATCAGAAGAAAATAAAATAAAAGAGAAACGCCTTCAAATGGGAACAGATGAAAGCGATAAGGAAGAGAAATTTCTCTCGTGTGGACGTGTGGAAAGGTGGCGCTTTTCGGAGAAAAGAGAGCATGTCACCACCGACATATGAAAGTCCGAAATCCATCTGAAAACTCAGATAGAGGGGCAATTAGGGCTGCACGTCACGTCTGAAAAAGAAAAGCATATTTCGGGGAATGAATAAACGGTCCAGGCGGTCCCTCGATATGGTACCTCACCAGTATAATGGTCTGCCATCGTGATCGTGAAACCGATAAACACCCACTAACAGGGTGCCAGCACAACCTCATGGTGCTAATGACCTTGGTGTGACCGAAAAGACACCGGCCCACAAACTATAAAACACGAGCGGACGGTCAGCATGAGCATTCAGACCCTCCCCGAGCATCCACTCCCTGGACTTCACCAATGCGCTTCAGGAGACTAGAAACGACTTCGGTCGATGCAACTAGTCTCCATGGTCACGTATCTCCTACCTGGTGCGTACCTTCCTCCCTGTCCACGTAACTGGGTTATGGGGAATGGACACCGCACGCGTATATTGGTATTGACCTTCAGGGACGCTGCGTTCTCTGGTATGTGCGCATTTGCTGCTGCATGGTCGGAGGCACTTCCTTCCCATTGTACTGCAGACAGCTGCCACTGTTTCCTGGCTCACGTCCCAGTACATACCATGGGAATGGAAGAAGCCTCGGACCATGCGATGTGGATGTCAACATCGCAAGACCAGTGTCCTTGAACGAGTGTGGGGAGAGCCCGTACACTTTTCCCCTGAAACGGAAGACACTTACCTAAATGTTTACGTCCCGTGTCTAGGCCAGGACGCTAGTCTGAAAGACTGCCTGAAGAGCGTTGCCTGGCAAACCTTGAGAGATGAACTAACTTCCTGCATGCTGTCCAGGACCTAGTATGGATCTGTCAGTAAGAAGCTGTTTCTTTCTATTCCTCGTTCACTTACAGAGGTCGCAACAGTAAGTTCCGCCCATCATGATGAAGTACTGTTGCAGAAGAAGTTCTGGTGGCGGGTGAAACGTCAAAGTTGCGCTTCCCTGCAACTCAATTACTTGATCCTTAGGTGATCTCGCCAGGATATTCGGCACAAGCTGACGTTGTCTCGCAAGAGGCTTTCTTCCTCCACCTTGGTCTTGTCTGTGCACCCGCCTTTGCTGGCCCGTGGCTTGAGAAGTAGGCGCGTCGATCAGGGGAATCCATGTGTCATCAGGCTGGTGATGGGGTGCGAGGATTGGTTACCAGTCTGCCGGCTGGACACGCCTTGCGTCGGAGGTGGAAAACCCTGAGTGAGTGGCGACCCATGGTCATGTTCGTTTTTTGACCAATATTAGTTCAGTATCTTTCTTCAACATCCGAGTCAAAGAGCGGTATTTAAACGGAAGTCACTGCCCGTGCTCAGCGCAGACTCCCGTTGTGGACTTTTTTTTCTCTCACTTGTCTCTCACTTTCTGTCTAGGCTCGAAGGCATCAGTCCCGTTTTGCAAGTAACACAAGTCTGTTCAAGTTCCAGCTCATCGGTTTTGGGGGACTTATTACTCGGGTGGTTTGTAAAATGCGCTTTGCGCCCATCTCTCTGTCAAATTCCGTCTTCCTCACGATACATTGCACTATTTCAGGTTCCTGTCACTCGACCCGCCTAGTTCATGCACTCGCTGCGGCCCGAGCACGCTTCAACACCAGTAGAATGCAAGTGGGTACCCATTCTAAGCTGCAACATGTGACTGCTGACGTTTAAATGTGAAGCAAAAAACCATCATTGTGATACCTCTTGGACTCGGAGCACAAGCATCTAGGCCCTTTCGGCGGCGTTGTACTCGGTTCGGAACTCTTTTTTTTAGGATCCGGGCTGGGCAAGCAACGAGTGGCGGAGAGTCACATCCACTTTTATTATCAGCGTCCAAAATGCGGTTTGCTGGTTCCCTCTGGCCCCCTGGTCGATTTATCGGGCAGACATCGCGGCTTCTTGACTGGCCTCGACCATTCTAGTCGTCTCTCGATTTGGAAGAGGTCGTATTGTCAACTCCGCGAGCTGTATCCGCTTAGTGGGACATCGTACCAAGTCCGCCTTCGCGGAAGCAAGCTTTACTTCACGCTGAGATAGCCACACTACTTTCCTTTTCCGGGATATTCGCCAATTGGGCCCATCGATGCATCGATGAGGTTTCAAGTACGTTTCCCGTCATCTGATAGGTGGGAGGTTCAGATAGACGGGATAATGAACTTACATTAGGAATGCCATGCGGTTTGTGAGCTGCGAAACTCATACCTAGTGAGACAGGATAAGTGAACAATTGGATATATAAATGTTGAGGTTGCGGGAGACAACTTTTGGTAGTCACTCGACTTTAGCAGTTACGGTAGTAAACAGTGTACTATATAGATTACATCAGCTAGCAGCCACTAGTCTTTGAGACAGTTTCGAACACTAGTAGAATCACTACTTCCACCATTGTCAACAGCATTCATTGGCTGGTGCTGTTCCAAGAACAAGGGGAAGATCTAAATCCTGAACAAGAGGAAAAGATGGTAAGACAAGGGTTACAAGACAGTCTCAGGGACTCTCAAAGATATGGGACCATGACTAGAGCATGATTGAGGAAGATAAGATAAATAAAAGAGCCAAGTAATCTTCCATACATTGTGGCCAACGGCGGGTGGCCAGCAAGATGTTTACTTTTGTTTGTACCTAAATAAACTGTGTTCTCGGGTTGCTGCTAGTGTCGAAAAGGGCTGACAACTCTAGCTAATCACTTATCTGGTCGGAAAAGCAGATGAAGTATAAGCAATTCAGTGGACATCACCAGCATTGGGTATGATTTGCAGTGATACTAGGCTCCCTCCCCGAGGCTCCATAGCTTCAACTTTGCATCCGAACCCCCTTTGACACCCCATAATCATACATTATCAACGACGACGACGTGGGCAAGTACACAAAATGCTACTACATGGTCTTAAGCCCAGTGGCCAGGGATCACGGGGATCGAAGAGGACAGACCACCGTCCACAGCGATGTTCTGTCCATTGACATAGCTTGATTCGTCTTCAGAGCAAGGGAGATCAGCGTCAAACGTATAGCCCACTAGGAGCGTATCCGAGCCTCACCGGATGCCAAGAATAGCGCCATCTGCGCAATTTCTACGCGCGTGGTCAGCTCGTGGAAGTAAGGTTTGCCACATGAAACACGTACCCTGCGGGACTCCGTATCGGCCCATTGGATTCAATTGTCCGATCTTGTTTGCCTTACCTCGTTCACGAGCGGTATCGAACAATAGCATCGTCATGTTTGTCTCGATCAAGCCAGGGCAGATCGAGTTTACCCGAACGTCGGTCTTTTGTAATTGGTATACACTCGTCTTCGCGATCGAGTTGACGCTGTAATAGGGCTAAGATCGTTGTACGAGGGGAAAGGCGAAGTGATCTTACGCAGCTTTACTTGCACTATCTGGGTCATTGTTTACATCTTGAATGTAGCATGAAGGAGACGGACTTACAATCGATGGTTCCCGCGCCAGAGCGCAACCCAGCAACTAGTAGAACGGAATGAAAAGCAGAAAAACTAAAAGCGAGGGCAAGACGCACCAGAAGCGGTCAATATGATACTACCGCTACTCAACGTCTTGCCGCTCGAAGGATTCGTGCGCATCATAGCTTGCGAGCCATATTTTACCGCTAAGAAGCAGCTGCAGGGCGAGCGTCGATCAAGTATTCCCAGAACGTGGTGACTCTACTTACGAAAGAGAGTTGATGCGCAGGGTCTCCATGAACCGCTCTGCAGTCATATCATGGAGACCTGCGTTCGTCGCTACTCCGGCCTAACGTACCGTCAGGGGTGGGAAGTGGCAAGGAGAAAAGACGGACATTTGCAAAAAAGACATCCAGCTGGCCCTCCTCATCAACGGCTTGCTTGCACACTGCAGCGATTGTAGCATCATCGGCAGCATCAGCTTTGATGGTCGTAACCTGTATGGGTTCGTAAGCTGGTGAAAATTGATAATCCCATCTCGTCTCTGACCTTGACGTCTGGATACGAGCTTTGGATCGTTGATTTGAGCTCCGGTATGTTTTCAGAGGAATAATCCAGCAAATAAAGGTGTTTTGCACCTATTGACAAATACGTGATGAGTGAGCACTGCCCCCGCGACGCGAAGGAATCATATCCTGACCTTCGTGTGCAAAGCGAAGGGCAGAGGCACGCCTGAGCAATACGAAAGACAGACGTAAGCAAACGAGCAAGCCTTTAACAGCATCAAACGTTACCCAATGCCATGCAATGAGCTCACTCCAGTAATGATGCAAACCTTGCCACTGAGTCGTTGCCCACGAGAAGTTGTCTTCAGATGCGACTGAATCTGCTCGATACGCGTGAGCGTTCTCTGGTAGTGCTCCGCTTGGGCGGGCTGGGATCCTCTTGTGTTATCATGCGAGTTATCTTTCGGCATGCTATCAACTTGGGTGCAACTAGTTCTGCAGGGATCGTAGTAGGGTATCGCTGAGTGGGTCAACGAGCTTTTATAGCACCCGCGTGTACGGATAAACACAACTCTTAATCACGTTTCTGTAGACGCCTCATGCCAGGTAGACCATATCACATGCACTCAGCGCGTTATCGACTACGAGACCCTCGTCGCACCACGGGTAAAAAAGAACAATACAATAGTCTATTGGTATCTACAACAAGACCAGGATACAATTATCAACACGAGTATGTACATTTCTCAGCACAGAGAATACAAATACGCTACACGTCCATGTTTCCGGAAGAACCAGAGACTCGGAGATAAAGAAGCCTTATGGAAAAGAAAACCAGACATCGGCAAGCCGAACTATACCATATTTGTAGCGCAACTAGTCTAGTTCCTGCGGGATGGGTATGAATAATCATTGCTGTCAGGGAACGCTGGAATGCCATGCGGCACTGGTCTCCCATAGGCAGCATCAGGGTACTGCATGGGGTAATTCTGTGCAGGGCGGTCGATCGGGTAGCAGTAGGGGTCCTGGTGGACCACAGGTTGCTGTTCATATTCCTGGCTGCTATATCCATACATATGCTGACCAGAGCGCGCATAGTCAATGTGGAGGGCAGTCTCGGCAGCGCAAGCAGATTGATCGGATGGGGCCGGGGAGGAAGATGAGGCGTATGACGCGCGAGAGTCATAAAAGTCATGCGGGGCCGAGCCCACATCGTTCACGTCCGTGCATGGAGTGTCGGGATAAAAGGAAGTGGAATGCTCGGTGGAGGAATATTCTGGGAAGATGCGCAGCCGTTTCTGCACGTCGTACCCGTTATAAAACTGGTCGTGGATCTCACGATCGGCAAAGAGGGTCTGCTGCTCATCTTGGGAGCTTGATGACGACTCTGAAGTAGATGGCCTAGAATACACGGATGGAGACGGGGGAGGAACCTGTTTTCCAGAGGGAACAGTGTTAAACTTTGGATGAAAAGCCAGGGCCGGCGTGGAGGGAATAACGGTCTTGCGCTTCTTCATGGGCCGAGCTGCCGGTTTCTTTTCCCTATGATGGGGAAGCGGTTCACTGGTCAACAATGGTTTCATATCCTCCTTCGGCTTCTGTTTCAGAGCAAGGTTAGAAAGAGAATGAAGCACTAATGAGACCCACATACCGGCGCCGCTCTGCGGTGGTGGACGCCATCGAAATGAGAGGCTGCGGGATCGTGCATGGCATTGTGAGACATGATCGTCAGAGGAAGTGAGCTTGGTGAAGACTACCGTTCTGCGACGCTGAGGAGACTGGTTTTGCTAGCCAACGGATTAGTGGGTGCGATATATACGAGGGCTGACCGGTATTTTTTTTAGCGACCATTGTGAGGCACGTTTGAGTGATAGAAACGCGCCAGCCTGGTGCCGTAGCTGTGGGGATAGCGGTAAGACATTAGTCGTGATGTAGGCGAGTGCGTTAGGTCAAGGTCGAGGTGATGGTTCATATCCAAGCTTACCGATTTGGTTCTCCGCCACGCCAGACTATCTTCTGCTGCTAATACGCTTCTACTTGCAGACCAACCACCACGTCGGGCTGGAGCACCACGTTGAACACAATCTTTGATCATGTCGTCTAGTATAGAACTGATCAATCCAAAAGCCGAGAGCGTTCGTCGCGCTGCGGCGCTGCAGGTAATTTCAACTTGCTGCATGTCTCTCCTCATTCGCATCCCTCCCACCAGGTCAATACAACGGGTGCGATGGGTCTCGCGAATGTGGTAAAGGGTAATCTCGGTAAGCGTCGCGCACCTCCTCTCGCCCCCCGTTTTCGCGATCGAATCTGCCTCAGGTCCTAGAGGAACACTCAAGATGCTCGTGGACGGTGCCGGTCAGATCAAGATGACCAAGGATGGCAAAGTGCTGCTCTCCGAGATGCAAATACAGAATCCGACCGCCGCGATGATCGCCCGTACTGCGGTTGCCCAAGACGAGCAAGTTGGCGATGGCACCACCTCCGTCGTTCTCCTCGTAGGAGAGTTGCTTAAACAAGCAGATCGCTACATTTCAGAAGGCGTGCACCCCACCGTCATCGGTGAAGGATTTGATCTCGCGAAGAAAGAGGCTTTAGCCGTCTGTGTCCGATGCTGGCCCCTACTTCCGCCTAGTGCTGACGCAACCTGCAGTTTCTAGACACGTTCAAACAGCCATCGAAGCTGGATCGGCCAACCCTGATTAATCTCGCACACACTTCGCTTGCAACCAAGCTGCACGCATCGCTAGCGAAGCAGCTCGCAGCTGACGTTGTAGACGCCGTGCTGACCATCAGGCCACCGCCGCCCCCCAAAGGCACGTATTTAATCAAAGAAATCAGGGTCTACACGCTAAAAGTTTACTGAAGGGGCCAAAGATCAGTGGAGAGACCCTATTGATCTTCACATGGTTGAAGTTATGAAAATGCAGCACCGCACAGCGTCAGAAACTCAGCTTGTGCGTGGTTTGGTCATGGATCACGGCGCAAGACATCCCGATATGCCAAAACGCGTAGAGAACGCATACATTCTGACGTTGAATGTCAGTCTTGAATACGAGAAGACGTGCGTTGGCGTGCACTGCTTCCCGCAACTCTAATTCACAAAACCTTAGGGAGGTTAATTCTGGCTTCTTCTACTCATCGGCAGAGCAGCGCGAGAAACTCGTCGAGTCCGAGCGACGCTTCGTAGACGCCAAGGTCAAAAAAATCGTGGAACTCAAAAATCTCGTCTGTGACCAAGCTGTTGGTGGTAACGAGAAGCCGAAGAATTTCGTCGTGATCAATCAAAAAGGAATAGACCCCCTCAGTCTAGATATTCTTGCAAAAAATGGCATTCTTGCCCTGCGACGTGCTAAGCGACGCAACATGGAGCGGTGCGCCTCCGACGTTGGGACGTAATACGATGTCCATTGATCGCACCACTTTTATCACAGGTTGCAACTCATCTGTGGAGGCATAGCACAAAACTCCGTTGATGACCTCACCTCGGACATTCTCGGTTGGGCTGGTCTCATCTATGAGCACACTCTCGGAGAAGAAAAATTTACATTCCTCGAGGAGGTCAAGGATCCAAAGAGCGTGACGCTTTTGATCAAGGGTCCCAACGCACACACGATTCAGCAAATCCAGGATGCCTTACGCGACGGACTTCGTGCCGTCAAGAATGCACTCGAGGACGAATGCCTGATTCCTGGAGCCGGCGCATTCGAAGTCGCCTGTGCTGCGTATCTCAGTGGACCCGTCAAGAAGGCTGCCAAAGGAAGAGTCAAGATGGGGGTACAGGCTTTCGCAGATGCATTGTTGATCATCCCAAAGACCCTGGCTCAGAATGGTGGCTTTGATGTTCAGGATGTCGTCGTGGCCTTGCAGGTGCGTGTGCCTTTCTTTTTTAGGACTTTTATGCGATGATCAATCTTGCCTGATCTAAATTGCTCCTAGGACGAGCAATCGGAGGGTAACATCGTTGGTATCGACCTTCAGTCTGGCGAGCCGTTCGATCCTACGGTCGAGGGAATCTGGGACAATTATAGGGTGAAGCGGCAGATGTTGAACTCCTGGTGAGTCTAGCCATGCCACTCTCCGCCAACACATGTTGTGCTCATTTAGGTACGCAGTTCCGTCATCGCCGTAAATTTGCTGTCCACAGATGAAATACTGCGGGCTGGACGGAGCTCGCTCAAGCCAGAAGGACAGTCGTAATAGATAGCGAGAGGTCGCGTGTAGTGTTATCGTTTCCCAATGTCAGGCTAGATGAACTCGTCAAACCGCACTTGTGACTATGAACATTAACGACTATGATACTGTTCGTAAGATACCTGGTGTATGGCTTGCCCAGCGAAGAAAAAAAACCAACAATACATAAATTATCGTTATAACGCGCGGTCGAGAGTTGGGCAAACGAGCGGAGCAGTGGCGAAAGTGAAGGAGGGTTTATAAATTACACCAAAAGTGTCTTGAAATAAGACGTTGCAAGGTCAATCGGAAAGTATATCAGAGGCAGAATCCCACCCTGCATGGACAAGATGTGTCGGCGAAGCCAACTCATCGCCACAGAAAGAAGCAGACTTCTTCAGGTAATGGGACATGGGTGTCGCCTGGGCATTCTTCCAGGGCGCGACTGCCGGGAGCTCTGAGGTGTATGTAACGCGGAGATGAGAAAGGGGGTCTTCACTTGCGGATCCTTCATTCTCTGGAGTTTCTGCAAGGAGCCCCTCAACAGCACGGTCGTCGTCGGAGTTTGTACTCTCAAATGACTGTTCACCAGGAAACGCCGTGGGAGGCTTCAAAAGATAGTCCGGGAAGTCTCCTACCTGCGGGATGCTCAATTCTGTGAATATGAAAGGGCCAAGAAAGCAACACGTACGGTCTCAGTTACTGCTTCTGACATTGCCTGGCCAGCAACATCGACTACCGTGGACTTCTGCGGTGATACCGATCGACCAGCAAGTATTGTCCGTGTACTCAACGCGGATGATATCTCAGATTGAGAGGTAGCCAGAGATAAATTATTTTCGTCAGGGAGTAAAGACATCGGTCGTAGTCTCTGACTCCGCCGGGTCCCGTTCCCTGATTCTAACGGTGACTTGATGGTTGAAGACCATCGTCGCCTGGCAAAATTAATGGGAGATGGTTTGAACGTCAGAATAGTAGATATGCTGTGTGAATAACGCCGAGGCGTGGGGGGACGTGGAGCAGGTTCTTCAAATTTGCTCTCAAGGCTAGTCTTGCCTTGGAACATTAATTGGTCTGGGCTTGCAATGGGCAGCGGGGTGCGATCTTGAGGGGTGACGGGCCCATTACTCTCGCTCTCTATTGTAGGGAGGGAACCCTCAGCGTCTTCGTCGTCGGGGGAAACGTCTTCGGGTGGGACAGAAGACCATGTCCTGCGAGCGAAATTTGTAGGATTAGGTCGACAGAGGAGACCAGCGTTCATGCCCTTGAACCTCAGCGGAGAGGAACCATTGGAGTTGTGCGGAACCGGGTCTTCATCTCCGTCTCCTGAACGTGGACTACTCCGCAGTTTCTTACTCGGATGTGGCGACTCTTCAGGCGTGATAGCGCGCCCACGTTTCCCACTAGCGAACACATGAAGGTCCTCAGCCTCGTCGTTGATATCAAGCTGGTCCCGCTTATCTCCAAGCCAGCGTTCAACCTTGGCCCTTTGTAGCACCCTCTGCGCTCGGGTTGAACCGCGTCGTAAGATGCCAATCCTCTTTCTCACAAATCTACCGTTTGTAGTCGCTTTCTTGCCGAAGCGACCATTGGAGTCCCTGGGCTGCAATTTGACGGCCAGCGACTTCGGCTTGAGATTGCTTCGTGAAGACGATGGGCTAGCAGGTTCGCTCCTCCATTTTACGCTCACAGGAGAAGAAATGCGAGATCGTGGGGTCTCAACAGGCGTAGAGGCCGACGATTTCGGAGGTGGCGGTGCACGACTTGGTCTTGCAGGAGATGATTTACGCGGTCTGCCTCGTTTGCGTTTAGGAACGTCCTCTGCCATAGGATGTTTGCGAGGGCGACCCCGTTTCCTCTTAGGAGCCACCAAGAGCTCCTTCGCTTTGTCCGACATCTCCACGATTGGTCCCTGGTCAGTCTTCCTTCTCTTTGCCGGCCGTTCCTCGTTGGCAGCTGCATGTTTAGTCTCCGCGGGAGAAACGTTCTTTGGGGCAGGACGTTTTGAAGACAGTTCCCCATCATCCCGAGGAGCCGAAGCAATGACTTGACTTGCTAGACGTGCAGGCCACGGCTGGGAATAGATAGCAAAGTGACGCATACACCTGGCGCCAAGATAAAACGTCACGACGTGAGATAAACTCTACCTTCTAAATGAATGGGAAACTCGACATACCGAGGACACTCTTGTGGCTCCTTGCGCTTCTTGCCTCGCCGTGGCGTCGTGTCAACGTTAAGGCCCCAAACTATTTGATTGTCGACGGAAATCATTGGCAGAACGTTGTGGCATGTTACACAGATAGGTAATGGTCGTCCATCTGGTCCCATGGGCGCAATATGGTTGGCAGTACTTAAAGACTCGTTCCTATCAACATGCAGGGAGGGACGCGTGCGCAGAATTCGCGTTTCATGTTCTTCCTTGATTGTGATTGTGTCCTTCTCCTTACTGTGAATAGGGGTGGACAGTCTGCTTGCGCTTTGTCTTGTACATCGAGAAGGTGGTAGTGCAGGGTCAGATGGCGTAGGCGTGAGCGATTTCGTGGAAACCTCGGGGGTAGCTGTAGCAGATGCTTTCTGCTGCCGCCGCGTGGACCTAAGCTGGGCCTTCGGCTCATCAATTAACTCGGAACGACGACATATGGGAGGGACAGAGCTGTTGAAACGAAGTCAGGAAATGAATGGCCAATGCATTGCTGACAAACCTCGACGCTGATCTTCGCGACGCTGATCTGTGGACAGAAGAAGAGTCGCCTCCCGACTCCAGGTCGACCTCGGCGACGTCTGAAGCATTTGCGAGTGGCTTGTTTCCTTCTTTTTCCTCGTCATCACTTTCGTCTGAATCGTCGTCTTGTTCCTGGATAATAGCATATACGCCGCGTCGAGTCCTGCGCTCGTTGACGTTGCCTACCGCAGTTGGTACAGGCTCGGAATCGGTGAAATTGTCATCAGAAGCACCGGCGTCCGATTCACAGCCTGAAGCCTCGCCTTCAGGTCCGTATCCTCCCCGACCATTCTTCTCACATGTTTCACAAAGACAATATCGGTTCTTGCTGCCAACTAAACGGCTAAATCAGATGGATGGCGCAAAAAAAAAACGCTGCTTGAACTGACAGTAACCATCGCCGTAATGTGCAGTTATTTCTTCACCGACGGCGATAGGCCGGAGCACCCGGAACGTGATATATTTGCCTTCTCGAAACAGCTCACAGTTATTGTCACAATCGTGCTGTAGAAGAGTGTGTCATGAGTCAATGTTTACGGAGACCATCGTGACCTACGTTCACAAATCGAGCAGGACCCAAAAATAGATGGTTTTTCTTCATCTGGCGTGAATGTATTACGCTAAAGTCCCTCCTGATGTCGAGATTTCTCAGGTCTGTCCGCTTGAGCTCCTTATCTTCTTCCTTGGATAAGTGCGCCATTGAGCCCTTCAATTCCGCGATAACCATCCCAAGAGACAAGGGGCGGGTTGCAAGGATGCATAATTCCGACTTGCCGGTCTTGTGGGAGTATCGTGATGTGTGAGCTATCTCGATACAACCTCCAGGATGGTATAATTCAAAGTATCGCGACGCATGTCTGTGGCAAACCGAACTTCAGGCGTTTTAAACGAAAAACCAGGGTCGTACACACGTGGCGAACGCATTAATCTGCTTTTGTGTATATGGCTTGAGGTAGTAACGAACGGACTGAAGACTAGGAACGTGGAATGTTAAGATATAAAGTTCCCAGGAAAGAGAATACGGGGACACGGACGAGAGGAGTTCGTCCACTACTTGACGAACAGCGTTTTGGGGAGGACCCTTGCTTTCGACCAGCTGGGGGGGTAAAAAAATCATGTTTCAAAGTAGTTTGGATACATACGATACGGGATGAACAAGATAGCGCGACTGGAGGTGGAGATGCGACTCACGCGTCTAACAGTTGCCATGAGATCGCTGGTAGGAACCTTTGGGAGTCTTCGGGAAGGATCCATCTTGTGTACACAGAGGGGGACATTCCCGGTACCGAGCTTCTCGACCAGAAGGTGACTGAGAAAATCATCATCCTTGGAGAGGTCACGCATGTTCATGATTTTCGTGGGCCGCCATGTCAATGGGGCCCCTCGAAGGGAGTGGGAACCAGCCGCCGACGCCGGGGGCATCGAGCTCGACAACGAGGACGACGGGGGCGCGTTGAGGGGGGATGCGAACAAGGGTGAAAATAATGACGCGAAGAGGCAGAGCAAGAGCAAAAGAACGGACAGCTCTCTCAGTCTGGCACTGGTCCGGTTACGGCACCGTGGTTTATCCCGATTATATAATCGGACTTCAACAAGGGGGAACAAGGTCTCATAGCATAGTAACAAGTAAAAAGACAACATAAGACTAGGCAGTACGTGTTCCGCATATTTTCCAACACACACGTCCCCAACGCGAGCTCCACAGAATCTTATGCGTTATGTGCATGTTTCTGCTTGCCAGTCCGCAGCTTCCTAATGTAGAACTGATGCATTGACGTCAGCACCCGCAGCAGTCCAGTCGATCGGATTCGACTTACCTCGAGCTCCTTGCCCTCGAGAATGAACCCGTCTGCACGACCAGACTGTCCTGGTCGGCTGGAAATCGAAGCATACAGGCGACCAGCGAGAAATTGTTGCTCCAAGAGAGGGTCGATTTTAGCGTCTGGTGACGGATCAGCATCTCCGGCATCTGTCATTCCGATGTGATGTCACCTTTCTTCCTCTCCTCCAAGATGCGCTGCACGTGGTTGGATTTTTTGGCTGGTTCCTCGCTAGCAGCGACAGCTGCTTTGGCGGCACCCTTCTTAGTGATGGGCTGTGCGTACTACATTCACCATGCACCTTTAGCGACGCATACAGATGAGGAATGTCAACCACTCACATGAGCCTCGTACCACTGTCTGAAGGGGGTTGCATCAACTTGGATGATGGCACCCTTGACGAGGGTATTGGTACGGACCAACTCGTTGTTGGAAGCATTATACACCTAATTAGCGCGGATCATAATGAGCATCCCCGGATGCGTATATTGAGAGCCTGACTCACGACACCGATGAGACGGGTCTTCTTAGTGGTGTGCTCTGAAGCCCAAGCAAAGTTGCCAGAGTCCAGACGGAGAGCGCGATACTTGAAGTTACCGCCGCGAACGCGCACGGTGTGTATACGCTTTGGGCCAAGCTTAGTACTTGCGGGTTGACGGCCGAGCTCAAACTTTCTCTTCTTGCGGTAGTGGGCGCGTTGGGCACCCGTTGCGGAGCGCTTGTGCCGGGATGAACGTGAAATACCTTGCACATACGGTCAGCGAGGGCGATCTTGCAGGGGGGACAATACTCACCCATGTCGAGGAGTCTTGAGGATGGGAGTGTCGAGGATTGTGATGATGATAGCCACTGAAAATCAAGGTTTGAAACTCCAAACTCCGACGGTAATTTCCGGTTCTAGTGGTCGACTGTCAGGGGTAATGCATCTCCCTTCAACCCCTCGCGATATACGCATGTCCACTCACCCGGTTAAATGGCAGTGGTTGCCTTCTTCCTCGCTTCCCCATCGCTTCCCCCCTCGTCCCCTGATACATCATGTTCTCTACCAGCACCGCCCGTTTTCGCATATTCCGAAGGCGCAAGAACACTAGGTCGACTTCTCTTTCCCAATCAGCGCGAAACGACCTCAACCGCCTCGTTCATTCCTCTGATCCGGTTGTGCGAAAAGTATGTCGCTTTCTCCATTTGCGCGTACGCAAATCGATCGACCTTGCCGCCTTCTTCTCGTGCATCATTCTTTCAGGCATTCGATGCAGAGATGCAGGCATTCTTCAAGCTCCATTCTCGCTACCTTGCTGATAAGGACAGCCTCCAAGATCTGTGCGTGTCCGTTACTCTCGCTTGTCGACGCTGGTACTCATGCTGTGGTCAGCGACTGGGAGAAGATTCAGACGCCTGATACGGATCAAATTGTGGCCTATAACCAACTTCCCAAGACAGCTGATCCAGGAACGTTATCTAAATTGGCGATACTCAAGTTCAACGGCGGCCTTGGAACATCCATCGGCACGTATAGCGTTCCCTATTCGCTTGCGCAGTGGGCACGAATAACCCGAAACGGCAACAGGTATGTCCGGCGCGAAGAGTGCCTTCGAAGTCAAGGACGGAATGACGTTTCTCGACCTCATCGTTCAGCAAGTCGAACACCTCAACAAAACACAGGCTGTCGACGTTCCCCTCCTCCTCATGACATCCTTCAATACGCACGAAGATACCATGCGAGTCATTCAGAAATACGACAACCACGCGATCAAAATAACGACCTTCAACCAGTCGAGATACCCGCGGATTTTCGCCGACACTCTGAAACCTTGCCCGAACCATGCTCGGGATGAAAAGAAATATTGGTATCCTTCCGGTCACGGTGATTTGTATGATTCGCTCGTGCGTAGCGGTATTTTGGATCGTCTGTTGGCAGATGGAAAGCAATATTTGTTTGTATCAAACTCTGATAATTTGGGTGCCGTGTAAGTGGTAGTGATTTGACATGTGAGCAAGCCTCGAACGCGTCAAACGTTGCCAGAGTGGATCACAAGATTCTGCAACATATGATGAATACTGGCGCGGATTTTCTGATGGAAGTCACTAACAAGACCGAAGGAGACGCAAAGGTAAATCTCGTCCGCGTTGTTTGTTCACTTCAAACACAATTTGTTTGACAGGGCGGTACCCTCATGCAGTACGATGGTTCACTGCGTCTGCTCGAGATTGCTCAGGTACCTTTTGAGCACGTGGATGACTTCAAGTCTGGTCGGCAAGATTTCTCGAGAATATCGTCAAGGGATACACACTAACAAAACTGCTAGTGCGCAAGTTCAAGATCTTCAACACGAATAATCTGTGGATCGATCTCAAAGGTTTGTTACATCTTACGGGAATGGTACAGGTATATAGATCGTCATACGTTCTCCAGCACTTAGAAAGGTCATGACAGGCGGAGGCATGGAGCTCGACATCATAGTTAACCCAAAAGTCACCGACGACGGCCAATCTATCATTCAGGTACAATCCATAATCTAACGCCGCCCGGAAATTATCTCAAATTTGCACGATGAACCGTAGCTGGAAACGGCAGCAGGCGCGGCAATAAAGCATTTCAAGAATGCCCGTGCAATCAACGTTCCCCGCTCTCGCTTCCTTTCCGTAAAGTCCTGTTCGGACCTGCTTCTGATTAAGAGCGACATTTATTCGCTCAAAAACGGTCAGCTTGTCATGAACGACAACAGGGTGTTTGGCAACGTTCCTGTAATCAAACTCGGGGATCATTTCAAACGGGTAAATACTCCGTAACTCTTGACGGCGCTAGAACGAGGAACACTCAGGATGCGATGCTAGATCCAAGACTTTGAAACGCGTATCAAGGAGATACCGGGGATTACTGACTTGGATCATCTGACTGTCGCTGGTGACGTACACTTTGGACGAGGAGTGATATTGCGAGGTACCGTTATTAGTACGTGAACACCTTGCTCTTCAAAATGGAAGCTGATCCTTGATTGTGTCACATAGTCGTGGCGAATGAAGGTCAGAGGATAGATATATCCGATGGATGTGTGCTGGAGAACAGTACGATCTATCTCTGTTAAAGCATCATGATGGGGCTGACTTGGGGTTGTCAGGGCTAATCTCCGGAAACCTCTATATGATTGTACGACTTGACCAGTTACTTTTGTTTTGTAGCGCTGATTGTTTGTCCCCTTTCCAGGATCTATAGCATGTATATGATCAAATTCCGTGACGATGGTGAGGGACGCTCTGCAGGGTACTATGTTGATCTACGTAGTTGTCAGTAGTCCTTGTGAATAGACCTTTGGGAACAAACAAAACCAAACACCGAACTCGTCCGAACACTATCATGGCAGGTGCGGGTCATTGTACGTTCTCCACAGCTCTGTCACCATGCATTAAGCCGTTTCACGTCCTTGTCCGACAGCCTCAGGGTTTCACCCTCATCTCCCCGGAGCCAGGTATCAATTCCTGGCCAAAGCCCTCGGCGCGACCATGTGGTTCTTTATTTTCTACCGCGCCCGGTGAGTTCCACCTGGCCCATTTCCTTGCACACACTGACATGTCGCGGATCCTCCCTTCTTCTCTACGGCGTGGTATAGTGAGGATGGTCCAAAACTATTGGTACGCCGTCCTGCGCACGCTTTATTCGTCGTCTCATGCAACTTACACACGCTTTGATCCGCCGGGTTTTCTAGGGGTTGCGGCATCCATGGGAAGGACATGGACACGGACAGCACGATGGGCATGCAGAACACCACTGATGTTGGGTATAGAATGTCCTGTGCCAATGCTGCTCTTGCCAATGTATACAAATGACAACCGAGATTGGATATTTACTGCGTGTACAGCATGATGTCCCCGAGCGCACAACTCCTGCACGTCCTTGACTCTTCCCATGGCCCGACGCGATTGGGCGCGCACCGTCCTGGCGACATTGGCAGGAATTGCACGGTCATCCAGACTCCTCTAGCCGTAACATGTCAGCATGACGCAACGTTACTCGGTTGAGCGCCAGTATAATGTGCAGCCTCGTGGCAGTCTCGAAGCCACGTTGCACCACCACCGTCCGGTCCATAAAAGTTGACTGCGTTATTGTGCGCAAGCTGTTCTCTGCGCGGACCGTGTTCTACGATGCTCAAATTGGTCTGGCGTCTAGTACGCCTTTTCAAGTTCCTGCTTTCCTTTCCCTCCCGCTTGCGAATATTAATGTTCTCCAAATGCAAAGCCGCTTTAACTCGCATCGCTTCACTTTGGTGCTCTATCCAGAGACACAAAACCACGTTTTTCAACCCGGACCCTCCGCCTCCCATTCTGTGCTCAGACCAGTCCAAGCTGCCTCCGACTGATCATCATGTAGTGGTAGAGCTGGGTCCTCTTGATCCCCCTGGCGACGACCCCGGTGTACCAGCTACAGCCCACGATGCAGTTAGTCCACCGGCACCAGCACCAGCCGAGCCACGTACCACATCGGACAATCCTACAACGCAGTCAGAGCCTGCTTGGGATGTTCAGCCTGGAATTGCAGATGGAAGGATGCGATCTGCCAAGCATAGAAACGCTGGGTATGTCAACGCTGGATACCTGTACTGCTCGACGTTCACACTAGATTCTAGCCACTTGATTCAAAGGTTACCCATCTGGGATAGAACACAGAGTCTCACGTGCGTTGCTTGTCTCGTCTCGACTGCAATGGTCTGACTGGCAGGAGATCCGTAGGGAGATCCCACCGGGTTGGCAACGATTCGTCCATCCAGATGGAAACGTCCTATTCTATCACGCAGAACTGGTTGAGTTGCATCTGATCTCTAATGTCTCTCTCTTGTGACCGCATTCCAGCATGTCTTTAGTGACACATACATCCTGGAAGAAAAGGGGCTGGCTGATGGAATCGTGTCGATAGCAAGCCGTCTCCGTAACGCAGTAGCTGGATTCGCTGATGCAGAGACGGAACTCGTGCTGAATGTGACTGCAAGTGATGATGGCAGACGGATATGCCATTATTACTTTGTGGATCCCACCAACCGTCGTCTCTGGTGGCATTCCGATGTGAAATCGGAAAACTTGTTTGGAATACGATTCAAACAACCAAACCAGATAAGTGCGTTCATTGGATACCCTTCCTTTCCTTCGTTCCTGACGCGTGCATAGAGTATCTTCTTGAGGCATGCTATTGGTTGGCTCCCTTTCGTGCACTCCAGGCAAGTCCTTCCACTACCACATCGTCTAGCAGTTGCTCACTTCAGTATCATCCAGTCATTTACCTGAAGTCACCTGTCTCCAGGTCTCACTGCCAGTACTATCCTCATGGACGACATTTTTGCTTTGAAGTGCTTCACGAACTAAGAGGAATGCTGAGCTACGCCAAGGCTGGTATGTATAGTCAGCCAGTTGTACCCTCGCAATGCCCGCATATACCCACATCTCATTCAATGTGCAGACATAACGGTTTCTGATACCTCGCTAGGCCTCTTCGAACGGGATGAATTGAACTCACTATCAGATGTCGTGAATCCATTCTTAGGCATGTTTTTTGATAAACGTATTCGTTAGCAATCCCGATGACCCGTGCAGATGACCCGGATGCCCAGGATGAGTATACTGTATGCACTGTTGGTAAGTCTACGCCCTCACCCTCACGATGTGCCACTCAACTTTCTGGCAAGCGCGACTGATGTCTATTTTCGGCAAGCACCCCATCTTTTTTTGATTATGTTCGGCGAGGTTGATTGGCGAATCAGCTCGTGAAAAGTTCTTAAATTTCCACGGACAAGAATATGCACGCATCGACGCAGACGCGTATGTCTTTGGGGAGGATCATTGGGAGGATCAGATAGTTTTCAAGATCATAAACTGGTTGTTGCCTTGGTCATTCAAGAAACATACCCTCCGGGTACGGCGTGCGTTGGCCGACATCTTCATCCGACGGCGTTGCAAAGACTTTGTGATTAAGGTGACGAATGAGCTGAGCCGGTGTACGATTTTTGTAAGCGCGGTTTCTTTTCCCTCCTTGCTTGTCTTATGGTGAACAGTCAACAGTAATGCTTACCGCCAACTTGGCCTTCCTTACCGTACCAGGCGTAACAGTCCCGTTGCAGGTTATCATCCATGGTTCAGCACTCATGACAATCACCTCGATCGTGGTGTCATTCGTGTTGTTGAACATGTATGCTAGTACAAAATTCGCCCGCTCCACCACAGCAGTGTGTTTCCTGTCGCATTCTGGTGTAACATCTGATACATTGGCTTGCAGGTGAATATCATGTGGAGCATCACCAACGGAGTAGGAATTCCCGGTCTTGCAGTCCTACACAGTCTGCCCATGGTTTCACTGATCTGGTCGTGCGTGTTTACTATTCCGATCGCCGCAAGTTGTGTCACCCTTTCCCCCTAGGATCTTGCTCTTTTTCGTCGCTCTGGCCTACCACGTTTTCGTCCAAGCACATTTATCTGTCCGCATCATTTTTGGCGTCGTGTATTTCATGCTTTTTTGTGTTGGTACGTTGGGCTGCATGATACTGTCGTTTTTCGCCAGAGTGGATGATTGAATAACTAGTACTGGCGAAATGGTACGATGCGAGTCAGGTCGTGCTGGCCACGACATGATGGCATGCCTTTCTTTTGCTTGTCTCACGTATTTATCATTCTTGCATGGCTTGTACTTGCATGTGGGCGACCTACTTGTCAAGTCAAACTGCTTTTTTTTCTATTTGGTGTTGCAAGGCGAGGCGAGACGACGATGCCAATAGCCATCGTGTACAGCACGCTTCCCTTGGCTGTTCATCGCTGCCAGGCGATGCTGATGTCGTGCAACAAGTACCGCGCTCGTGGTGTGTAGATGTACTCGCCATCAGCTCTACGGATTGGCAGGAGCATGAAAGCAGCCACAGAGCGCACCACCTGTTCGTAGTCCCCTTTCACATTGCAACACAAACATGGGCATGGGATGTCTTCTGGCATCGTTGGACTCTCGTTATCTGTTCCATTGTGACGCAGAGCGGTTCGGCGCGGAAGAAGATTCAGAGGGTTCCGAGCAATTGAACGCTGTGACGGGAGGTCTGAATTTTACCACTGCAGAGCGTCGCGACTATTGTTGCCGAGTTCGTGCAAAGTGTACCATGCACAACTCTCCTTAGTCACAATTGAAACGTTCAGTAGCCCTTCATTCCTGCTGGTCGGAGTGGCGGCGTGGGACAGTCACTTAACACTTAAGTCCAGTTGTGAACGCACAGCAAACAACAAGATCAGCCAACAGCTCACCATGCATCATGCGCTTCAAATTCCAGAGGTCCTACTAAGCATTTTTGGACAAGACATTTGTCCCGATAATTTGCATATCCAGGAAGAACCCCCAAAGCATACTCGAGATCTGGCCGGTCTAGCCAGGACATGTCGCGCATTCAAAGAACCAGCGCTAGATGTACTTTGGTCAGTGTTGGAAGACCTATCCCCTCTAGCACGGTGTCTTCCGGATCTGTCCTGTCGAAAATCCGAGAGGGTAAGTTGCTTTCTTTCTATCCGTGATGAACATATTTCATTCTTATCCCGTGAAGGGGTATGTATTTACCAGACCGCTCACGCAAGCCGAATGGGACGTTCTGCGACATTACACGTGCCGCATCCGGGCCATACGACGCTTCGATTTGGGAGTCGACTGGAAATCTTTCAGAGTCGAATTGGCCCCATCCATCCCCTATTTGCTCTTCCCAAACCTCCGTTATGTACAATGTGGGCACTGGCATACCAACAACATTAGTCAATTACCGCCACGCCAGCCTCTTCCATCGCTGCTTTCCATTGAAATTCTATTCCGTCAGCCTGCTGTACCCAGTTTACACCATTATCTCGAATGGTTTTCAGAGCTGTCTCCAAACGTAAAGAGACTTTGCGCTTCCTCACTACCTCAGCCTGAGGGCCCCTGGCTTATCAGTGTTACCTCTGATCATATCTGTGGCTGGCGAAATCTTCAAACAATAATGTGTCCTGATATTACTTTGGACATAGACGTTCTTGCACACCTGTCTCGAATGCCTACGTTGACTACACTCTGCTTCGTACCGAGCGATACAATTCCGACACTATCAGATTCACCATTTCTCTTCTCGAACCTACACCGCATGGGAATGTATCCGCCTCCATCGGAACTGCTGTCCTCTATTTCGAGGCTGCTTGCCCACACCCAATTACCTGCTATCGAAGATCTCTCTGTTGGAACTCCTGACTGTCCTCCCGGGGGTGTCGGGTCATTTTTCTCGGCTCTTGAGACTGCTTGTACCAATCACTCCATCATGTGGTTGTCTGTGGTTTTTACCAATTCCCAGTTTCCCACTGGCATCCTTACCTTTGACGACGTGCGGCCCATCATGGCGTTCAACAACCTACGTCGCCTATGGTTAGATGTCCTTTTGAATGTGGGCCTCACTGATGTTGATCTGATGAAGCTTGCATTCGCATGGCCACATCTAGAACAACTTGTATTCAACGATCGTTATGGCTGGGGCACTCAGGTGGTCAGGGGGATCACGCCAGATGGCCTCTTCCACCTTCTCCAGGCATGTCCGTCGCTCTATGATCTCTGTCTCGCCATCGACACACGGGGATATACTCATGTACCCCCGGACCAATTGCCTGCGAGGCTCGAGTACAAGTCAAAAGACATATTACTTTCGCTCAATTTCGTCGACTCTATTATCGAAGAAGAGTCTGTTCAAGCCATGGCCACTTTCGTCGCGGGTATTGCCCCGCGCGTTACAGTGATTTCTTGGGGTTTTGAGGGCCTTGATGAAGGCCAGTGGGGGGTGCCAGCGGATTGGCAGCAAAATGTATACAGGGATCGCTGGAGAGAGGTAAATCACCGGGCCGATCTGATGAGGCCACAGTCCCGAGAGGATAGTACTAGTACTGTGTGCTCTTGTAGAATACTCTAGTATTACAGATCGATATAGCGATTTGTGATATTCCGAACATGTGTGCAAAGTACTACACTGTAGTACAGTACAACATTTTATCATGCTTATAGAATGAGAGCGGAAACTGCTTACAGTGAGGCATCCAACTCGTCAGCCCCTGATGACGTTATGTCGCCAGTGTCAGAGATGCGTGCCAACGATATTGTTCGGAATCCATTTCGACGAAACGTGCCGAGGTACATCCAGCAAAGGCGCTCACATCTGCCTCCTTCCACACACTGATCTTGGTACCCAAGGAGGCCAATCAGTGTAGTCAGATGAGTGCGTGGCAGACAAGAACGGAATCCTGGGGCACCCGAAACACATACAACACGAGCACGTCCTTGGAGATGGGGCGAATGGGACGAGGAGTAATCTGAGTGACCCGAAGACGTGTTGAGCGAGGAGGCCATCTATGGCGGTAAGAGGGTCAAGATATGAACGAATATTATCCTTCGAGCACTTTGATAAAAGAGAAAGACGGACATATTCTGGGCAAACAAAGCGTTACGCCCGTCTTTGTTGTCGCTGGAGGGCTTTTCGTCGTAATAGTAACAGGGCACTTACAAACTCAAACTTCTTCCATAAACGCGTTCGAGATCTGTTAATGGGGTCCAGATCAGTGAAGTGGCACCGGCTTCGGGCAAGGCGTCTTTCTTGAAGGAAAGTTACTGACGTTCGGGGCGACCACATGAAAATTGCCAGTGATTCAAGAGGATGCATTTCCTGTCTGCGGATAGCGGAGGGAACTGGGATTATCGCAACCACACCAGTCATCCTGTCGCTGGGGCTTATCATATCCCCTGCGGTATGGAACGCCGAATTGCTTGAACAACTTGTTAATGGTTGGTGGTCGGCGGTTACAAAACTTGGGCATGGGTCCGTTGTCGTCGTTGTCATGATCGACGATGCTGTTTATACTTTTTCGAGGAAGATCGCGATAGCCATTGTCCTATCGACTATCGAGGTCTCTGATCTCCTTTACGCGTTGCTTCAAAGTAAAAAGACATGAACACTGCAACAATGTATTTTAAGTTTAAACTCAACAAAAAAGGGGGTCCGAGTCCAGGATTCAATATTCAGGAATGACGCTTGGTCGAGACATTGTCCGCATGAAAGCGTCAGCTTACTTCAAGATGCATCACGCGCTTCGTATTCCAGAGGTCCTACTAAGCATTTTTGGACAAGACATTTGTCCCGATAATTTGCATATCCAGGAAGAACCCCCAAAGCATACTCGAGATCTGGCCGGTCTAGCCAGGACATGTCGCGCATTCAAAGAACCAGCGCTAGATGTACTTTGGTCAGTGTTGGAAGACCTATCCCCTCTAGCACGGTGTCTTCCGGATCTGTCCTGTCGAAAATCCGAGAGGGTAAGTTGCTTTCTTTCTATTCGTGATGAACGTATTTCATTCTTATCCCGTGAAGGGGTATGTATTTACCAAACCGCTCACGCAAGCCGAATGGGACGTTCTGCGACATTACACGTGCCGCATCCGGGCCATACGACGCTTCGATTTGGGAGTCGACTGGAAATCTTTCAGAGTCGAATTGGCCCCATCCATCCCCGATTTGCTCTTCCCAAACCTCCGTTATGTACAATGTGGGCACTGGCATACCAACAACATTAGTCAATTACCGCCACGCCAGCCTCTTCCATCGCTGCTTTCCATTGAAATTCTATTCCGTCAGCCCGCTGTACCCAGTTTACAACATTGTCTCAAATGGTTTTCAGAGCTGTCTCCGAGTGTAAAGAGAGTTTGCGCTTCCTCACTACCTCAGCCTGAGGGCCCCTGGCTTATCAGTGTTACCTCTGATCATATCTGTGGCTGGCGAAACCTTCAAACGGTAATGTGTCCTGACATTACTATGGACATGGGCGTTCTTGCACACCTGTCTCGAATGCCTACGTTGACCACACTCTGCTTCGTACCGAGGGATACAATTCCGACACTATCAGATTCACCATTTCTCTTCTCGAACCTACACCGCATGGGAATGTATCCGCCTCCATCGGAACTGCTGTCCTCTATTTCGAGGCTGCTTGCCCACACCCAATTACCTGCTATCGACGATCTCTATGTCGGAACTCCTGACTGTCCTCCCGGAGGTGTCGGGTCATTTTTCTCGGTTCTTGAGACTGCTTGTACCAATCACTCCATCACGTGGTTGTCCTTGAATTGTAGCAACCCAGTCGTTACCAATTCCCGGGTTCCCACTGGCATCCTTACCTTTGACGACGTGCGGCCCATCATGGCGTTTAACAACCTACGTCACCTATGGTTTGATGTCTTTTTGAATGTGGGCCTCACTGATGTTGATCTGGTGAAGCTTGCATTCGCATGGCCAAATCTAGAAGAACTTGTAATCAACGTTCGTTATGGCTGGGGCACTCGGGTAGTCAGGGGGATCGCGCCAGATGGCCTCTTCCACCTTCTTCAGACATGTCCATCGCTCAGGCGTCTCTGTCTCGCCATTGACACACGGGGATATACTCATGTACCCCCGGACCAATCGCCTGCGAGGCTCGCATAGCGGTCAAAAGACATTTCGCTCGATTTCGTCGATTCTGTTATCGAAGAAGAGTCTGTTCAAGCCATGGCCACTTTCGTCGCGGGTATTGCCCCGCGCGTTACAGTGATTTCTTGGGGTTTTGAGGGCCTTGATGAAGGCCAGTGGGGGGTGCCAGCGGATTGGTTACAAGATGTATACAGGGATCGCTGGAGAGAGGTAAAACACCGGGCCGATCTGATGAGGCCGCAGTCCCGAGATGTCAGCACTTGTACTGCGGGCTCTTGTAGAATACTCTAGTATTAGTCCCTAAAGGTATTCAGATTGGATATAGCGATTTGTGATATTCCGATATGTAGCACTACTCTCAGGTGTACTGTACTAGCTTGTAGAATGAGAGCGGAAACTGCCCACTTACAGTGAGGTAGCCAACTCGTCAGCCCCTGTCCAAATGACATGACGTTGATGTCACCAAGAAGCGTGCCGTTGTAACGATATTGTTCGGAATCCATCTGGCAAAGGCGCTCACATCTGCCTCCTTCCACACACTGATCTTGGTACCCAGGGAGGCCAATGAGTGCAATCGGATGAGTGCGTGGCAGACAAGAACGGAATCATGTATTTGCGAGGTCGTTGATTGAACGTGGTGCGTCGAGGACAAGGCACCCGAGACACATACAACACGAGCATGTCCTTGGAGATGGGACGAATGGGACGAGGAGTAATCTGAGTGACCCGAAGACGTGTTGAGCGAGGGGGCCATCTATGGCGGTAAGAGGGTCAAGATCTGAACGAATATTATCCATCGAGCACTTTGATGCAAGAGAAACAAAGCATTACGCCCGTCTTTGTTGTTGCCGGAGGGCTTTTCGTCGTAATAGTAACAGGGTACTTACAAACTCGAACTTCTTCCAAAAGATCTGCCGTTGGTGGGGCCCTGCTCTGCTCGGGTTTATCGTATCCCCTGCGGCATGGGGCGCTGAGTGGCTTGAACAACTTGTCAATGGTTGGTGGTTGGGCATGGATCCGAAGTTGTCCTTGTTGTTGTCATGATTGACTCCGATGCTGTCTACACTTTTTCGAGTAAGCATCGCGATAGCCATTGTCCTATCGAGGTCTTTGATCTCTTTTACGCGTTGCTTCACAGTAAAAAGACATGAGCATGAGTCATGCTATGCTTGAAAAGTGTCTGGCAGGCTGGAAACGTCCCATTTTTCAAGTCGCCGTACGTCGCACCCACTCACGCCGATTACACATTGAAGGTTGTACATCATTGGACATCTAGCGGCAATGTACAGGCTCAACACGCTAGTTTGTACACGACAACTGTTCAAGCCATTGGAGAAAGACTCAGCGTTTCAATGTTCAACGTTCAACCTCAGGGGACACAGTCCACACTCCCAAAGTGAAATTTGAACGTTTGAACCGCCAAGAAAACATAGGATTGAAAAGAGAAGAACATCAATTCAGCTCAATGAATGTCTAAAAACGCTTGGACGGTCCGTCATAAAATGGACTACAGCTCAAAATCTAAGCACTTACAATTCGTGTCTAGTCTACGCGTAACGCGACAGACCCTGGCTAAACTGAGCTGAGAATTCTGTGATGCTTGGAACAGACTAGGACTCAGAGAAGTAGGAATATCATGCCTTGTATCATGCCATACCAACAGCGGAACTGGCATAGAGTCGAGACTAGTTTCAGAAGCTTAAGGTCGACCAGGACCGAAGACAACCCCCTACTCGATCACCACATCCACAAACTCGCTCGTAAAGGCATCCAAGTCTGCTATGAGCGCCGTACCCATATTTCTGCAATTCCCCGACGCTAGCCGATCGGTACAGAGTGCCATCAGGGAGATCGCCGTGTTACGAACTGGCATGATCAGTTCGACATTGTGACAGGACCCGACCTCCATGAATTCGACGACCTGCTCGAAATGTCGGGTCCCTTTAAAATATTCTTCATCGCTGATTCCGATCGAGGAGCTGTGGATGACGATATTCCTGACATACTCCGATTGGCTGGCACTGCTGGTGAGGGGAACTCCTGAGCTGGTAGACGGCTGAGCGAGTGATCTCTGATCACAGTCCGTCCGACTCCCTTGTACAATAATCAGCCGATTGTTTCCCAACACACATCTGGTGACACCCGTCATCGAACGAACATCCATAGTGGGCCTCCATATCCGCCATTTCTCGGCTCTGCAACGCAACTTTGTGCCGGTGGTCCTGTCGTACTTGCAGTCTAGGATGGATGGTTGAAGATATGTCGCTCCAACAGTGGGGACTCCACCGACGATCCTAGGAAGTGCTGTATCTCTGTGTACGTTGCCTTGGTTGCTCCCCCAGTCTGTGCCGAGAAGATGCGCGAGCACAGTGGGCCCCATGGCCTCGAACACCCGTAATCTGGCCTCTTCGAAACCAATTCCGTATTCTGGGATGAAATCCTCCATGCTGAACGTTCCCAGAGCAGAGTAAATCATGTCTTCGGGGCACGTCGACTTTCGCATGGGCAGCATCTGGAGGCACAACCGTGCTTGTACCTGTGGGCCGCCAGACTTCCGGATCAATGCGATTTGTTTGTACATCGTACTCCGCGATGCCACTCCGCGTACCATGTCCCATTGGACACCGGATGTGCCAGGGATGAACTTTGACATAGCGCCTGTGGCAAAGTTCCCAAATGGTTCTTCTACCTCCATGTGACACGTCATGATGTGCTCGCCTCTCCTGAGAACGTAGATGCCACGGCTGTATCGAAAGTGGTCCAGAACAGGAGTGTCTAACTGTCTGTTAACCACTGCATCATCATCTGGAGATTCAGAAACCCCGCGGATGTCGTCCACAACGTCACCCTGGAAGAGATAGCAGAAAATGACCCTTTTTGCCAGGATATGCTCTTGCGCTGTCCATGCCCTGGTTTCCCAAACAGGTTTTTGGACACTCTCGTGCATCACGGACGGGGCGATTTCGGCTCCTGATGGGTACGCATGCGTCTCATAGGTATCGTTATAGAGCGTACCCATCCGTGGTACGAAGAATTTCTTTTCTTCGATCTTCTCCTGGTTGATGCATAATATGTCCATCCAGAAAAACTTTTTCCCTCTCGTGAAAACCATGAATGCGACCATGGTGAAGAAGAGATGAGCGCGTGTGATGGCAGAGGCCTGGTCGACGTCGTTCATGCTGAAACTGCCGCCGGCCAATGCATGCGAGACGGAAGCGGAACCCCTGAGGATCTTGTCTTCGTATGTCCGTCCGCTACCCATCTGAACGATCTTTTCTCTCCACTTCTTCATGTCTTCTGACCAGGTATAAGAGATTGCTATGACGTCCATATCCCGGAAGTCATCTATCCGAACCAGCCGGATTGCGCCTTTGTGTATGAATGCTCGGGCATCTATGAGTCTCCATTGAGGTGCAAGTGACTTTTTGAGCTCGGGCAGAGTGGGCGCTTGGAGAGGTGGTTCTGGCGCAGTCGGTTTCGGCAAGGTATGTTTGCTAGACCAAGGCCGTCATCAGGCCCCGAACTTGAATACAACACCGAGCGATGCAGACTCACGCTTCTGAATCTGTTGTCCTACGAGCAGGTGAGTGGGCCCAACGGCGAATATTTCAACGACATATGCTTACGGTGTCGTAGCTACTTCATCCTTTGGAGTCTCGCTGGTGAGATCAGGCAAAGGGTGGGCGAGTAAGACTGATAGTAGTTGCCCCATCTAGGTTGTTGGTGCAAGAATTGGTATGTACAAAGCTCGAGGAAGGGTCCACCCGGCGGTGGATTCACGAGTATATAACACAACGCCTTGCGCAGTGGGCAGTGGGCACTTAACGTGATCCTTGGAGCTAGCGCCATGAGGCTTACCTCTGTAGAAGCAAGTAAGTACCTAAAGTGGGAACCACAACGTAAAGTCAATGCAGTACATAGTATGATGTCCAGTCTCATCGCTCTTGCGATGGGTCACGGGGTTCAACCTCTCCACTGACTTGTTCCTGAGCTAGATCCTCGTCCCCTCTGACCTAGATCCATTGTCCCACGTAGGACAGATCGTCATCCTGAGCTGGCGATGCCACGTCGAGTTGCTCCGAAGGCTCTGCTTTGAGTACCCACCACCACGCGATTTCGGGGCAAGCAGTGTCCCGCTTTCCTGTCTCGGACAATGTCTCATCTTCACTGCTTTGGATCCGAGTGCCAATGAAACCCGCTACTAGGATGGTGGGGTTCACATCCCCATCTTCTCCCACTTGGAGCTCCACGTCCACCTGGGCGTAGCCAGCTGGAACAGCCTCGCTGTCGAGGAGCGGATACGCCACCCCATCAAGCACGAGCTCCTTCTCTTCCTTGTAGTAGTGATAGGCATGTGACTGATCAAAGGGATATCGAGAATGGATACCTCAACGTTCGTTGGGAAGGAACGTGCTCACCTCCTTGTTAGCATCCCCCATCCACCTGCCCTTCTCGTCAAACATCATGAAAGCTGTGATCCAACCAGAAAGCCAAGTAGGCCCGCTCCCTAGCCTCTCCAAATCGGCGACCTTGTTCCAGAAATCGAGGTTGTCAGGATGATGGGGTTCGTCGAAAGCGCGCAGGAACCTGGACAGTACAGGGCGCAGCAGGCGGTACCACGCCATAGCATCGCTGCCAAACTCTTTCAACTTCTCAATCCTGTCAAGGATCGCTTCCCAGTCCTGTTTCTCGCCCAGAAGAGTGACGCGGGGAATTCCGCAGAGAAGCATGATGCGGAACGTAAAGTACTCCTTCACCGTTCCCAGCATTACGGAAGCAGTGGCGACGAGGTCCGTCCTGGTTGTCGTCGAAAACGCGGGGAGCATCCAACTACGGAGCTCTGGATCGACGACATTTTCCTGGACAGCCTCTGACATCTTGTCTGCGAACATTCCGACGATATTGTCCATGTCCAGAGAAGTGCGTGGAAACTCCTTGAATACCATCGTCAACTTTTTCTTGCCATCATGCTGCACAAACAGCGACCGCAATTCTTCAGCGCGACCATTGACTAAACAGTAGAACTGCGTCATGATGGCTAGCCAGACATCATCAGGGCGTAGGACAAGTGCTCTGTGTCCGCTGTAGCATTCAAGGACAGTGTGAACGAAGCCGTTTCTCTGAGGAATGATGTCCGCAGCGTCGCCGAGAGAACAGTGGAGCGTTTCCTTGCATAGAGGATATACATCTGGGTATGCTTCTTTCAGGACTTTCAATGGGGAAACGGTGTTGGTTTGTGGGAATGGGTTGGCGGGATGAGAGGCCGGGGAAAATGATACACCAGTGGGTGGTGGTACTTGTGCATCATTGTTGGGTGCTTGCGGTGGAAAGGGGAGACGCCAGGCTATCGCCCTGCGGGTCGTGGCAGTAACACGGATGATAACAGAAAGAAGATTCCCAAATATTCCCCAGAGCAACGTTCGGAAGACGTCCATAACGATGACCGTCTTCAATTATTGCGCTACGGAATGCGAGTTTCTGGGGGGAGGTATCTTACTAACACTTCATACTTTATAAAGCATCGTTGAGCATTCTGGGCCAAGACCGCCGTTGCCTTCTGTGACCGAAGGTTCAACGTTCAATCAAAAGCTCCATCCTAGGAAATGTGATATTCTTTTGATGGGAAACCTGCACGGATGCAGCGTGACTGAACATATATGTATCATACATCACGAATGACTTGCTGCGCTGCTACGTGGCAGATGTCCGCCTGGCCGGTGGACCCACCAACTGCCGTGACTTTGTCAAAGGACCAGGATATATCTGTCGCCTTGGCGGTCATGAGAAGTGCCGTGATCATTGAGTATTTCGTAACTGTGAAGAGGTGGGGTGTTCCAAAACTGGATAGTCGCACAGGAATGGTAGGGCAGGCTTTCCGAGTGTCGTCCAGGATGAGTGGAACTTCCTCCAGAGCTTCATGGGTTCAGTCGACGCGCCTGAGGCCGAGGCATGAAGGTGCTGGCAGCGTGTTTTCGGGCTCCGACACACGCAGTCGCGAGATCAGCGACGCCCGCCTCGCGACTTGTTCCGCTCCCACAACGATCGGCTGGGTTCGCGGTGTCATTTCGCCCCACCCACCTGCTCCCTGTTCTCTTGGTCTTTCGCCTCGCCCACCTTCTCCATTCTGACGAGTCTTCTTGGGCCGGTCCCTTTCCTCCGATCCCGAGCGCATCACCCTCACTGGTCACGTGGTCAGCATTGGCAGTCAGACCTACATCCGGCTGACAGCCCATTCGCCGGGTTTCTGTCCGACCACTGCGACCAAGGTGGCGCCTGCCCTCCGCCCAAACACATGGAAGACCTGTCTCATACATCATAGCTTTGTGTACCTAGCCATCCCCTGTATTACATACCCTCCTTGCTCCCCTACCATACCGCCTCAACGCGAACAGCCCGAAATGTGGTGAAAAGTGACTTGAGTGCTCCTACGGGCGACATCAGGAGTAGATTTGATTGGTACGCGTCGATCTGGCAGTGGACTGTGGTGGTGATGTCACCCCAGCGGCGGTGAGTAAGAGGCTGGGCACTATGTACTGCGACCTACTCTGCGCAGGAAGGATAGTTGTCAGGCAATAGTCGTTGAATAACCAACCCTGCACTGTCGAGGTCTTCAAACTCTTTTGCGCGTTGCTTCGAGTAAAAAGACGTGAGCATGAGTCACGACCCGGTCATGGTAGCATGTGAGGATGTAGTAGAGCATTCAAATATTCATATCCGTTGCTGCAAAACCATGTGCACGTCGAAACACGAACACCAATCAAACGATATCATTCTAAATGATCATTACATACGCCATCGACGAGCAAGCACGCCAGTAATCTATCCCCCCCTCATGCATAGCGTCCCCCGCGCCTCAAAAGAGCAGCCAGCCGATCACGGCCCATGCAATGACTGCAGGAAACCCCACGCTCACACAATCGCTCGCAAACCGCCACACGAATCCCCGTCCTTTCCACCTCTGGTGACCCGTCGACATCGACGTGCTCAGCCAGCTTCGCCACGCCATCCAGTCAGGCACACCCACCGTCATCCGACGTCTCCGCCCCCAAAACACAAACGACCACGACCACGACCATCGTGCCCGCGCATGCTGTAATGAAGGCGGAGGGAGAAAGTGCGGTGCGGGCCCGGCACGCGTATGTGGACGCTCCCGGAACGTGTCATGGTCTCGTACGACGTCGTCATCGTGCTCGCCTTGCCATCCGCTACTGTACTGTAGATCGCGCCGAAGGGTGTAGTGGGACAGACCGATGTGGCCTTCCTCCGTGTCGCCTTCGTCCCCGGATGGGAATAACGTGATCGGACTGAGTAGTGGGGAACTTAGAGGCGTGGACATGGGAGAGGCACGGTAAGATGGAACAGATTTTGAGCTGGGGAGTCGCGCGGAGAGGGGAAATGGTGCGATGGGACTCGTTTGGAGTCTTGAGTTGAATGGGGTCCGAGGGGTCCATATGGCCGATTCGGGCTCTGGATGTGACGATTGACTGTGACGTGTCAATGATATGGGCGAGAAATTACAAGAAATACTTTTTCTGTGACGCGAAACGCGGACGTTCAGGTATAACAACACGAGCGCTGTCAATATGAAGCAAGGAACATGTATTGAGTGAAAGACATGAAGTGTGTCAGGCAAATGACAGGGCGTTTCCATGAAAGTCGGCCCAATGGGTGAGGAAGATGGAGGGATTAGGGAGAGGAGCTGAAAACCTGGCCGGCGGATGTGTCGACTGGGAGAGAACGATTTGACGGTAACCTCTCGAACAGTATTGGGTTGCAGATCAGAACCAGGAACCTCGTGTATGACTTCACAATAGTCGCGATTGTCGCCACTAGTCATGTCATTGACCCAAATTCGACGCTCAACGAGGGTTGTCTCACCTGAACACCACAGACGGTCGCAATGTCTTCAACAAAAACTCGGTCGTCTGTTTGCCAAGCATCGTCTGGTAGCCATTCCCGGCCCCTGCGCGTATCGAACCCTTCTCACGCAACGGTCCACAAGACTTGCTCGACGCCCGAGAGAGCGGTATATGAGTGAGTAATATCTTTGGTGCTGCTGCATGACCATCTTCTTGGGTAGAGATTGACTGTACGAATTCAATCGGTCCACCGGGAAGTGGAATCCAATGATCGTAGGTTTCCCCACGCGCATGGCGGCGATAATCCTCCTCTACTAGTCCCGGTGCATCCAACAAGACAAACTGATGATCCGCAATGCGGATCACTCGATTCAGTGGCCCAAAATGGGTTTCAAAGGACCGACGTGCATCCTTGGAGAAAGACGACGAATCGCCAAGCCTGTGAGCATGGGTTCAAACCTAGACTCGTTCGGAAGAGACCGCGACACACCCTATATCGTTGTTCCCAGGGATGAGGTAGAACGACATGGAAACATCCCGAGGGAAAGTCGTTTCAAAGGCACGGTAGTATCGATCGTACCTATTTCATGTTGGTTCAGTACCGCCCTCCAATAGCCGATGGAGGAGAGACGTACTCTGTTTCGCTCACGACATAGCGGCCCGAAGCAAACGTGTCCCCGAGAAAGATGACCACGTCAGGGTGGAGACGTGACGCGACTCTCCAGCTCTTGCGTAGATACGCTGCGTCGGAATCGTAACCAAACCAGGAATTCAATGCAGAGACGGAAGGGTTTCGCAGTCGAGCATCTGTGACGAGGAGGACTCGTGTGGGCTTCACACCGGACGGTAAACGAGTCTTTTACGAAACAATGTCAGCGAGGTTCACTTGGGGACTTGCGTATGTTGCTACTCACGGACTGGAATTCGACCTTGCCAGGCCATCTACAATTTGATAAACTGTAGAAGAAAACCCCGAACTCGCACCAGATGACGAGAATGACCCAAATGAAACGGAGCGCGAGAATGAGGATGGGCTTGGAGAGTAGACGCGACTTGTAAAGGCGTCGTTCATACAGGGAGCTCATTCCGCATACTAACTCGAGGGTGTAACGAGGAGTAAGAAAGAACGGACGGTCCCAGGACGGCCGCAGAGCCTGCCATTGAGTGCCGTCATGTTTTTATATCCATTTGCCTAATCGGTAAAACAAAAACTTTTATTTTTTATTTGACAGTGTGGCAGTCTTGCGAGTTTTAACGAATTAACGAATTCTGAGTTTGGAATGCTGTGAGGCTTGCCGCAAACGTGCCGAGTGGGGAGCTCAGTTGTTGTTTTGACTAGTACTGCCAGATACTTGGTATGACAATCGGGCACTGTCCGTCACTCCCAGTCACTATCCTCCTCTTCCTCTTCCTCTCCCTCCTCCCCCTCCTCTTCTTCTTCCTCTTCCTCCTCCTCCTCTTCTGCTTCAGCCACCCCTGTACTGCTAGCATTTCCAGAAACAACATCATAACTCTCCTCACTGCTTACCCTGGGACTCTGCGTGTGCGATGACGGTAGCGACAGGACATCCGACGTAGACGTCGTCCTGGGAGGAGCAAGCGTATGCTGTGATGACTCGAGTGGGTTGGCAAACGTGGAAGCTTCCTTTGTGTCAACAGACTCGTCTTCGTCGTCTTCCCAACTAAAGTCGTCTTCATTCTCCGCAGTCGCTGTTATCTCGGCAGTTCAGCAACCTCGTCTCTCATGTCCATTACAATACATACCTTGTAGTAGTGCTTTCCGCCTGTTTTCCTCTGCCTCGATCTGGTGCACTCGAAAGAAGTATCTGACCCAGAAGACTTCTTCGGGAATAGATGAGGGTACTAAGTAGCAGGAATGAAGTAGTCATCGTGCTATTCAGAATGAACGAAATCATACCGAGCGTCGCAAAAGTGGCTTGCAGCGCCGCCCCAGCCGAGGGATCCGACAGCGCCTCAGCAATGCGTTCTCGCCACACCTGTGTGCCAAATCCTTCCCCGCTCGCCTGACTTGCGTCCGCCCAAGCTAGATAAGCCTCCTTAGAAGTATCCACAGCAGGATCGAGCTTGATGATCTCGGGATTACTCCTCAACTGTTTCAACAGCGACTCGGCGCGCGTCGCCACTGCCCGACGTGCATCCTCTGACGGACGCCCAGAAGAAAGCCCAGAATCGACCTCTTTGCCCTTACCTTTGGACGCCACACCAGCAGTCGTCGACCCCTCCGCACTCGCAGCCAACCCGGGTAGCATCCAGATATCGGCACCATCCCAGACGACGAGCCCGTCCGTAGCACTTGCTTCAGGCGGGATGACCTTGACGGCTTCCCGTAACACATCCCCAGCCTCTTTCATCACTTCGCGGAGCAGCGCTTCGCTCTTGTGCACATACTCTTCTGCCTGCGCGCGCGTCACACCCTGCATGCGCTCAAACTCGGAAGAGAGCGTGCTCCCCAACTGCGCGAGGTCAATGTGTTGCGCGTTCCGGAGGCTGTCGGGAAGTTGCGCCTGAACACCCGAAACAATGTTGGGCGGGATCGATGATTGGAGACGGGCGAAAAAGGACTGGGCTGTGGTAGTGCTTGATGAGGTGCTTGCCTCGCCGCCGGGCTCGGTGCTAGCAGGTCGCGTCGTACCGGCGGTGGACGTGCCCGTCGATTCATCAGCATCACTTTCTTCTTCGCCATCTTCTGCGTCGGATGTGTGAGGTTGTGTCTCCGCAGTAGTTAATTTCTCGATCTCACGCTGGGCCTGCGTGACAACTTGACCCAAGTCCCGTCGCGCAGTTGCAAGTACCACCTCACTCTATTGGCCCATGAACATGATTGGATGCAGTAGTGACAGTTTCGTGCATACCTGTTTCCTAAACCCTCCCCAGAAACGCCCGAGTTGTCCAATAACCTGTGAGACCTCTTCATCGAGGCTTTGATCGGGCTGTCGTTCGCTGGAAGGCGGGGTGCTTATGCCCATACCCGTTATGCCGTAGGTATCGAGAAAGTCCATGTTGATGGTGCAGGGGAAATAAGCATTCGCCAAGAAATTAAATAATGACACCCAAATTAGGCGAACCGAGACGACAGCTCTGCATTTCAAAATTCAACTACGTTCGCGTATTCGTACACCCAACTACAAGTCACGATGACACGGAAGCCGTTCTGACAATCTAAGCACTAACAGAAATTTCTGGAAGACGAGGGGCAGCATATTTTTTGTGTGAGCTGGTCACGTTCACAGTGGAGGCCGCCATTGGTAACGCGAGCCTGTGGGCACGACACTCGCCAAGGAAATCCGTGAACATCTGGATGAATAAATCAGATGATGCATGTACGACAGATGGAAAGCACCAACCTCCATGGTATCCAACGGACCACCGGCACTCTCAGGGTGGAATTGTACACCCCAAACCTTCTTGCCAGTGTCCTCAGTCGATTTGATACCCTCGACCGAGGAATCGTTGCAATTGATAAAGAATGGTTCCCATCCTGTTGGAAAGGGGTCCGTCAATTTGAGCGCGTATTGGTGGTTTTGGCTAGAAACTTTACGATTAGCCTAGTCCCTGCATGATAAGCAAGGAAAGCCCACCTCGTCACATAAACACGACCAGCTTTAATGGAGCCCGAAGAAGCCAAAGCGAGGACGGGTTGATTGTGTCCACGATTCCCAAAAGTCATGCGGTAAGCTTCTAGACCAGCGGCCATGCCAATGACCTGGTGACCCATACAGATACCAAAGATGGGCTTGTCCCACTCCTGGAGGGTCTCGCGAAGCTTCAACGCAGCCTCCATGCAGTGTCTAGGGTCGCCAGGACCATTGGTAAGGAATAAACCATCATACTGGTCACGGATGGAGTTGAAGTCAAAGTTCCAAGGGAGCACGGTCACTGCGGCGTTTCGACGGATAAGGGAACGAAGGATGTTTGCCTTGGCACCAAAGTCGAGAACAGCAATTCGGATATCTCCGTCGGGGTTGAGGTGGTAAGGGACCTTTGTGGAGACTTGGTCGACAAGATTCTCAGTAGAGGGATCCCAGTACTGTTCGGGAGTTGGCGCAGGAGCCGAGGCGTCCACCCCGACAGCAAGCCGACCAAGAGTAGTTCCTTGGTCACGCAACAGACGTGTGATTTCGCGAGTGTCAACGCCAGTAATACCAGGGACGTTAAAGCGGCGACACCAAGAGGTGAGAGATTCGACAGCAGCGTGGTGAGAAAATTTCTCTGCGACGTCTGCAACCACGACGGCACTGCACTGAATTCCCTCGGACTCCATGACGACGCCGACATCTTGAGAGTCAATGGGAGCCTTGTTGCTAGGAACCCCATAATTCCCAATGAGAGGAGTGGTGAAGACTAGAATCTGGCTCCGATAGGAAGGGTCGGTCATGGATTCGGTGTCTGTTGGCAAATGTCAATGGAGATAAATCGGATCTGAAGAGCATACTCTTACAGGACGTGATTGAAGTTGAAAAAACGGTCTCTCCAAAGATACTCCTTGGCGCTCCAAAAGATCGGCCATGGAAGGATTGTCCAGTTTTAAGATGCAAGGCGGCGGGGAGGGCGGTATTTGGGCCGGCATGGGTAGCAAAGGCACGAATGAAAGGTTGGCCTCGAATCAGAGTACGAGCGATCATAGTAGGCTAGGGACTTTTTAGAGACTCAGGAGAGAAAATACAAGATCGGAGATGTAACTGCAGGACAATCAGGGCAGGAGTCGGGCAAGGAATGGAGTACATACTCGTCGCGGGTGTTCTGTGTGAATATCATGTACGAGCAGAGAGCTCACTGAATGAACTGGTATCACCTAGAATGTTGATGCACAGAGAAAATTTGAGGGAGGCGTTGATGGCATCATTTATAGTCCGTTGTCAGAGTTTGCAATTGTTGTGCAACCACGTGACACCCGCTTTCTGAGAGTTTGTCGTCCGAGTCTCGTCGGTTTTATCATTGCATTCGGTCCCACTCCAAGTAGTACGCTCGATATCTATCTCTCTACCAATAACGAAAAGTCATTCAGAGTGATTGCTTCCTCACAACAGGCGTGCGTGGTAACGACGGCCCCCAAAGTTTGAAATTTGTACCACACACCGATCTGGACCTCGGCTGGCCCAGAGCCTGGATCCGCCCCGTACCAAGCAAGGGCCCCGAGAGAAATTCCAGATTGTACTTTGTCTGAACGCACATGCACGATCGAGCGACAAGTTCACCTTTGGAGTAAACATGCACTTCCAGCGAACGATCACAAAACGACAGGAGACGATCTACATAATCAGTATTACAGATTTGAGTTCAAGTAACGTATTCAGCAGAGAGAGCAACGTGCAACCTATCCGTACATGAAATGAAAACTTATAGTTCATGTAAAAACGTGCGTGGAGAAAACAAGGCAAGGAGACAAGGAAAACCGTGAATGCCGGTCAAGACCGTGAACAAACTGAGAAGTGAGACATCAATAATACATACCCTTAAAACTTAGACAAGATACCCTTCCTCTTCTTCGTCTTCAATGCAGCCCCTGCCTCTCGTCCTCGAGGGATGTGTCCTGACCCATTTGCCTCGTCCGCATCAGATGAGGAAGATGAGGAAGACGAGGAAGAAGACTCCTCATCAGCAACAACGTGCTTCTTCGCCTTCCCGTTAGTCACAGACTTATTGGTGGTCATGGATAGACTGGGAGAGAAGAGCGTCGCTTGGGTAGCCAGCTGGGACAACGAACGAAACCGAACAGGTGCTTTCGCCAACCTCTTGACTACCTTGGGCTCATCATCTTCCGACTCTGTCTCCCCCTCACTCTCTTTCCCATTGAGAGACGCCGCAGGCGCCGGATTGATCAACTTCTGGGAATATGGAAAGGGTATCTGACTGGACGAGAGATCGAACAATCGTTCTTTCCCCTGTGAACTTTTTGCCTGACTAGACGTTGCAACCTTGTGGGGTCGACCCTTTTTCCCCTTGTTGTTTGGACGTACAAGGGTATTCTCTTCGTAATGGGGACTGCTGGACATCAACTCGTCGATGTGCAGAGACGGCTCGTCCAACTGTGCAGAAGGCGACGACGGATCTGCGAGTATTTCCCATCTAACCAACGAAGGAGTGGGAGCAATGCGCGCCATGTTCTGCGCCGCGTCCTTGGCACCGCTCTTCGAGTCCAATCGCTCCTCTATCTGCTTCGCTGGCGTCTTGACTCCTTTACCGTGACCGGTTCGAGTTCCTGATTTGGACCTATGGTTCGACGGCGCCATAGCTGCAGGCGTGCTTGTGGCGGGTGGAAGGCTAAATCGAGGACTTTTCCGAATTGAGACAAGTTCTTGACTAACGGAGGACTTTCTTCGCGACTTTCCCCTTACTGGCGCAGATGTCACTTCGTTCGTGACCTCCGAAGCTAGCTGTTCGAGCAGGACAGGACCGCCAGCTTCGTCATCTAGGACTTGACCACTACGAGTCTTGATCCGCTTCGATACACCCGGTTTTGGAGTCGATTGAGTTAACCTGCTGAAGAAGGATCCGATCTCTTCAGAAGGCGCTTCAATGGGGTCGGCGTTCGACGAGCGTGAAGCAACCGGAGGTTCCAAGTCCTCCGCGGATTCTATCGGATCAGCCTCGACCTCCTTAAGGACCTTGGTAGCTACCAGTACGCTGCCGTCTCGATCGGGAGCAGGATCAACTTGTGTTGTCGCGGACTCTTGTGGTTCATCACTAGGAGGTTGCAGAACAGTGGCACTAGGAACAGAAGGTGAAAGGTGCTCTTGAACACCAGTAATGACACCCTTTTCTCCCATGGACTCATCCACGGCCATGCGATCCTCGGATCCTACATGCGTCTCCTCGCTGTCATCATCATCCTGTCCCTCGAGAACGTGAGCATCAACAGAATCTTGCATGACAGCGTTGCCCTTCTGGTTTTCGGCGGATTTCTTCGAAGACACGTTGGAACTTTGTACGCCGGGTCCGAGGTCATTCGAAGTATCTTCAGCTGAGCGCGAAGGCAAAGGCGACCTAGACTCTTCTTCTTCCCCGTTCTCGGAGTCGGAAGAGTGTGACTGCTTGTCTGGGGTGTTCTGTCTCTGGGGAGCCGATGATTCCTGGGGTTCAACCTCTTCGTCCGACGTGCCATCAGAACTGTCCGAGCTACTCCCTTCGTCTCTGCGTTCCACTGTTACCTCGGACAAGTAGGAATTACTAGGCATGTTTGGAGCCCTGGGGAGAGAAGCGTTGGGCGGCGGCGAAACCTTGTCCAATTGCACGTCATCGGTAGGCGTGACATCCAACGAGGGCTTGGACGTGACTAACACAGGGTAAGCGTCAAGTTTAGAACTAAGGAGATAGTGAAATGTTAACCTTCTGATTGACGAAGGAGACCTTCTAGTTGTTTGATCAACAAATGTTGGTCACCCGTATTCGTTCTCTTAAACTCCTCCAATCGCTCTCGAATAGCATCAGGACCTTTCAGAACAATGGGACAGTAATAGCGTATATGAAAGGGTTCTTCCAAGCAAATAGGACATGGTGGGCCATTTAGATCTGGAGTCTGTTGTGGTAGCTCATTGGTCAGAATCGTTTGTTCAAGTCCGTGCTCTGCAGGTACGTTCGGTATGTCGTTAGCAGGGGCATCCAACACAGACATAGGTTCCACAGGCAATGCACTGGAAGATGCAGAAGACTTTTTGGTGACTCTCTTTACGGACTTTTCCTTCGCAGGAGGTTCAGGCAATGTAGACAGGTAACCAGACAAAATTGCTGCTGCTACTTCGGACCGGACATTTTTACTTGCACTCGTTTGGGGGATAACTATGCTAACATTCATAAGTCTTTGACGCTTCAAAGGCGAACACTACTTACAGGCACAAACCATTCCCTTGGGCGCATTTGTGTATGCTTTTTCGGCGTTATTGAAACGGTGGTCAAGCAGAATAGGCCTTACTTTCCAGTGCACCACCCTCCTTATTCGACTTGATAGAGTTTTCTGCTGCTGGGATGCAATGAGTACATATTTAGATCCTCGAAACTAACGACTTCACCTGATTGAAGAGATGGATTAGTTGGTCGGTCAATCGGTTTGTCGGTACCTGCGTTGGGAAGAGTAAGCACTAGACTCCGACTAACGTCAGTCAGGATAATTACCGTCTTGGTCGGCAGCTTAGGGGATATCAAAATCAGCATCACATTGCAGTAACCAGGACGTGGAGATAGGACTCACGTGCAGACGACTTCTTCGAGCGGGTACCATCATCCTTTTTCTGTTTCTTTTGCTTCATTACTGGTGTCCCAGATGCTTCAGTGTCCTTTGGCGCACTCGTTCCCGCCTAAAAGGTAATGGAATGTGAGTAGATCCATCCATCCGCGACAGAAACCCACCTCGTCCCCACGATCCAAAGTAGTGAATTTATTTGGCCTAGTTTTGGATCCAGAAGCCTTCGCTGCAGAACTCTCATCGCCCTCGGTAGTTTGAACATTTTTCGCAGGCGGTATATATAGTTGTTTCCGCACAGCAGGAAATCCCCGCCTACTTGCACTCACCCTTGCACACGGTTTGTATTCTATTCTCCTCGGGGCATCATAAGCGTCTAGTGGCTCTGGAGACTGTGCAGCCTTTGCAGGGGTAACAGCGGGACGCCCCCGCAGTGCCATATGCATGCCCCCCGTTGCAAGCATCTCCTCATCAGCGTCTAGTGGCTCTGGAGACTCTGCAGCCTTTGCAGGGGTAACAGCGGGACGCCCCCGAAGTGTCATATGCATGCCCCCCGTTGCAAGCATCTCCTCATCAGTGTCTAGTGGTTCTGAAGACTCTGCAGCCTCTGAAGACGTATCAGGGGTAACAGCGGGACGCCCCCGCAGTGCAATAGGTCCGCCCCTCCTTGCTTGCATTTGCGGGCCTTTTCTCTTCGGGGCCGCATCAGCGTCTAGTGGCTCTGGAGACTTTGCAGCTTGTGGAGACGCATCAGGGGTAACAGCGGCAGGCCCCCGCAGTGGGCGATTCTCCATGGGCATGGTCTTCCTTGCAAGCATTTTCTGCTCTTTTCTCTTCGGGGCCTCATTAGCGTCTAGTGACTTTGAAGACTCTGCAGCCTTTGCAGACGCATCAGGGGTAGCAGTGTTAGGTTCCGGCGGTGCCTCTTGCTCTGTAGGCTTGGTCTTCGTGGGTTCCTTCCTTGTTTTTTTCTTCGGAGGCTCTACGGCGCCTACTGGCTGTGCAGCAGCAGCAGCTTCTGCAGTCTTTGCAGACGCAACGGGAGTCACAACGATAGGGGTCGGCGGTACCCCCCGTCCTGTAGGCTTGGCCAAGGTAGACTCTTGTCTTTGTTTCTTCTTCGGGGGTTCTACAGAGGGTCCTGGCTGAGGAGCAGCAGAAGACTCTGCGGTCTTCGCAGACGCAACAGGAGTGGCAACGATAGGCTCCACCAGTGCGCCTCGCTCTGTAAGCGTGCCAGAAGCTGCAGTACTGGTATTTTCAAATGACGCTTTGCGCTTTCTTACGAGTTCGGGGTTGGAGCGCAGAATTTGAGAACCAGACGCTGTTGCGCTCTCTGGCATCAAGCTGGGTGGCCACAGATGTGTGGTTGGCTCGCTTCCTGCCGGATGCTCATGAACCTCCTGTGATAAACACAACTTGAGTATGCCACCAAGATTTAGTATGCATTGACTCACGAGCCTAACCGTGGACGATACAGCCGAGTGCTGAGGCTCGGGCACTGTGACTTCAATGTCCACGGACACAGCAGACTGCAAAAAGACGCGAAAGGCCTGAAAGTCACCATCTGTTGGACGACAACCATGCTCGTGACCGTATCTGGTAGACCTTGAACTTTTCACTTACCATCTTCCAAATCAAGGAGCGCGTCAGAACCTATTTGCTTGAGCGACACGTCGGTTCCCGATCTTAGACCAAGTTTCCTTCGGACAACATCCTTTACTTCCTCGAGTGAACGCTCTACGTGCACGAGATTGAGCGCGTGTTAGGACGGTTGCAAGAGAGAAGATCACCGTTGAACAGTCTGGCAAACGTTCTGTTTCCAGCACGATAGACAATTCTGACGGGGTTTTGGGGGAAACGCCCGGAAGACAGTCCGCTCCCAGACATGGTGAACGAGCAAGTTGAATGTCTGTGGCCAGGGTGAAGACAATCCAAAGACAACTTTTGTCACAACAAATATTACGTAATGAACACGGGGGGCGTGGGGAAAACAACAACACACACCTTGTCCGATGCCCTTGTTCTCATATTAGCAGATTTCCTCCTTGTTGGCTTCAACCCCTTTTCTTTAGCAGCTGCCCGACGGATCTGAATAGGCTGATAAAGGGTGGATCAGGAAACTTCGTAGTATTGGATTCATGTGCTGAGTGCAGTGCAAGGAGAGACGAACAATAAGGTTCTTGGATTTGGAAGAAAACAGAGGGTGAATAGTCAATTGGCATACAACATAATTAAATGAGAATGAGAAGAGAAGAAGCAGGGGAAAGCAGCCTATTCCTGGAGAGACTGGAGGTCCTAGTGCTTGAGCTCAACGAGCTCCTGCATCGCCTCATCAAAATCCAACTGCAGTTTCTTCAACCAATCTTCAACACACCTCCTTGTACAGCTCTCACCCTGCCCTGAAGATGAGCAACCCTCTGGTTTCCTTCCTCTAGTCTTTTCCCCTTCTGTTTGGACTCCAGGCTGCCCATCACTGCTGGAGCCTTGGCCCCCCCTTTCTCCTGCTTCTTAGCGGTAGTATTCTGTTCACCGTTTGGAGTGATCATGAATCCCAGTGAAAGCTTTCGCCTAACCAGATCGGGCGAGCTGAGACAGCATTAGTCTCCGGTTCCAGCAGAGAACTCGAGTACCAACCGGGACCCATTGCATTCCCGTTGCTGTTGCATCCCCTCCTTCACCAACCGCAGGCCATCCACAGCCGAACGACTTCTCACACTTTGTCCTCAGTTTTGCGCACCCCTTGCTGTGGTGGTGGGTGCACTGGGAGCACGGTTCTTCGTGGGTAACCATGCCAGGGCCCGATTCTCCATTAATGTTGCCATCGTTGCCGTCGTCTTTGTCGTGCTGCAACTATACACGATCAAATGTAAGCAAATGAATTCATCCGTAAGAAACGACTCGCCCTGCTCCGATGATCCACCATCGTGGATTTCTTTGGCATCAGTTTTGATGCAAAAGTATTCATCGTAGGACGGCCTTGGTAGTTTGAACATCCGTTTTCTTTTGCTTTTTCTTCAGGGGCTCTTCGGCACCTACTGGCTTTGGAGCAACAGGAGAGACTGTAGCCTTTGGCTCCACCCTGAGTGCGCCACGCTCTGCAGGCTTGTCAGGAGCTACGTTGACGGTATCATTGATCAAATGACACTTTGCGCTGTCGTGCCAGAGGTAATAGTCGCTGGTGTGGTTTGACACCTCAGGCTTGACAGTACAGGCAACTTCTGGATCCACACTGGATGAGCCAGGTGTCGCATGCAAGATCGTCGTGGTGGGATTGCTTACTGACAGACGCTGAGGTTGCTGGGATGATGCTCACCGCTTGAGAACATCACCAATATTCTGTAGTACGGGTTGACTTACAGGTGCAACTGTAGACGGCACAGTGGAGCCCTGCCAGTGAGACTCGCGCACAGTGACTCGATTGAGCGTTGTCTGGTCGACCTTGATTTTGATCAAGGAGTGCGTCAGAGCCAATCTGCTTGAGGGATACATCTGTTTCCGGTCCTATGTCAAGCTTCTTCCGGACCATTTTTACTTCCCCAAGGGAACGCTACGTGCAAAAGAGAATAAGATTGAGTGCACCGTATGATACCGATAAGAGGCAAAATCACCATCGAATAATTATGGTGGATGGGTTACACTGTCGACGAGATACATTTGACAACCATTTCCCCGCCGGGACGACAATCTTTACGTAAAACTTGGTGGAGCCATTGGAAAAATAAAATACATCAACGTACAACGGTGTTCACGATATGCGGAGGATCATCAGGACTATTTAACCAGATTCCTGCTTGTGTTGGGCGGCAGCCCTGAGCATCTCGGGATACAGGCAAATCATGGATGGATCAGGGGGACCCGAATCATTAGATCTATCTCCTATCCACCGATGAGCGTGATTAGTGAGGGGAGACGGAGGACATGAACTCACCAGACGACATTGCGTCCTGGGGCTCGGCACGCGCTGCGATTTCTTGGGCGGCCCTGAGCATCTCGGGATACAAGCAGATCATGGATGGATCAGGGGGACCCGAATCATTGGATCCATTTTCTATCAACCGATCTGAGCGTGATGCTAAGGGGAGATGGAAGATATGAACTCACCAGACGACATTGTGTCCTGGGGCTCGGCACGCGCCGCTTGTTCAGATTCTTGGGCGGCAGCCCTGAGCATCTCGGGATACAAGCAGATCATGGATGGATCAGGCGGACCTGAATCATTGGATCCATCTGCTACACAGTCGGGGTGACGCAGGACATGAACTCACCAGACGACATTGTGTGCTGTGAGTGTCTAAGTGTAGTTACGGTGGCGGGTCGTTCTGAGTCGGAAAGGAACTCCAACGCAGTACTTATATGTATGGCAATGGCAAAGGTAGGGTCCTTCCACAGTAAGTTACAGATCCATCCAAGTGGAGCACAAAAGGATCCAGCAGCTGCACGTAATGCAGAGCCATGATGTGAACAAACGAGCTTCTTAGAAAGCTTGTGCAGCAAATCTAATTCTAAGTTCCACCCGATAACTTGAAACTCAGCTTGCGGTTGCTTTGGGATGGTTGGACTATGGTAGGCTTGAGAAGTTTGGGGGGCAAGTTCCGAGCCAATGAAGCAGAGCCTCCTAGTGCAGAGTCTGGCCTGAAAGAGTCTTGGGTCCAGAGGCTTTCAGACGTCAAAAAACATCTAACATCTCTATCCTATAACGATCGACATCCAAAACAAGGGACCTGAGTAGAGAAAATATAGGTTTACTGACACTATTTGCTCTATGACAAGGTGTTGGAGAGTCCACAATCCGATGCAAAACACGCGTGAAAACCAAGCGTCAAGAGATTCAATCTCCGGAAACGTTGAGCGAAAATCCTCTACAGCGTTCCGATCGTTTAAAGCTCCTGGTGAGACAGGTGAGCTCGACATTGAACAAGACAGAACGAAAGAGACGCACTATCATGTTGAGGTTCCCAGACAACAGACCTACAACCTCCCAATTAGCAAAGACCAAAGTTAGATGGACAAAAAAATACGTACGATTCTCCAAAATACAACCGTCAGGGATATCAATCCGCTGGCCCTCGTTCGCGACAATGATGACAGTACCCCTCAATGTGACATTCCTTCCAAAGTTGACATCTCCAGTGACCGTAAGATGGTCGAGCTCAATGATCCTGGGAATCTTCTTGAACCGTTTCTGGAATTGTTGGATCTTCTTAAAGTGGTCACCAAGCTTGATCACAGGGGTCGTCTCGAACATTCGGCTTTCGTTCAGGACGAGCTGGCCGTGTTGCAGGGAGTAAATATCGCTCTTGATGAGGAGCAAGTCGGAGCACGACTTGACAGGGAGGAAGCGAGAACGAGGAACGTTGATACCATGACCATTCTTGAAGTGCTTGATGGCGGCACCAGCAGCGGTCTCGAGCTACGCTCCCAGTTGAGCAGCCAAAATATGCTTGTCATTCATCGAGTACATACCTGGATAACGGCCTGACCGTCATCATTGGTCTTGGGGTTAATGATGATCTCGAGTTCCAGGCCCTCAGATACCATGATCCTCTTCAGGGCTGCGACAGAGTCAATGTCCACCCGCGGGAGGGAATGCGAAATACTCACCCTTTAGGTTAATCCAGAGGTTGTTGGTGTTGAAGATCTTGAACTTGCGGATTGACTTGAAGTCTTCGACGTGTTCTGAAGGAACCTGAGCAATTTCAAGGAGACGGACAGAGCCGTCGTAGTCGATGAGCGTTCCACCCTTGATATCGGCCTTGGTCTTGTCAGTGACTTCCATCAGGAACTCGGCATCGGTCTCGATCATGTGTTGCAATATCTTCTCGTCGACACTAGAATTCATGAATGAGCATGAAGGAAGGACAGTGACTAATGACAAAACATACACGGCACCCAAGTTATCAGAGTTGGACACGAAAAGGTACTCCTTGCCTTCGGCGAGCAGTTGGTCCAGTACGCCAGAGTGGAAAAGTGCGTTGTAGACATCACCGTGACCAGGAGGGTACCAGTGCTTCTTGTCATCGTCTGCACGCTTGGGGCACGGGAGGAGGGTCTCCTTGTAGATGCGCGGGTACCGCGACTGGTTGAATGTCGTGATGCGGACTTGCTGGTTTGCGTACTTTTTTATAATTCGCAAAGTGTCTTCGTGTGTGTTAAACGAGGTCATGAGGATGAGCGGGACATCGACGTTCCTGGTGGTGTTGAGGTGCTCAATCTGACGGACGGTCAGGTCAAGGAAAGTCATGTCATCCTTGACCTCGAGGGCACTCTTTGCACCGGTCATACCTGAAAGTGGGGACGAGATCAGGATGATCGAAGACGATCCAGAAGAGGGCTTACCCATGGAGGTACCGAGACCACCATTGACCTTGAGTACTGCAAGCCTGTTGAGGTTGGCTTGATCCTTGGGTGCAACCAACGTGTCGTAGAGGACGATCTGATCGTCTGCAGGAGATTTGATGCGATCCCAGTCACTAAAAAAAGACCGTGAATATGGGACGTTAGAGCTGCGAAGCGAAAAAGGAAATACGGACAGATCGACACTCTTTGCACGCTCCGAGAGATACCGGGTGAAGAGGTAGAAAAAGGATTGCATCTCGGTATCGAAGGCCTGCGATGATGATCAGATCAGTGGGTGGGTGGAGGGTAAGTGGATGGGACACACCTTCTTGGTAGCGAGATCCTCGACGGTGTTGACGAGACGACTGATGTCGTTGCGCATGGCCTTGGCGGCGACGCCAGTGGTGGCGGTCTTGAAGTCGATGTGGCTGCTACCGCGAACGCGGGCATTGAAGGAATCGGCGCGCGGGGCTAGCGAAGCCATTGTGCTAGAGGAATGTGAGGGACGATGAGGATGAGGAAGAAGAGACGCACGGTGACTTTGGTATATGAACGGGTTGTGTCGTATTTGTAGAGAGTATTTGAGGGTCAGAAGTGGCTCGGCTGAGGGTGCTTTTCGGTTTGTGGTGACGCTTAAAAGACTCTAGGCTGAGATCGATACGGTTGTGGAGCGTCGCGGACAAGTCCGAACTTAGGTCCTGGACTTCCTCAGGGATGATGAGGTCGCACACGGATCTGCTGGTAGACTGGCAGCCGTCGATGGCGTGGTAGCGGGCGAGGGGCGACGGAGGTCCAGGGGACACGGGACACGGTCTGAGGCGGGTGAAGGGGTAGCTGGGGCGACGGAGGGGATTATAACCGTTCAGGTGGGTCGGTTGACAAGACGAACGTGCTTGCATAAAAGGGCTCTTTCTGACCGGAATCCCTAGGGAGTCAGGGGACGGTAACGTCCGGGCGTTCCCTTTGCTTTTATAAACGATTACGCTCAACTTTCAGGCCTCATTGTACATATCGGGCGTTGCTGCATCCTGGAGGCAAGTCGGTTCGGCCCAGGATTCGCTCGGTTTATTTATACGGTGCGTGTAGCACTACCTGCGCACTGCCTACGCCTCCCCCTTGCTTCCCCCATTCCGCCCGGACGCATCCGATGCCTTATCTGCATGTTTTAACGTCGCATCAGCACCCCCAACACGTACGCCTATGACCGCCACAACATGTTGTCCAGCCGACACGTTACAAGAACTCCACTCGGGCCCCACACTCAGTACATTTTACTGTCTTGGTGCTGCGCAGAAGCCATGAGGCTACCCCTCTCAGCATCGGCTTCCGTCATTATCAAACAGGTCGCTTATCCACCAGCGGCGCGATTTCCACCCAACATCGTAACGCTATTATCTAGATAAACGTCCTCCAGGATTGATTCACCACTTGTCTCATTAGCGATGCACAACCATTCGTCGATCCAATCGATATATTTATTTGTGAGGACGTCGTTCACGATACGATAACCACGCATCTAAGACGCGTTATCGCCCCTGCCACTATCAACTACTTAACCTCGACGCCAATTGGGAGCTATGCGCTTGCTCAAAAAAGATGACATTGATCATGGCCTCGGTGATCGGAATTTCAGCGGTGTCTGGTTGACTGGTGGCTGTTTCTTCGGCCTCCCGTGCGTCCAGCGTCCAGTAAGCCTGCTCAAGGAGTCTCGAATGGTCTTGGGTTCCGGATCAGGTGCACTCTTCCCTGTGTGCCTGCCCATTCCTCACGCATAGCTCAATCAGGGGTTTTGAATCCCTCATCAGTTGGTACCTCGTACGTACCGCGTTTAAATATAAATGGACACTTGATGAGTCTTGCCCTGGATTCTTGAGATATAGTGGGTACTCGTCCGGACACTCGTGGCCGCAAAGCTCGATTATTTGGGCGTTTCGTTTGAACCAACCCCTGACTGCACTGGTCACCAGACTAGACTGCGCTGGTGACGGAGACTAGAACCCGCACATTACACAATCATAGTCCCTCGATTAGCGCCAACACAGCTGCTAGATTGAATGATATCGCCATGCACTTTATTGTAAAAAACAGGATACGAATGTAAGGAAGCCACGAGAATAAAGTTTACCATTATCCAAGACGTGAGAGCAACGACAAGTAACCCTCTTAAGCATAGCACTGTCTAAAGCACTCATCCGCGATCTATTACTGCATGACCCAGAACGAGATCCCCAAAAACAGGAACATGGGTGGCCACGCTACCATCCCGACGTCTTGTAGGAATCCAACGAGCCCCCCCACGTCACGATGAGACGATCGATGATCGACCCTGGATCGCTGGCAGATTCCAAATGGGTTTGGGAGCGTGATGCGACGCCGGTGACCAGCGAGCGAGAATCGCCATATCCAGGGTGACGAGTAGGAGCGACCCTGCGAACGGTGTCCTCGTGGTTTACTTGCGGGCTCTGGAAGGAACGATTCGGCGTCGTCGGCGTGCGACGAATTGCCCCGGGTTAATTCGTGTGGTGGTTCGGGAGTGCCTTGACGACTATGCTTGGTGCCCCATGTTTGATACCGGATACCTCCGTTCGCGCGAGTGATGTTGAACGCAAGTAGGACGACGAGCGTGAGCAATATGAGTGGAATATAGATATAAAAGTATGTTCCTAATTGATCTGGCATTAAGCAAGGGGCGTGCAAAGGAGGAGGCACCGGCATTTGCGTGATATGATCTGGAGAAGGTACTGTTGAAATTAATGACAGTAGTTGAAAGCCTGGCCGACGAATCCCCATTGCCATTGAGATTGACTTGACGGTGACTTCTTGAATCTTTTCATCAGAGGAGGCAATAGTATGTTCATATTCACAATAATCATGGTCATCACCACTGTTGCGCAGTCAGGGGCATGTTGCATGTATGAATTGTTGACGAACCTCATAACAAGGGATGGCTTGAGAGACTGGAGCAAGAACTCTGTCGCGTCGTCCACGAGCATATTTTGGTAACCGAACCCATAACCTTGCCGTATCGTCCCTTTCTCACGCAAGGGACCACAGGATGCATCTGAAGGACGAGAAAGGGGGATGTGCGTAAACAAGACAACGGGACCGAGTGAACCAGCCGACGCAGTCTGTTTCACGAACTCTACAGGGCCATTGGAGAGAGCAGGCCAACTGTCAAATGTGTGTCCACTTTCAGCACGCAACACGTCTTCTTCAACGAGGGCGGGAGCATCTATGAACACAAGGGTATGGTTCCCGACGGTCCGGCGATAATTCCGGGAACCAAAGTGGGAGGTGTAGCGCATGTTAGCCTCGAGGGAGAATTGTGGCAAGTTTCCAAGGCTAAAAAGGTGGCTAAATGAAATGCTGCATCCTCTGCAGGTAGGGAAGAGACAGACCCTACATCATGGTTGCCTGGTAGGTAATAAACGGGGGGTGGTGAATCTCCCATGTCGAAGATGCTTTGATATCGCTTGAAATAGGCTTCGTATCTGGGGATGAACCAACTTTAATCCAAACGTGAAGGAACGCTCGAGTCGATACACGTACTCGGTAATGGACATGGACAAACGGCCGCTGTCCATCATATCACCTGGAACGCTCTTTGGCTCGCGATACAAGGACATCAACTATTTGAGCGTACCTAGCACCACTACAGCATGAGGACGGAGACGACGGAATGCAGAATCCCAGTTCTTTCGGAGATTAAGGTCAACGAAGTATTGACTGAGTGTGGAGAGAAGTGGCCCACGACCAGGATAGGAATGACGGTCGATTATTTGTGGATCCGCTATGACGAGTATCCGCACGATGCGTGAACCGGGAATGTGAGGCTGAGGTCGCTCGTAAGCATGGTTAGCACATGGGAAGAAAAAAGCCACGGACCTGGCGCGTATCCGGCCAGCGACAGTAGTGCAGAGCAAAGCGGAATGTGCCAAGCTCCAGCCAGAGGACTGCGAAGATCCATGCAGTGCAGAGACCGTTTCGGAGTAGACCACGATCCAGTGTCGGCTTGTTTGAGGACATGGCCTGGTGGGAAAAACAGCTGCCACTGTGCCAGCTCAAGTGCTAGGCGGGCTCGGGTGAAGCCGACACTTGCCACATATGATGAGTGACACCTGACCACTGGCAAAACTGGGGCGTCCGACACGACCGCGATGGCGTTCGCAAAGTGTTACATGGAGTCGGACCTTCCCCGGGTCGGGTCTCAGCGCGCCGATCAAGTGGTGATTGAAATTTTCTGAACCTTGCTTGATGGAGCGCATCAGCTGAGTCGCTTTTACAGCGGGCTGGATCATGATTTGTTACTGCGAACATTTGTGTGTCATTCTGGAAGCCGCGTATGTAAATGGAACTCCATTTTCGTGTTCACGCCAACTCGCCCTATAAAATTTTCAGCTGCACCTCTTCGGACTTTGGTTGCTTTCTTCCTCTCGCCTCTCGCATCGGAATGACCGTCTCGCCTGCTCACACCAACAGCGACGACGACCAGCTGCCCTTGCTCTCCGCTGCCAGCGACAGGAGCGATCGCAAGAAACCCAACCCCCTGCCAAAACTGCAGATTTGCGCCCTCCTCCTCTCAGTCTTGATCGAGCCCATAGCATCTCAGTGCATATATCCTTTCATCAACCAGGTAAGCCTCCGTCGTCGCGTTTAGATCTCGTCCTCACTCTACTTGTTCCAGCTCGTTCGTGAGATCGACATCACGGGCGGCGACGAAACAAAAGTTGGTGAGTGCTACCCGCTTCCTTATCTTCCTCTCACAGCGCTGAGCTAGCGTCGTTTAGGATACTATGCCGGAATGATTGTATGTAAAGATTGTGAGAGTCTTCGCCGCTATTAGCTCACTGATATCGCTTGTCAGGAGTCGCTCTTCTTCGCTACACAGGCCATGACTGTCCTCCAATGGAGCCGAGCCTCCGATCATATTGGTCGCAAGCCTGTACTTCTATTAGGTGTATTTGGTCTCTCCATTTCAATGTTCTGCTTCGGTCTATCACGTACCTTTACCGGATTGGTATTAAGGTGTGTCTTCTTGGTCCATTTGGTCGTCTGATCTCACACCTATTGGTCATACGCTCAGCCGTTGTATCACCGGTGCCCTGAACGGCAACATCGGCGTTATGAAGAGCATGTTAGGGGAACTGACCGACTCTACGAACATGGCTCAGGGATTGTCCTTGCTACCCATAGCTTGGTCCGTGGGCATGACAGTTGGGTGAGTCTGATACCTCGATCCTTTCCATGTCCATTCGAGTTCAACGTCTGCAGTCCAGTCATCGGAGGTACCCTTGCACGGCCACAGGATAATTTTCCTCGACTTTTCAGCTCTCCATTCTGGGCGCAGTTTCCGTATTTCTTACCGTGTGGTGTCACTGCTGGGTTCTCATTGTTGACTTTCGGGGCCACGCTGCTTTTTCTCAAAGAAGTGAGTGATCCGGGCTGACTGATATCGTAGTCCACAGTTGACAACTACCAAGACTCTACCCCCTCGTGCTACACCGGAGAAACATCATTCTTCTGTTGATAGAGAAGCTGGTGGGCATGAGATTAGCTATGGCACGGTTAATCAGCAGACGCCGCCCTCGGATGCGCCGATACCTCTTTCCGAGCTTCTCAGCGCACCCAGGGTGTTGCGCATAGCAAACTATGGTGTTCTTGCCGCCCTCGAGATAGCAGTGTACTCGCTCCAACCTCTTTTCTATTCTACGCCAATCGAGTACGGAGGTTTAGGTTTCACGCCCATGCAGATCGGACTCTGGATGGCTTGCTTTGGCATTTGTAACGGCCTCTTCCAGGCGGTCTGTTTTGCCCCACTCGTATATAGACTAGGGCCCAAAACACTATTGCGCATCGGCCACTTGTGCTTCATCCCACTTTTCTCTCTCTTCCCCGTCATAAACTGGATTGCTCAACAGTGTGGACTCAATTGGCTGGTTTGGGTCGCGCTCATCTGTCACCTCGGGTTAACAATCATCATGGACATGTCCTTTAGTGCGTCATTTCATACATATGTCTATGCCTTGAAACTGATGTTGAGATTGCAGGCTGCGTCCTGATGTACATTACGGCTGCTGCCCCGAACCGACGATGCCTTGGTGCGCTCAACGGTGTCGCCCAGACCACTGCATCTATCGTGCGTGCTGTCGGTCCTGCGTCAGCGACATCACTGTTTGCATACTCGATTCAACACAATTTCATGGGTGGGTATGGAGTTTACATTATTCTCGTGCTGGGCACCATTGCGACCATGCCGTTGGGTGCCATGCTGCCAGATGATGTCGCAGAGAGGTGCTGATTGGACGAAGGGTAGTACTGGGTGGGTGGGGGCACTATCCAGGAGCTATACAAGTAAAAAGATAACGCCAGATAGGTGTGTCGTTCTTTATTATTCCACTTTCACGATTGGGGGAGCCGGTTGTGGACCTTATTACTAGACTTCACGATGTATAGGACAAACAGATTTTGCATGTGTACTTCTTGCATGTATTTACCATTTCTTTTTAGCAATACCATGGCTTTTTCCGAGACTTGCTTGTCTCGTTGACTTCAGCCCGACGGTTTCGGCGTTAACTCGCCTGGTGCTTTCTTGCTACCATTTCATGATGCACCAAAGGGTGTTCTATGTCGCCGTGCATGGCGGCGCCGGGCAGCACGGTAAAACGTCGGAGGCCCAAGTGAAGGGCGCAATGAAACAGTGATTAGACATCATCACGATCTGCTCCGACATAGGCCCAACTGACACGCGCCCTCGTCCCCAAGTGCGTGCGCAGAAGCGCTTCAAATGGCATCCGAACATCCGTGCGCAAGCGCGTTATCTATCGTAGAACATGCGATCACTATCCTCGAAGATGACGATTGTCTCAACGCAGGTACGTTTTCCATCCCCGTCCTCCTTGTTGTTGCTACACACTGCGCTTCCGGCATCCTGGCACATCTCTCGCTCTTGTGCAACATGATCATATCAAGGCTACGGCGCCAATCTCACGTTCGAGGGCACCGTCGAATGCGATGCCGCCATCATGGATGGGCGGACCGGTGATTTCGGGAGCGTCGGTGCTGTATCAGGCGCGTCTTTCAAGTTGTTGTTCTTTTTTCTGTTTCTGCCTGCTCGACGATGCCTTGGCAATAGTGCCTCTCTGTTCGATGCCACAGGCACGAGACTGACACACATGTCCAGGCGTTCGTCATCCGATCAAGCTTGCCAGTGCGATCCTCGGGCATGCACGTGTGCCGGATAGACTTGGTCGCATTCGACCCCTGTATGTCTACGTTTTCACGTCCCCACTCGTCGCCACAATGACAATGATGATTTCTTGATCGACTCTGAATCGGACTATCTAGGACCTTGGTCTCCTCGGGTGCACATGCGTTTGCGCAGCGACACGGAATCGACACGGTCGACGACGCGACGCGCATGATCGCCCCGCGCGCACAGCTTGACTGGCAGCGATGGCGGAAGCGGTACGACGACCTGGAGGGTGTCACAGCGGGAGAGGCACACGAAGCTGACACGGGCGCGACGGACCTCCCGCAGGACGTGATGCAAGATACGGTGGGTGCGGTCGTTTGGGATTCAGAGGGCAACTTGGCTGCGGGCGTATCTAGGTCTGCCGCGATCGTGCGTGTTGGTTTTTTGGATACGACATGGCTGACATGTGTATATAGTGGCGGGTTGCTGCTCAAGTATTCAGGGAGAATTGGAGAGGTGAGGATCTGTTTTTGTATAGAGACGGCACGGACGACGGGGTTGCTGACTGGCCCGAGGCCGCAGCGTTTGGAGCGGGGTGCTGGGCGGAACAATCACAGGACGGACGGACTGGGATGGCTTGTAGCGTATCAGGTATGAAGCACCGCACGGATCTCAACTTGATCATCATAAAGAGCGCAGGAGCTGGCGAACATATTATAAGGACTGGACTGGCTCGCACCATCGCCGACGTCCTCCGTCCAAGACAAGACAATGCAGAGGTTGACGTTCACGAGTTGCTGATCAACACATTGTCCACCCATTTTCACGGCAAGTCTGGGCGACTCGATATCTGTAGATTCATCTAACAGTGCAACAAAGACCCAATTGTAGCACGCGGTGATACCCATCCAAACCTGGGTGTTCTTTTAATGACAAAGGAGGTAGAAGAGTTGGGGGATGTGATACGTGCGCTTACCACCGTCGAATTGTGCGCTTTTTTCACTGATGATCTCCAATGGACATATAGCCAGGTTGTGGTGTGCATTTACCACGCAAAGCATGGCGATTGCATACGCAAACTCGGAAATACTTACACCCAAGGTATGGAAAGTCTTCTTTACCGATTCAGTAATGTAAAAAAATGCTGCAGGCAAAGATTCTACGTCGTCCTAAGACTTCGCAACCAGACCTGGCGACGAATGCCTCGCCTGTTTATATCACTGCTCTACCCCTCCACGAGTAGAGTGACCGGGGTCGAGATGGATCTAGTCGCTGGGGATGCAGCTACCCTCATAGCGTTAACAAGCATGTAACCGTTTGCGACGAAGAAATAATCACATGGGTCAGCTGTCCATTCCGCCATTCGCGAGGCGCGGGATGGATCGCTGAGCGCCATTATTGATATTCGCAAGGGGGGATGTGTTTCGAGAGTTTGCCAAAGGAGGTATTGGTCGAGCCACACTCAGACGTTGAAGCGTTTTCAACGGAAACTTGGTTCTATCCCATCGGGTTAATGTTGCGTATCACGAGACGACTTTCCGACGGAACTTACCGACACGTCGAACAAACAGGAACAGGCTGGCAAAAGACTGTTTCCATTGACATCAGTACCTCCGTATGTATCATAAGTTGGTGCACGGACTTGACAAACAGACGGAACAGACGAATCCAATGTCCACGATGTTCTTGTGACAGAAACACGCCGCTCTAAAATCAATCTTGTCTTGGGTCGGGGCGGCAAGAACTTTGCGAATCGACGGCGGGGAAAGGAAAGACATCTGTGGAATGCTTCCAGTTGACTGACCTTGGATGCAGGATGAGGAACGCGACGTACAATAAGATACTGGAGCAACGCATCGCGACGTTCGAGGTAGATATACGACCCGTTCGTTAGATGTGCAGCTTGCTGAAGGAAGACCGTGTCGGGTCCGTATATCTTGCACACGTCGATGGTCACTTTCTGTGCCAGCATCTCGGTCACGTCAGCAACATGAACAGACAAACGAGACAAACTAATTTTTGCGCCGAAAAGATTGAGTTCATGACCGGAATATAGGAAGACGACAAGTCCGGGGATACCGACAGGATGAGGATATGTGGCTCCGAAAGGATGGCAGGGTCTTCAGCCACGCTTGTTGCGGAAGTGGACGGATGGGTGATTCGGTTGATGTCTAACGAGGACGATGCTTATCATGCATGACGGGTTCGTGCCAGACAATCAAACATACAACAGAGTGCCTTGGTCAGCGCACCGACTAGAGCGCAGGGTGCTAGGGCCATTTCAACGCGTCGATCTCAGACAGACAACGATGCAGCGTACGTTCTTCTTCCATGTGGCCGAGCGCCTCCAGTTCGTGTGTGATCTGCTGGAGCATCGTGGTGTCGACCGTTTTGAAGGGTGGATATGAGTTCGCATCGAGGGGTGGGGCATCGTCGACAAGCGTCGATGTTTCTGTCGAAGAATAGAGCATAACGCTGTTCCGCGGAAGTATGTATGTGAGCGGAATTCACAAGGTGGCTCTGGGAGTCGTCCCACCGACCTCTTACCGGGGAATGCCCCAAAGACTGCCAGGGTGTTCTCATGCTTGGAAGCGATGTGAGCGTTCAGGAATGCGAGGAGGTGGGAGAGAAAGGTCTCGACGGGTAGCGGGTACGGATTGGTCGCCTGCGCAGAGAGATGCCACTGCGTTGGAGACAAGTCTACAATGACTGAAAGGTGCGATGCCTTCTCCATCGCAAGAGGTTAACCCTAACCTTACGACAACTTGACGAGTCGGATTTTGAATCTATCCACGGAAGTTACACTGGAAACGTGCACATTCTCCAGTGCAAGACCTAAAACTTCCTCGTGCGTGTTATGATGTCCTGTGTGCTTTGAGACCCCATATCTATCCACCAGATTGATCGCACTCGGTGCTCTCGTTACTTTTGCGATCACTGTTTACACCTTCTCATCTCCCGTGTTTGCGTTTCGGTTGTCGGACCCGTCGCCAGTCTTTGCGGGGCGCCAACGGGGTACGTGCTCACCTGAAGCATGGTCCTCGAGGAATTGGACGTAGTATAGTCCCAACACCGACTTACCAGCGCTCACGAGCCCGGTCAAGTATTCGCCTTCAATGGGTTTGAGGCATGTGCATCACTCAGATCAGCAATACGAGTGGCATTTGGGGATAATAGACCACGAAGTGCGATTCGACAGATTCCGTGCCGTCGTTCCGTATAAATGGCGACTGTCATCTCAATGTCATATCCAGCCACTCAATGGCAGCGGCAGCCATTGTCAAAGACATGGTCGAACAGGCTGGATGGCTCATGATAGGTGGTACGTTCCTTTCCTTTCCCCTGCCTTTCGCGTGTTTTTCGCCCTCTCTTGAGACGCAGACAGACAGAGCGTGAACAGGGCGTGAAATTGGTGAGGTTCTCGGGCTCGAGCAGCTGCCCTTACATATGTACAGTATGAAATGCTGATCTTGGAGCGATCATGGAGCGACAGGTGATCGCCGTGCTGTGCCGGTATGCCAGATCTCTTACACCTCCCCCTCCTCTCTTTGATCTCTTTTACCAAACATCTACAGACTCGACAATGAAAACCCACTTTTTTTCGCTAGCGTGGCTTCTCTATCGCACACGTCCGTGTTATACCGCTGGAGGTCCCTACTATCCCTACTTTGACAGAGCGTGGCCAGAGATGTTATACCTCTTGCCCACATCCCCTCTGATATCCGAAATCGACTTTCCACCCAATTTTTCGATCGAAGATATGCCCATCGTCCTCTTCCGCCGAGTCGACCTCCTGTTCAACCAAGAGGACCTCGAGACATTATACCAAAGTAGGGGACGGAAGCCTAAAGCGAAGACCCCACCGCCACCAATTCCACCAGGAAACCTCTCTTCAGTGACGACTGGACGCGGACGTTGTCACCCTTGGAATACATGCCCATCTTGTTATCTTCCCTGCCAGAGGGCAATTTTAGGACCTTGGTCGTGGGCACGGGTGGGCACTGGACGACCACGCTGGTGAGCGCGTTCCGTGACGAAGAAGCCGGCGAGGAAGCGGGGTATGGCATTTAGGGTGTCAGGGCGTTCTTCAAGGTTGCGATGCGAACGTGGGCGGGACAGGTCCAAGACACAATTGATGAATACCGGCGCAACGGTGGCACACAACCGAAACTTGTCCTCTTCAGGCCGTAGCCACCTGGCCACTAAGACTGTCCCAATTACCGTGAACCGTGGAAGGAGATTCAGCCATACCACCACGTTTTGTACAACAGGCCATGGTTACAAGATTACAACGAGATATTCAAAGTCGGTACGACTACATTCGGCTGCGCACTTGCGCTTCATTTTGCAGTGTGATCTGGGACACGTACTGATGGAATCGTACATGACAACAGGATCTTTTGGCAACACGTGAATTCCCCGACCATTTTTACATGCCCATCGACCCGTCTAGACCGTCTTCGGCCAGATGCAGTGCGTCTCCTTGCAATCACCACGTCGCTCATGCTCATAACACTTGATTAGCATACTAACGGCGATTGCCTACACATCCTGTCTGGCACCGGCGTTCTAGCACTTTGTCGACCGGGTCCCGGGAGATTGCCGGACGGGTACGATAAACAAAAGGTGGGGTTGGCGACTATCTATGCCAACGCATCACCGTCTACGCGAGAACAGTCTTAAAATCATAATTTTGTATCAACTCTCACCCTTGCCAGTGAAAGTCATCTTTATTCCTCGGGCTGCTATTGCTTGCCACGAGTCCGGCCTCCCCACGAGGTTGACTTCTTTTTCAAAATTCGCATACAGCCTCATACACACGATTCCACGAAGCGTAAGTATGGATTTGGCATGCCGCGCGCAACCGAAGCGGAGACTGAATTCGCGCACAGAGGCCGGGTGTTGCCGAGCACATTGTCTTCCCGATAGTATGGAGTCTCCAGTGCTCTCCACACCTCTGGAGATCCATTGCCATGCAGTCACACTACAGGCAAGTATATACCATATAGCATTCTAACGAGTAAATCCCTACTCTTTCGCTGCTTACACGATAATTATGGCCTATTATCCGCTTCATGCAGCACTTGATGATTCTATGCCGAGTTGGAACTTGCGTCTGGCACACGTGACATTCTATGGATAGACTCATGGAAAGCGATAAGTAGCCTCAAGACATCATAATGTTCCAAAATCGACTACCGTCGGCTCGTGGTTAATCATATCTCCCCCCCACATCAGCGAACCAGCAGCCGAGGAAACCACATGGGGAACATGATAGAAATAGTGATGATCATCACCGCAATCCACACGTACAAGGCTTATCTCGTGCAAATATGTAACTCACCTGCTTTGTGGTGTGGGGAGTTACACGCACATACTTGCAAGCAACGGATAATCCGGGGCATTGAACAAGGACTCATCTCCGATTTCCGCCACTAGTACTCACCATTCAAGACAATGGCGTTCTGATCATTGCGCTCGAATTATTCTGGGAGCAGCTCGCGACTAGGGGAGTGCACGGAGTGCACACCACTCCGCTTCCCTGTCTTTTGCGGCGTTTGAACGGCTTACCGTTGTTCGTAACGTTCACCCTGTTACATGAGTACGAAATTCAACTGAATTGACATTTGAAACATCAACATCTACGGTGAAGCGGGGTTTCACTTGTACAGCAACATAGGAAAGTATGCATTGGGGTCGTGTGGTGCGTCGGGAGCACGCTCCGGTCGCCACCGCTTGAATGGCGTGGGGACCTCGGGAGGTAGTTTTGCCTCGTCGTAAACCGGCGAAATAGAAGTGACGGCAACAATGGCTTGGGTCAGGTCCACGGCATCCGGGGCTTTCGCAGGTACTTGATTGGTCTCACCCTCTTTGGGAGCGGCGACGCTGATGTGTTCGTTAGCTTGGAACAAGGATGGATTAAAGCACACGCATACGACTGAGGTTGGGAGTGCTGGATAAGTAAAGTCGACAGGTCCGACTGAGTGACCACCGAAAGCTGGGGGTAGGCTCGCCGAACATCACGTTTCCAGTAGGGATTCTGAGCCGGGTCCGATGCTAATTCGAGGGTCAGACTTCAGTCTTGTAGGGAGACAGTGGCTTTATTAGCACCTTTCGTCGCAGGGGTGGAATATTTCTCCGGGCGAGAACCAGGCTGAGGGTATCTGTTCAGGCTGGGGATTGGGAGGCCAGAAGAAATTTCGGGATTCACAACCACTGCATCGCCTAGTTCAAACGTGAGCAACAACGTGCCATGAATTGTGAGTCATTAACGCACGAAATTTCTTCCAAAACCCCTTTGGATGAACATGGTAGAGCGTAGACTCTGCAGCTTTCCTGGTCGCCATTCGGTGAGTGGGAGCAAGTTGGCGTCTACCAGAAAAGCTAATGACGTAAGCCGTCTCTCGGCGGTTCCGGTTACCAATTGACCGACGAGAACCCAAAGGCCCGACCTTGGAGACATTCCTCGTTCACGTTCTCAGCTTCGAGCAAATTGTATCAAATTAAGTATTTTCCTCGCCGCTTCGAACGGTTGATATCCTTGCAGTTGGTGGGATGATGCCCGATGAACATCCTTCATGAGCCATGTATGATGTTGTTCAGTCCAAGCGTGTTCATACTGTACATCTCGTCACTGACAAGCTTGACCGCGGCGTCAGGGTAGCGAAAGGTTTTGGCATGGGATCCTACGAAGATTGCTTCGTGTGGGTACCCCGGGTCCGGTGGTTAAGCTTGCAAATTTGTTAACCGGGTAGACGCAAGATCACGCAATGGGGTCATACCGGTGAGCGGCAGTCGCTTCAATTTCCTTTCTTTTCATTACTCTTAAAATCCCAGCCCTTACACCTGGTACTATATAGAGCCTGGACAAGCTGCAGGCTGACCCAACTCGAATCATTTCCCCCTCATCCTGCATTCCAATGGGCTTGACATTGTACCAACGTCCTAGCGAGCATGCTAGTGACCTCCCTCTGGATGAGGCACCACCCGTGGAAGAGCCCAAGCAACGGGATCCCCATGTCATCCCTATGTTCACCTCCGAAAGTTTAACAAAGCCTTCCTCCACCGTCTTATACCTTCCACCGCTCTTGTCATCGTTACCACGGAATCTCTCCATCGCTCCCATCTCCGTAGACAGACCACCATTGATCACGGAGACTCGTCTGCCTGACATTGATCCTGTTTCGCTCTCGTTGCACAAAGCATTGCACAATTTCCACCCACTCTCCGAGGACTACGCTGGTCTTCCTTACGCGCTTGCCTTCAACTGGTCAGAGCTCGACCTCCCAGAGGACGATGAGCGTGAGTGGTACGCTGTTGTCTTCCGGAGCCGACGCAAACAGGGCAGTGACAGCAGTCGTACGTAACCTCGTGTCCCAAATCAACGTATCTCACCATGCCTGCAGCACTCTACGAGGCAGACCGAAAAGCACACGAAGAAGCTGTTTCCAACGGAGGAGTGAGTCATAACCCCAGTTTTTATGTATTCAGTGTGCTCAATGAAGGTGCTCATCATTCTCGTACTCAACAGCTTATTATGTACTGGTACGGAATTCCCAACCCAGACACGGGAATGAACCTAGCAACGTGCATCTGGCAATCGCGCAAGCATGCCATAGCGGCAAATTCGCGTCCACACCATATCCGGGCGATGAAACTCGCCGCTGTCTCGTATGAAATATATGCCCTGGAACGTTACAGACTTTCAAAAGTGAAGGGGGAGAAAAGGATTCTCGTCGAAGACTTTAGCGGCGTCGAGTGCGGGTGGTGAGGATCATGAATTGCAACGTGCTATCGGATATCTACCTTGCTGTCCTTGCTGAAACCATGTGCATACTGCGATGTAAAACATCATCTACCCTCACAATACATTTAAATTATGATGCCAAGTCGCGATAATTGACGTCATCCCGAAGCATGATTGCAATTGGTGTGCTCTTGCGAATCAACGCGGCCTCTTGCAAGAGGCAACGGCCGTGGCTTTTCTCCGAACCTTTGATGACTCACTAGGAATCGGAAGGGAAACGGTTGTTTGCCTTAGACTGCCCATTGGCCCATCGGTCATAAACATTGAGCGCTGGGCGCTGAGCCTTCGATCCGATGCGCCTGACGCCACATCACGCCGCGGACGACGGCCGCGGACACGCTGGTGGATCGGACTGCAGTTTCTTAGGTAACTCGGGTCAAGTGCTACCCTGGGCGGCTATGGTCCGATAGCTCGTCGAAACATTTTGTTCAAGTTGTGCTGCCTTCAAGTTGCTATGCTAAACCGATCCTCAGTAACTGATTCACCTGGTCACCGAGATGAGGGTGTTTAACTGACAGGGTAATTTGTAGATATTGTAATGGGGAACGGACCCAGTGACTACTTTGCTCCAACTCTTTCCGCCAGCGGGAGGCGGGAGACTACACTCACCGGATCTTGAAGACATGAAACACTAATAGGCTATGCAATATTGGTTATTACGGGTCCAGCACCGGCCGTGAGTCAGCCAGATTATCAATGCTCAAGAATCGTGCAAAAGCGTCATCAAAACATTACGTCGCGAAACAGCTGGCAGGTGAAATTTCTCAACTATGTAATACCCGTCTGGCCGTCTGATCCGTTGAGTGGTCCTAACTCATCGGTATTCATAGCTCCGAGCCTACCAAGTTGAGGCGGAAATGAAGTGAGTGTAGATTGTTGCCACGCCATGATCTGGATCGTCTGGGCAGCGCTCAGAGGCGGAACTTCTGACTCGACAGATCCTTCCCCCGAGTGCAGTTTCTATTCCATTCGCAGGTATTCGCTTCCTTGATGCCAAGTACTTCTCTGAAGCGCGGTCGCATTTCCACCCCTCGGGATTTCTACCTGGTGTAGGACGAGGCCGTCAAATCTATGGAACACAAGTCACCCCGTCACCTTCCCCGACCACAAATGGATAGACAGAGGGCTTGAGCGCCCGTTGACCCTGTCGTGCACACCTTAGATCGCCGCCCGCCAGGCCTCAATCAGTGCTTCGGTGGAGAATACTCGGCCGTCGAGGTATGACTAGGTCCTCCGTGCTCATAGCGCCGTCCACACTCAGGCTCACGCTCTGTCTTATCATAGTACAAGTTTTATCGGGTCTGGCATTCGCTTTTGCCCCTGGCAGCTCCTGCCAATCCCCACAATCTCGCTTTACTACGACGTTTGTTCCATTACGTCCGAGAACAAGCGGAGCCTGAACATGCCAGTGGGGGCCGACGTATTAAGTAAAGGACGCCCTCGGCGCAACCGTCAGGGACCTTCAATGTGGAACCTGCGCCGGGACTGGAGAGCGAAACGATGTATGTCAAATGGCTATTCAGCTCCCATATACTACTTATGATGGCTTGGCACTGCGCAGCGGATGAATACCCGTGGTTTTCACAAGGTCCGGATCAGAATTTCGTCTCAGACTATTGCACTTAGTCCAGCTGAACACTAAGAGGAAAGTTCCATTTCTGATTCCACCATTCATCGTCCGTAAAGTTCACAAAATAGGTTGCCTCTTTATACGAGTACTTCAATTTGAAGGACACGTGGTGGTACTGTCAAGGAGCATCGGGAAAATTCCACCGAACGGTTTGCTACGAAGTCGCTGCCAACCTTACGAATGATGTAAGAGCTCATACGTGTCGTATTTTTTTTTATATTCGCCGTGTTTTACGGTGCCATTCAGGAGTGAACTCGGGATCCCCCAAGTACCCACCAGCGGGGAACCTGGATCCGGACAGGGACTGGGCTGAGAACCCAGGTCCGGATCCCGCGAGGCGGGCAAGAAAACGGGGTTCACTCAGATCTTGCATCCGAACAAGATGAAGGGAAAACATGGACAGCCAGGTCACCATCCAGACATGCTTACTCACCGGGGGACCAACTTAAAGCCCGAGTACTCGTACTGAAGCATAACTCTTTGCTGCAACTCAGTAGCTAAGTACTACTCGAAATATTCCATATGAAAAAAAAATTGTGAGTCCCTCGATCATTGTGCATTTCCCATCGTCATTCCGTCACCGCTCAGATTTACGTTCGCTAGTAGCAGTACTTATCACCAATCACCCGCTCAAACCAACGCCTACGCTACCGCTTATGCTACTCAGGCTTTTCACTTACCCTCGGATGCCAATACTGACGCCACCTCGTTTGCCGCCCTGGTTGAATGCACAACCACCGTGACCGTTGGTTCATCACCAAGTATATCATCCCGACCGTTCGCTCAAGTGGCACGCCAACTATACCACCTCTTCCTGTCATCCTGATGCACGATTTGCAGAGGTTCTCTTCACCATTTGATGCAAAATAACGCTAATCCTTAGCCTGACTATACACAGTACCACTTCTCACGACTCCCTTCAACCTTGCCGGCACCACCATTCATCATCAGTGCACTCAGAGCTGCCGCTGTTGCTCACTCACCACCAGGTCAACTACGCGACATCACAGTGCGCGTACGACCACCACCACCATTCACTACTTCCATCAACGTGGGTGCCTTTTTGCACCAAAATAATACGTCACTTGGACTGATGATACTAGCCCAAAAGCTTACAGTTTCCTACTTGGAACCCAGCTGTTCTTCGACTTTGTACACACTCCTGCAATGCACTGCTCGTTCAGTTATGCCCTGTTTGACATACGTCATATCCGCCAGACCGCGATTTCTGCCTAATCTAAGCCCACTGTTGCAGCCTACGCATTTATACGTCTAGCTAAACTCGCAAGTAAATCGGCTCCAGCCAAAAAGAAGTGCAAGCCAAACTGGCCTTGCACGTCTGCTTGAGAAATTTTTGAAAGCGTTTTAGTGTCGAGCGCCTCGCGGAGCTGAGCGAACATTCGTGCCGCTTGAATCGACGGATTTGTAGGTTCGTGCATACAATCCGAGTTGGATAAGAGGTCGGGTGGGACACGAACTGACGAGAAGGGACCGTGATCGAGGTCCTCGTCATCCGAACGAGTCATATGAGATGCATCACTAGCATGCTTTCCTACTGGCACATCATCTAACATATCTGCAATGTTTCCAATACGCTGTCACCATGATGGGTCAGTGTGTACCCGTACTTGCACTCACAATTCTGGACCAACTTGCTGCCCTCTACAAGTGAAGGCTGGTGGTGCGCTCAAGGATGGACTGTTGAAGACTGTTCAGTGGAATAGACATACTTCATACGTACAGATGGTAATTGTGGCATACTGTACATGCAATGGAGAGATGTTCTGACAATGGCATGGCAACTACCAAGAAACCTTGCTATCTGCTGCTTCCGAGCTAGGACGTTGACATTACCACGCATAGCCGGCAGTCCGAGGTACTGGGCAAATGCAACACATTGTGGTCCTATATATGCATCAAATCAGATTAAGCACCTCACCTAGCCCACCGTCTGATGGGCTTACCACTCGCCGTCATGAGTGCATCGCGAGTATTGGGCCAATGAGGCTTCACAACACGTCTGCGTCATTCATGGGTAATTTATTGGCCCCAATGGCCCAATTCCAGATGATCACCTGTAAAATCAACCCTGTGGTTGGCAACAGGTTAAAGGAGGAAGCAATGACCAAAAAAAGAAGCACACTCTCTCTACGCACGCTATTCACCCCTGCCTGGAGCAGCTCAAGCAGCCTTTGCTGCTTCTGGATCTGGCGTAGGACTAAGGACTTCATCAAAGCGGTCGTTCATCCTCCTTTCTAATCCTTGAAATTGCTTCGTGTAGCTGCCCACCATCAGCAACAACAGGGAGATTCTGGAACAGAACAAGTTCTTGTGAGATCATTTGCAAACCAGCTGCAAGATTATCCATGGAGGGTTGCTGGTGTGCCATTGGGTTTGTGTGACGGATATAAAGTGGATAACCAACCAACCAATTTTGAACTCCGATCCAGCAAGAACAGCAAGTCTACCGAATAGAAGTGTCTGGTACGCACTCTGAGCCTCGTGCTAATTGGATTGCTCATGATGCCAGTACAGATCCACCACTCTTGGCGAGCGCAACCGCCCCCAGCGCGATGAGCGAACACAAGCTTTAAAGTCAATACACCGGCACCGTCCTCACCTTTCGATGATCCTTTAAATGGGAGACGTACGTCGTCCTTTAATTGTCAACTTGTCGTACGATAACCACGTTCCCCCCTTTGCCAGACACAGATTCGAATGGAAACACGAGGAATGTTTCATCATTCGAAAACCAGACCCACCCGTACTCGTTGCGGTAACAAAGGAGCCACCTGGACGGAGTCAAACGGCGTCCGTTGTGACGGATATAAGTATAGTGATGTAAGATGTACATGAACGAGATCGTACGACTCGTACATACTTGGTCTGTCGCTGCGCTCCACAAACTCCACGTCGATGCTACATGTCTACATACTAGATCAATGGCAGGTGAAGCGTCCGATGTCACACTGACAGACGCCTCCTTGAAGACACGTTTTAGATTATCGACTTGCTCTGTCGCCTCAGCGTCGTGAAGAAAAAGGCGTTCGAATCGCCAAGCTTGTCGGTGCAATTTCAACCTGAAAAGTGCGGTTTCGGATTTCTGTGGTTACCAGTCGGTCATACATGACATGCATGACATTTGGCCCAACTTGAAGAGACGAAGAAAGAAGACGACGACGATACCACGGTCCACCACAATTCGCTTCATCACTCGTTTCCTCAAATTCCTTCTCAAATAACTCCCGCAAAGGATAATACCGCCAAGGACCCAAATAAAGTGCCGTTTTCGTTCGTACTGACGTTTCTGCTACAATGGGTCACCACACTCTATCGGCCGCACCGTGACGGGGGTCCAGGTCGTTGCGAGAAGAAGGGTGACAGGGTTTATGCCGCGCTGCCGGTTTGTCTACTTTTCCCGCAGCCGTCAACAAGCTGACAAAGTCTGCCTCAGTGGCGGGTGCAGTCGAGAAGAATGGAATTGCCGCACGGTAGTACTCTGGCTGACGACGCATGTCATGTTTCGACAGTGGTCACGGAATCGAGTGCTACGCGCTCCGTGAGGCGGACTCTTGCACACCATCCATGCCAGATACAACGGAAAACCGATCAAACAGAAACAACTTAGGTGGGTGACGATGACAACGAAGCAGACCCAGTTTCAGAACTGTCTGTCCGCAACGTCCATGACGCGGACGTGTGGCTTCCGAGTTGTTCCGACCTGTGGTGCCAGAAACGCGGTTTGGTATGTCGGAATGTATTTTTTCTTTCGTTTCATCTCTACCCGTTCGCTGAATCTGGACAGGTTGCACCTATGTTCGTAGCCGAGGCTCGGGGGGGTCAACGCCACAACCTGGCGACCACGCGCTTCAAAGTGTCAAGCACGGAGGAAGAAAATTTTCGACGAGAATTTCATTCGTGTAGGATGGCTCGCCCTCCGTCGAATGGATATCATTGTAAGTAAAGCAACACTTGCAATAGCAAGGTCCTGTTCAACTGAAGCAACATAACAACATGTACAGTGCCTTCAACTCGTCTGACTCCAAGATTCGATACTGTCGCGGCTGTCTGCAGAAACGCACGAAAGGCGACGGTCGACGTCATCTCGAACTGTGATAGCGTGTTTCGAGGGTTTCAGCGGAATCATCCAGGACAACGCGGAAGACGTCTTGCAGACAGGTACGCGTGGCATTTCGCATAATTGACTGGATCGAAGCTTATGCGGCGTGCTGGGAGGGGAGACAGGTGCCTGCCTTTTTGGCGTTGAAGGACGTATTCCGAGAACCTCCGATCTAATAGCTTTCGTTGCTCCACCGCGCAGCTTTGAGGAATAACGTCAATGGCCCACAAGTCACAAATGTGCCTCGTTTCAGGTACGGCACTTTACTCACCAAAGGTTCTTCACATGTATGTATGTTTTTTCCGTCAACACGAGGTAGAACCTCGGGTTGATCTTGGACCGGAGATAAGAAAACGCCAGGAGGCGAGAACGCTGGCCACACTTCCCGTACGTCATTGATCCGCGAAAACCAGTGTCCGATTGTGTTGTTGACAGTGCTTAGCTTGGTGGTGGTCGTACTCACGTTGCTAGGCAATACCGCGCCTACGTGGTTGAGTATATCCACATCCTCCGCGAGGGAAGGGAGATCCTCGCTGGAGGCGCCATGCTCTCCCTTATCAACAGAAAAACGTGTATTCCACCCGCTTTGATCGCACGCTGTAACCCGATTGGGTACAGCATATCCAAGCGGGGAGGAAGGCGATACAGGACGTTTGTTCCTCTCGCTTTCTGGAGCATTCGATCGCAAGAACGGGTGCCAGCGAAAGTCGATAGCATTGAGATCCAACTCGTATAATTCGGGTTGGAGAGGATCAGACAGCGAAGGATCTTCGGTCGGGGAATCGAAATAGACCGGGCGAGAAGAGGCGAAGGTGGGTCCCGGAGTCACGTACACGTTGAGGTTATCGCAGTCAGCTTGAAACACTTGATGGAGATTCAAATTGGCGCCATGCTTCTGCGAGTCCGAGGGAGGTTCAATGTCTTGAACGAGGTTGGAAAACTGCGGCTTTCCGATCACGTCATCTGAACGTAAACGAGAAGCTGGAGGATGCATGATGTTAGTGGTTTGGGAGGACACTTGTTGTGATACAGGGACCACGGTCTTTTGCACTGCTTTATTAACGATTGAACGGGACCTGCGAAGTGGTGCGAAACGGCCTGGGATCGAAAACGGCAGTGGGTTAGTCGACACCTCGAGCTGCATATGCGATGATGTAGGTGATATGGACACAGTAGACGGGACATGCCCCTGCATATTCAATGATCCGTTGTCACGATAAGCTGCATCGGGAGTTTCCTCTTGTTTTTGAAAAGGCGAGAACGCGAATATTTCTTCCTCGCGCGAAGCTCCAGGCAATGCCACCGCAGGTAAATGAGACATGGATTCCGTATTAATGCGAGAAGGCGAAAGCAATCCCCGTAAAGGATGGTCCGGTTCTAACCTGTAAAACGTGTCTGCGAGCCAATCGGGGAGTGGACTCCTCGGTTCCTTGGGTGGTGCCTAAATGTTGAAAATGGGAAAAAGTACTAGAGTTCGGGAGTAATTGAGCGCATATATGCATACCGCAGGCCTCGTGAATCCATCGGAGTCGTCGAGCGGAAGCACCCGCGACTTTTTCTTTTTCATTATGGAAAAGTCCTTTCCTAGTTGCCCTGGATGGAGGTCACTGTATGCATCCACTGGGGTCTTTGGAACATCGTGGCTGCTGACGGAGGAGGTGCCGGAGGATTGCATCCTTTTCCGCGACGGGGCTGGACTGCTAGTTCTATACGAGAGCAAAGTGTTGACCGATTTGATCATGCGGTCGAAACGTCTATTGAGACCAGCGACCTTTCTTCGTTTCGGTGGCCTGAACTCTGAAATGTCTATGAAGGCACGTTCAGCGCGCTGATGAGAGCTGATAGGTGTTGATGAAACCTATTGTGTTTGCTCGCATAGTGCTGAGTAAAGTTTTAGTCACAGTGAGCCCGACGACGTTGAGCTTGAGCATCAAACTAACCTTGCATTCGTGTAGCGCGACACAGTCGACGCATTGTCGTCCGGACTTGCTTGACACCTTCGCATCTTGACCGTATTCAATGTGGGAATCCTGATTCTCTGCGTCTTAGTCTCGAACCATCCGTTTTGGTACCCTTACTAAGTGCACTCGGGGTGTAAGTAGCCCGGACCGCCCAAAAGGCAGTGATACTGAACGTTCTTGCGGTTCAGTATCCCGGCTGGGGGGTATACCTAGGTAAGCGTGTAGGCTTACAAATGGCGAGTCGCGACTGATGGCGCCATCTGCCATATGATTTTTTTGGTCAGTGGGAACAAATATGTGAACCTGCCTCCAGGTGCTTGGAGCTGTTCTCAGGGCCATGAATATCTGCATTGCTGTCTCCCCCGCTTTTCTTTCTTCCCTGCAGTAACAGGATCTGGAGCGATAAGTAGCTCGAGGTTTGCCCACCAACTTGACCGCGTACGATACCATGTCATTATCCGGCAACTCACACGACACCAAGGAACACATTCACCTCCCTTCCCTAACTGGATTTAAGGTCGTTCCTGATGATACACTTCCTCTCTACGCCGACTCTCGCATCAGGGCCAGAGCTCGTGTGCTCAGTTCATGGAAGCGGATCTTCCTCGCCATCGGCTCCCTTTGCCTTTTCTTGGTCCTCGTTCGCACTACACCTCTGTCGTGTCTACGGTCCACCCACGCACCCACTGTTTCCCGAAACCCCGCTTTTTTAATTACTGCAGACCATGGTGCCGTTGCGTCTGAAAACAAGCGCTGCTCAGACATCGGAGTCGATGTATTAAAGGAAGGAGGCAGCGCCGTCGATGCAGCCATCAGTGCCTCGTTTTGTATCGGCGTCGTCAATATGTTCTCGTGAGTCTCCTTCATCACCGTCATACAACTCATCTGACGCGCGGCGGATATGACATCAAGTGCAGGGATCGGTGGAGGAGGCTTCATGACCGTCCGCGTACCACCTACAACACCAACCGGAACTTCCGAGGTGTTTACGATCGATTACCGGGAAACTGCGCCAGCACTGGCGAGTAAGACGATGTATATCAATAATCCTTCGGCTGCCAAATATGGTGGCTTGGCGGTCGGGGTTCCGGGAGAACTTCGTGGCTTCGAAGAAGCGCATCGTCGCTGGGGTTATCTGCCCTGGAGTAGACTCGTCCAACCAAGTGTCGAACTGGCTGCGGAATGGACTGTGGATACGGAGCTGGCCAGGAGGATCCAAGTAGGTGATCGATATGGAACAGCCTTGCCCGTTGCTGACACGTCCCAGATGTATTCGGATCTAATGCTTCACAGCAAGGACTGGAGCGCCGTATTCGCTCCGGAGGGAAAGCTGCTTCTTCAGGGGGAAACCATTCAGCGCACTAATTACTCCCGCACGCTCGACATTATTGCAAATGAAGGCCCCCGGGCTTTTTACAAGGTTGGGTTCAATTTCTTCCGTTCTTAGATGGCGGTGATCCAATTGAAGCCCAATGAACAGGGTCCCATTGCGGATTCCATCATTCGTAAGGTTAACGAAACAGGTGGTATTCTTACGCATGCGGACCTCGAGAAGTATACTGTCAAGGTCGAACGTGCCCTAGAAGGGACTTATCACGATAAGAAGGTGTACACCTCACATGCTCCTACTTCTGGGCCTGTGCTTCTTCACATGCTGAATTTGCTCGAGCGATTTGATTTGATTGGCGAAGGTCGAACACCGTTGAATGTGCACCGAATAGTCGAGGCGATGAAGTGTGAGTCCATGTGTTCACCGTGAGGGGGTCATTTCTCAATATCTGAATGCCGAGCAGTCGGGTTTGCAGCACGGTAAGTCAAGTTGTAAACGCATTGTCCGCGGCCAAAACTGATCGTATTTTTTAGAACGAGAATAGGGGATCTTGCTTACTACATAGGATCCATGGCTCGTGTTGCGGAAATCCCGACAAAGGAATTTGCTGATATGATCGCCGTTAACCTCACCGACGTGAGAATTTTGGGTATTTTGGCTTTCCGCTGTTGCTGATGCTTGTCATCAAGGACCGCACACATCCGCCAGAATATTATAATCCTGAATTTGACGTCAAGATAGATCATGGAACCGTACGTGCTCTGCGATATCCGGATCACATCATGAGTGCTGAGTGATGGACAGAGTCATGTTTCTGTGGTAGACAAGAATGGTATGGCCATCGCACTAACTACCACCGTGAATTTGGTTTTTGGCTCCCAAGTGCTGGACCCGGAAACGGGGATCATCATGAATGACGAGGTAAGAATAACCTATAGCGTAGCTGAGAACCGCGGTTAAAGATGATGTTCCGTGTTCAGATGGACGATTTCTCCACCCCCGGGGCCTCGAACGGGTTTGGATTGCGGCCATCCCCGTGTACGTCTTCCCGCACACAACTTGCCGTTTTCAGATGGACTCATTGATGGTCTAGACAATTACCCCGAGCCGGGCAAGCGACCGCTGTCTTCCATTGCATCGACCATCTTGGAACATGCTAATGGGTCATTTTACCTCGCTATCGGTGGTTCGGGTGGATCACAGATCTTTCCTGCCATCCTCCAGACGATGCTGAATCTGGATTGGGGCATGGATGCAAGCCAAGCGGTGGAATATGGCCGCGTCCACGATCAACTTTACCCAGAGGCAGTCGCAGCGGATAATATTCTCCCAGCGCCGGCCATTGATGGTCTTTTTGATCGAGGCCATAAAGTAAAGGGTACGTCGGATGCTGAGCGCTGAATGGCCGTGTTCATTGTCCAACGCTGATGTGTTGGGTATAGTATTAGACATTAATCGTATCGCTGCGGTAATTCAGGTTGTGATGAACAAGGATGGCAAGATATACGGTGCGCTATGATGGTTTTTTCTTTAGTCTGGACGGATGGCTCACGGGCGTGCGATTAGCGGCAAGCGACTCGCGGAAGAATGGGATCGCCTCGGGATACTGATCGTGTTTTTATTGGACATGATCGCAATGGAAGATGTTGAGCATCGTACTGACTGTGGACAGAGCCCAAATCCTTAGGGATGGGCCATGGATTTCTGCGCGCTCGGTTTAATTGGTTAGAATTGTAGATGAGGACTAATAGTAGCGATGTTAAATAAATAAGGTACCGTGCTTTGATGGCCCCTGCGGAGTTCCGAGGCGGGCTTTCATTGAACGGAAGTCGGTCCGGGTGATTTTGTCAACTACCAAGGTAGTCATCCGATAACCCCTTGCTGGAACCACAGCCATACAGTCTCCGAGGTTTGTGTACATATTCCAAGCTATCGCGTAGATCTCGATAGAGAGGGACGATGTGCTTGAAAGAGCCTCGAGGGGTGAAAGAGAAGGAGCCTTGGACGCCTAGGACTTTTGAAACGATCCGTTCAAACTGCCAAGCGGTACCGACGATCTTTGTCATTCAAAAGGGGTGGATCTAAGCCCCAGCCTCCAAGTAAACAGCAACTTGGGCAGCCAAGCGAGGCAGTGTCGCCCAATGCGTGAACGGGGGCGGGTAATAAAACTATGTATAACCGTGACCCACGGACGTAGATAGCAAAAATTGTACTAGCGGGACGAAACTGGGGAAGTGCAGAAGCAACATCGAGACGGTTCCGCCGGGTAACCCCCTCGTCCGATGAGTCGATGGTTGTTCGGAAAACGTGAGTAGTGCTGTGTAAACAAACCAAAACTCGTCCATGCCCATTCGAGACGGTTGCTCTACACGTTACACGTCACCGTTTGCTACGCTCTTTTTTTTCCACAGTCTACTTTCCTTTTCTTTTCTCATGCAAGGTATAGACTGGGACGTCGTCTCATCCTACGCTGGGCTACTTTGCCTTGCGAGCGTTTCCATTTATTGTGGTGCATTTGGTTCCCTGCCAGTACGTCTTCACACACACGTTCGTTCAGTACACCAACGTTGTACCTGTAGATCGGCCCACATGAACGGACGGGTCCAACAAAGAGCCTCCTACAAGACGACGAGGACGAAGAAGAAGACATTCCGGACCGCATGTCGTCTGGTGACGCGTGGTTGTTCCCGATCGTAAGTACACGCGTCCAAGGGGTGTTCACAGACAACATCAATATGTTGGACGCGCCAACGCTCACGTCTTGCCCCTGTCCATTCCATGTACTAGGTCGGCTCCCTAGCCTTGTTTGGGCTATATATGGTGGTCACGTATATGGGCAAGGAATGGATCAATTGGTTTCTCGGTTGGTATTTTTCGATCATTGGGGTGGGGAGCGTATGGAAGGTATGCCCCGTTTCTTTCGTGGGGCTGCATTCTAGGGTGACGAACGGGTTCACCACGTGGACTTTTTGACGTCTAGTTGACCGTGTCGTTGGCTAAATTCGTGATCGGGAGGGAGAAATGGCGAACGTTCGATCGGAACCGGTTACTGGTACTCCGGGGCCCGCTTGGTACGTCGAAAACAGCACAGGTGCAACTCCTATGATGATCTTACGTTTATGGTTTAGAGGTGATCTCGTTGTCATTCCGGACGCCGACGTTGGTGCTGTTCCCACTAGGCATACTCCCTTCCATTCTTTACAGCTTCTCTACTGGATCTCGCAAGTCTGCACTGTTGACCGACATCTTCGCACTTTCCTTTTCTCACAACACTTTGTCGATCCTGAAATTGGACTCGTTCAAAACGGGATGTATTCTCCTGTCGGCGCTGTTCTTTTATGACATCTTTTGGGTATTTTTTACTGAAGTGGTAAGATACATTTTGAGATATGCCAGGGTCCTTGTCTCATGCACTGTAGATGGTGAAAGTAGCCACCTCTCTCGATGTGCCCATCAAACTTCTGTGGCCGAAATCGATGATATTTGCCACAGAAAAAGGGTTCACCATGCTTGGACTTGGTGACGTCGTCATACCAGGACTTTTCATTGCCCTGGCACTCCGTTACGACCACGCGCGTGCAGAGAAGATGGAGACGTCTTTCACGAAACCATACTTCTCTGTCACATTAACGGCATATGTTGTGGGACTGGCCACCACGATGACAGTCATGCATATGATGGGTAAGGCTCAACCTGCGTTGCTGTACCTTAGGTAAGCGTTACCCCATGACCCCCCCCCACCATTTCCCCGAATTTGTTTGCTGAGTCGGGTGCAATGTCTAGTCCGGCGTGTATTCTGTCTTTATTCGTAACGGCGGTTGTGCGTGGGGAAGTGGACGATGTATGGAGGTGGTCAGATGATCCTGAACTGTCACCGAAGAAGGCCGCGCAGGAAGCATCTTTGGTGTCACGGGCGTTGCCCAAAGTTGAAAATGGTAACAGTGCGCCACAGCCGGGTAGCAGCGCTGATGGTGGTCATGAGGAGGCTGAGGTGACGGAAGGGGATGAGGAAGAGGAAACAAGGGAGGCAGAGGAGGGTCAGGAGGAGGTGAAACGGAAAAAGCGCAAGAGCAGAGGGAAGAAGAAGGCATAATTGGGGATGAACTGAGGCGAGAGGCAAGTAGTCGGTCTATTGACGAGTGGCCGCAAACAGGGCTGATCGCAGCGGTCGTGAGTGCCATTGACATGATGATATATTTCGAGGTGACATGATGACCTGATCTCACGCCGCTTGTTACTGCCTTGTCGTAAGTTGAGGAAACGTGCCTGGCAAAGATGGGGTACCAAGGAGGAGCTGGGAAGAAGTGTAGACTGGAGGGGAAGAGGTGACCCACACGGATGGATGAGCCGTGAATTATATTTGATGCATGCGACAATGGAGATGGATCGAGAGGTGGAGTTGTACGGGGTGGAGAGGTCGGAAAACCGGGCCTGAAGGTCAAGGGCTGATCGATACAAAGTACCAAACTAGATCTGAGAGCCATTCTCAGGCTCATGCTGTCAAAAGCTGAGATGACCCAAAAAGGAAATAGGGGAAGAGTATGCCGTCATGCATCATGGAGCCTGTGCAGACACATGTTGGACGGCGCAAGCTGGCACGAACGGATGGAGGCATTGCAGGCGAGTGATGAGCTGGATCTGAGGGCGCAGTCTGTTGGGAAAGCACGGCGAGAGGATCAGGCGAGTGAGTGTATGATCGAGCCCTGCATGGGGTCGTACAGCGAGTGTGGAGCCGAGAGGAGGATGCCAAGGGGTGGCGTAGGAAGCTAGGACTATTCAGAGGAACAAGGTCCGACGGTCGCTTTCGAGGTCTGAGGATCTGAGAGATCGCTACATTCCGAATGGACGAGAGGCGCTCCCGAACGCAATATGACTGATGTTGCCGAGGATGAGTGGAATGGATTAAAGATGACGTAATTAATAGAGCGTCTCAGTTGCGCGAATGGCCATGAGGATGTAACGTGGACCCCGTAGACTCTGCGCAAGACATGTGAATACGGGGGGGTCGTGTTACCATATGCGGGTGATGATACATGCGGGGTCTTGCTAAATTCTGAGCTGCATGACAAGTGTGTGCCTCGCAGTCGAGTTGTTCCTTGCCTCTTCAGCGTTGTCGATTTCGAGCGCGGGTCTCCACTTTTCGTCCTCATCGCATTGCATTCGTCGCATTTTTCATAAAAAGATTTGTTCGCCCCAAACAGAGCCGTACTTCCCACTCGGTACTCATCCTCGCACCGTCGCTGATCCCCCCCACAACAGATCAGCTCCTCCCCCCCTCCTTCCCTCTTCCCCTTCTCTCCCTCATGCTCAAGCATCACTCACATCCCTCTTCGGATCAGCACTCTCAAATGCACGCTCTCCCAGATGATGACTGGAGCGCCATATTCTCCGCTCCTCTCGCACCCACCATGTTCGCCAACCTCGCTGCCAACGGCGTATTCCCCGTCCCGACCTCCTCCGTCCCCCAGGACGACCCTCGCCAGTCCCACTCAAATCCCAGGCTCAACCCGCCTCGCGATCTCCTCCAAGACTACCACCACGATCATGCCGCATGGTCACACTCACTCCCCGCCCCAAGACATCTCTTGTCGAAACAACATTCCTCTCTCTCCACCCTCTCCATCGACAAGCTCACGTCTCCCCAGGATGCACCCTCCTCTGCCCCGCATACGCACGATCTTTCCCTCCGCCAGCACAAGCCTCATCGTATAGACATGAACGTTAGTTCTCGCCTACGACTGTCACGCGACGCCACTGACCCCGTTTCCCAGACCTCTGATCATCCCCTATCGAATCAACCCCGTCATCCACGACCCCCAGTCGCCTTCCTCCACACAGACCCTCTCTCAATACCTCACCTCAACTACCAGTCCTACAACAACCCCATCGAGCGCTCCCACGTCGCCATACCCCCTTCGTTGTGGATGTCCCCCACTTCCACTCACCCCTCCTCTCCAGCCATCTATTCTCCGCTCACACAACTATCCATACCCCAGAATGGTATCGTCCCTCCCGATCCATCCCCGCTCTCCGGCCACACCCACGTCTCTCCCTCAACGTCAGCTTCCCTTTCCGTCGACTCAAAGTCCGCCCTGTTGTCAGACCTCTTTTCCGACGATCTCTTCAACACATCTGGTAATGAACAGGCACCAAGTTCATTCACATCTACCAGGATATCGGGCTCTCCCGACATTCAACCCATTTCCATTCCCTCCACCGAGGCCGATCCGGAGAAACTTGCAAAGCAAGATCCCCTTGCCACGCAGGTGTGGAAGATGTATGCGCGCACCAAAGCAAATCTCCCCCATGCACAGAGGATGGAAAATCTCACATGGCGCATGATGTCACTCGCCCTGAAAAAGAAAAAGGAGCAAGATGACGCTCTCGCTGCCCCTCAGGGTACAGTACGCATCAAGATCGAAAATACTCTCCCAAGTCCTCTACTAGGCCAACCCGACCCACCGTGTTCGCAGCCCCCTGTCGAGGAAAGAGGGAGGCCCGTTGCAAAAGGCAAGTCAAAGGTACAGGTCATTGGTTTCGACGGCGCCAACCAGGATAGCACAGAGGATGACGAGTACGTAATCACTTCCAGCGTCTCTCTGAGTTTTCGTGATGCGATTCTCCTCCAGCGTCGAGCCAATGGACTGGCGAGCCGTGAGCAGGTCCAGATCTCGGATTTCCATGGATTGGCGACCTCAAAGTCGTTCCCGCTCACGTCCCCCGCCATTGGTCACGCAATTTGACCAAACCGGCATGTACAATCAGTTTGACGCTCGGCATTCCTTCCCAACAACTCAGGGCCACGCCGACAAATCTCCGGAACGACCGGTGCGACGCTCGGTGGAGTCGATTCCATCGTCCAGCATACGGATACCGGGTGCTTCCACCCTATCTTCTTCGCGTCCTTCTGCAGCTTCCTCGAGCGGCATGCGCTCCGCACTATCCGCCATTTATGAAGGCAAGACGGCCCACGAGGCATCTCCTTTTGGAAGTCCCACTCATGACAATGCGCACGTTAATCAATTTAATCATTCCATGTCCACACTCAACACCTCTGGCTTCCATCCGTCTTCGCTCCCTTCTTTTGGCCTCCATGGGCCCTCCAAGTTCCCCCTTGACGACGAACCATCAAAGCCTCGTGCGTTTCCAAGGCACGTGCGAAAAACGAGCTTTGATCACACTGTGGAGCGCGAAGGCATATTCATCGGCCCAAGTGGTAGGCATCAAGTGAATGGTAAACCTTTGTCCCCCGATAGCCTTGCGGGCCAGAAGCGGCGGGCGGATGCACCCCATGCAGAGAGCATACTACGGGCTGATCCCTCAAACGTTGAAGGCAACCCACGCTCGGCGAAACCCCGGGAGGTGGATCAATATGTTGGTAGTGGTTCTTTCCCGTCGACCGCTTTCAATTTCAGCTTTACGCCATATGAAGGCATGTTCAACTTCGCCTCACCAGGAAGCGCAATATCACATCATGAGTTCCCACACGTGCTCCAAAGTGCCGACAGTACGAGAGCATCTGATTTGCACATCCATGATTCTGCGCCGCATTCGCTGAGTGGACCTACTTATACACCCCCAGTGGGTTCTTCCCCTCGCGTCGACGAAGGAATATCTGCTGCTGCTGTTGCCGCGAACGCAGCAATGGCAGGGAACTATGTCCAACAACTGAACGCTGCCAACTTCACTGCCGATGAAGGTGTTGACTATCGTCAGCTTTTCGGGCTCCCTTTCCCATCCTTGGATGCCGGCGTAAACCTTGGTCAAGGACCGTATACCCACGTTGATCCAACGCAGATTTTGCCCGTGGAACACGGAGAGATGGTTTTGCAAAGCTATCATGCCAGCCCGACCAGCGATTGGGGCAATGGCCTCCACTCATCGACTGCCTCTCCTGAACCCTACGTCACGTCCAGTGCTTCGTCTCCCCCGTCCGTCGAAGGCTCTAACAACACCGCCAACCCCCGCACATCCAGTCGCAAGATATCCTCGGCAAATCGCGTCGCGCAGGGGTTGCAACGAAAGAAGTCTACGGCTAATTCCACACTCGCAGTATCAAGATCAGAAACAAGCACCCCTGAACTGACTACCGAGGGTAGTAGCAGTGCTACCGCCAAGGGAAGCAGTGATGACGGCGATCAACCCCCAACATCGTGTACAAACTGCCAAACGACGAACACCCCCCTGTGGAGACGTGATCCAGAGGGACAGCCTCTTTGTGAGTAGTTGCATCCATCCTAGATCAATGCTCGATTGACCCCTTTTTGACAGGCAATGCTTGTGGCCTTTTCTTTGTGAGTGTAACCCACGATTTTACTGCGAACGAGCTCTAAATTGTTGTCAAGAAATTGCATGGTGTTGTCCGCCCATTATCTCTCAAGACGGATGTCATCAAGAAGAGGTGGGGCCCCCATTGCTTTGGTTGCATCGCGTATTCATCATACTTGCAGAAATCGGGCATCTGGCACGCCAAATGGCACCAACTCTCGCAAGAGTGGGGGCGCCGGTTTGCCAAAGATCGCGGCATCCAGTAGACCTCGTTCCGCTACCACGAACGCCATCCCCACCGGATTTTCCAGCACACGTGCAGCACCTGCAAATCGGGGGGCGAATGGGACCTCACAGGCTGCTACGTCGGCGGTGAAGAGACAGCGGCGAACGTCAACGGGGCTGCCGAGCTCTCCTGTAATTCATAAAGGAAACGAAGCCATTTCCTGAACCTGACATAACGTCTCTTACGTCGCCAGCGGTTAGCTTTCGTCAATTTATGGGGACCTGCGTGCATATATTTTTCTTGATTGGAACGCAGGGTGCTACTGTGTAGATATTGATTGATCATAGATTATTGCTTCCCTGCTTTCTCTTCTCTTTTCTTCTTCCCGAATAGCTTGCTCACATGCAATATGTTGTCCTCTAATCTTATTCTACTTGTAGAATACGACATTGTACGATTAGTGCGTGGGCATTTCGTGCAGGGTTAACTCGTTAACGAGCCTTCTGAGTCCGACGACGCCAGACGTTTGACAAGCGGACGTGTCTGACCCTGTTTAGCGAACGACGGCGACGACCCATTCATTCCTTTTGACCGTGAGCTGTACATATCTCCCCTCCACCACCCGCTGTCGTCAATCTGGCATCGTTTTTCAGAAATGCAACGTCCTCACCGCGTGCTCCGGTGCCATCCTATACGTCTGGTCTACAGCCTGTAGCATCAAAGGATGTAGCAGCAGCTAGCCGACGTCTCTCGCGGGCAGGACATGACTTTGAGCAGGTGTTGCGCACCGGAGGGACTGTAGTCATCAGGGAGAGTTTGGACGTGGACACCCTCGGCGCAGTTGACAACCCTGCCAGACGCGAGCTTGCATCACCTTCGCCTCCGCCTCCGGAGAGAGATCAAAGGACGATTCGTGCTGTCCATCAGCCACCGATGCCCATCATCGTGCCGCCTACCCCTTCACCCAACTCTGCTCCCTACTCTGCCCAGCCTCTCTCATCCTCGTCCTCTTCTAACGAAGTCTTCTATGACGCTGAAGACCCTGACATGCAGACCAAACGACGCTCTATTTATCGATCTCCCGGCACCTCCAGTAGCCCAGACCTAGCCACCCTCGTGCGCAAGGCAAAGGAAAGAGGTGGAGTCGTACCGCCCAGCCTCGCCGCTGCGCAAAAAGAAAAGCGGCCAGAGCCTCCCCCGCCTTTGCCCAGCGGCCCCGCGAATTCTACCCTCCGACAGCCTACATCGACACGGCTACGCTCAGCGACGAATACGACGTCGTCTGCGCCACCCAAGTTGTCCATCACCGCCGCGCCGCAAAAGCTGGTCAAGCCACCAAAGGATCCTGTCAGCCCCAGCGGATCCGACTGGGTCATGGCTAGCCCGCGTTCGAGAACGACGTCGAGGGTCGATTGTGACAAGGTGCGCCCTGTCCGGCGGTAGTGTTGGACTCGTTGCTCAATCGCATGTTTTCCGCCGCAGACGACGAAAAACACTGTCAAGGCGAAAACGAGCGCGTTTTTAGGTAAAATGTTGGGACAGTCGACGACGCGCGATCGTTCTGTACGTCAAATACATGTCGTCTGTGGGAGTGTCTATTGATTGCCGCAACACAGCGCACTGATGCCTCGTCGACGGGCTCTCCTCCGGGAAGACCCTCGTTGTTCAGTAGTTTCATACCCCCGGTGCCCCCGTTGCCTGGGGATGTTGCCTCCATGCCCGTCTTGTCACCCCTTGCAGACGTATTCGCGACTCCACAGCCACCTCCACAAAGCGATAAACCTTTGCCGCCCATACGTGCCGGGCCGATGGATCGTGCTAGCAACGACTCTGACGTGAGCTCACTCGTCGTCGTTGATCCGATATCTCGGATAAAGGGACGTACGCCATCACCTGATCAACGTTCTGTAGAGCGGCCGGTGGCAGAAGGGAAGTTCCTTGGACATGCCAAACGCCGGAGTATGAGTGTTAGCGACCTGGATGTCTTCAAATTTAGTGTAGAGACCTCTCCGGCACCGACTTTACCCCCAAAGGACCACGGAACCTGGGAATCGTCGTTGCATGGGATACTAAGCGATTTCAAGGGTGTGCTGTCGACGTTGGATCCAGACACGGGCTCGTCGCTGGATCTTCGGGACCCGTCGATTCCCTGCCGGAGAACTGCGTCATCGTCATTCTTCACTGGTCAGGCACAGACCTCGTCTCACTTGGACGTAAAGTCCCCCATATTACCCCCTGTGCCGCCTACTACTCCGGTTGTTTCCTTACCAACCGAGCGAGACCCAACGTCGCCGTCCAAAGATTCTTTGATGGCCGAGCCGATTGTGCCCCCTCGAACGTCCTCGCTTCGGACGCCTGTTCGTTCCCGCTCTGGGTCTGGTCCACACGAACACCAGCAACAAGGCATGGGGGTGGGTGCCCTTGGTTCACCGCGCGTCCCACACCACAAGCCCAGTCCGTTGCGATATAAACAGTACGGGAACCATATGCAGTCGTCTTACCGCGATACGTCAAGACTCCGTGTGCACCACCACTCTACTGCGTCGACGTCGGAACCGTCGTTGATCCCGAGTAACGACGAGGCGCGACCTTGTACGTTTTGTGATATGCTTTTTCTTCTTCTTTTCGTTTCATGTGGGTGTCTGACGTGATTGAACATCGACAGCGTTCACGGCCGGTTCGGGCGAGCTCGCGCCCAACGATCTCGTCCTCCCCCGTTTTGCGTCTAACCCGTCGTTTTCGCACAAGGAGAAAGAGGAGATGCAGGACCCGGAAGAGCGTGGCAAGGAGCTGGCTGCGCGATGTTATGAGGAAGACGACGCGTTTTTGGCCAAGGACAAGATTGCCGAGTGGTTGGGTGGCCAGTACGTGTATTTTCGCACTTTTTAGCGATGTGGACAGGGTGCTGACTCACTTTCTCTGGTAGCGCTCAAATCAACAAGATTGCGCTTCGATATTATATGGATTATTTCGACTTTGCGGGGTTGCGGCTGGACACTGCGTTTAGGTGGGTGCGACGTTTAAGAGGAGGATCCTCACGGCTGAAATTGGAATGCGCAGACGGTTATGTTCCAAGCTGTTTCTCAAGGCCGAAACACAGCAAGTCGATCGTATCCTCGAGGAGTTTAGCAGGCGCTTTTGGGGCTGTAATCCTATCCGTTTATACGGGAGTGCGAGTGCGTCCATGTCGTCTTCTTCTCTTTAGCGGTTGATGGCTCATGTGGTCTACAACGTAGGCGTCGTCCACGCGGTTACTTATTCCCTCCTGCTGTTGAATACTGATCTCCATGTGGCCGATATTACCACTCGCATGTCGCGAAGCCAGTTCGTCCGGAATACGATGACCGCCATACAGATGCAACTTCATCCTACTCGGTACGGATCCACGATGGATCTAGACCTCGATGATACCAGCAGTGGGCGTGGGACCAATTCAGATGGGACCGAGACTCAATCAGTGACACGATCAAAGCGGAGTGGGAGTATTGCGAGTTGGAATAGCGTTTCCAGGGACACGTTCATGTCTTCGGGGCCGTTGTCTTCCTCTGCGTTATCTGCTGTGCAGGCGTCATTGAACAGTAGTACCACGTCTTTCAATCACTCGCCTGGCGTAGAGTCGAAGTCGCTCAGTACTGGAGCTCTGCATGTCGTGTATGACCGTAATTGGGAGATGGAGATGGAGGGGTTGCTCAAAGTGCGTGTCGGCTTTTTGTTCTGGGAACTCGTTTAACTGAGTCGATGAACGTAGGACATGTATGGGGCTATCAAGAGCCAACAGATCTTGCAACCTCTTGGTATGATTTCCTTGATGTGTTCTCCGCCGGGCTCATCGAGCCTTGGCATAGGCCATCTTGTCATGGCGCGCAGTCGAAGCTTACGAGGGGCTCCTGATCGACTGACAACACTGAAACGGGGTAGTATCCGAGGGATCCAGTCGATCCTCGGTGCACCGTACAGCCCATACGGTAGCAACAGCAGTGTCGACGGACGTGCTAGTCCATCGCCTAGCTTTGCGACCTCGACGCACGAAGTATGACCTCCAAAGACACCTTGTGTATCCATTTACTGACTGCTCTCTTAGGGAGTGCACAGTTCTATGGCAGCGTTCCTCACGCCCGCCCTTGGTTTCGCATCCAACTTGTCCCACACGATCATACGTGAAACCCAGGAAGATGAAGATCGGAGTTTCCACAGCCATGAATCCAACTCGACGACGATTAGTATCACAGATGAGGAACTGGCGTTGCTCGGTGCACCATGGGCGAAAGAGGGCATGCTCTGTCGCAAGCAATACTGGGAATCTGCCGGAAAGCGAGCCAGGTCCAAGAGTTGGCTCGACGTCTTTGTGGTCATTCAGCGCGGCGAGCTCAACATGTTTACGTTTGGAGATCATGGTGGGGGTGGGTCTGGTATTGTTGGTGGTGGTAACTGGCTCGTGCGTCGTTGTGTTCTATTCGACGCGATCGTGCACTGATTACTGGGACACAGGAAAACGCGAATACAGTTGGGACTGTTCAGCTCGCGCATTCGTTGGCCCATACACTACCACCGCCAGGCTACAATCGACAACGGCCTCATTGCATGGTAGTGACGCTCGCGAATGGCGGTGTCTATTTCTTCCAAGCAGGTACAGAAGAGCTCGTCAACGAATGGGTCTCGACGTGCAACTACTGGGCCGCTCGGACGAGCAAGGAACCGCTTGCCGGTGGTGTGTCCAACATGGAGCACGGCTGGAGCCGCGTCTCGGACATGCACCCGCGCTCGGTCTCGGACAACGACCTGTCCCGTGAGCATGACCGTGTGGATACACTCAGCGTTCGAAGTGGTCGGAGCAATCGAAGCAAGTTTGGATGGCGAGAAGGGGTGGCGACTGTGCGGGCACCGCAGTGGAAAGACAGGACGACGATCAGCGATTGGAAGGCACCAATATCGCCGATGATATCGAGCATCCATGACGAGGAGACGCAGTTGGAGGCACTGCAAAAGTATGTGGGGATGTTGAAAAAGGATCTCCAGCATCACAATGAGTTGCGAGAGCCCATGCTTGTTTTGGTCAGTGATTTCACCTTCCTGTGTCCGACGTTGCCGAGTCGAATTGAGCTAACGGGATGACGGGCCGTGTAGTATGAACCTCGATCGGCTAATGGTATGAAGGCGCAGAGTAATTGGGAAAAAAAGTCCCAGTACCTCTTGACCGAAATTGTCAAATACGAATCTTACATCGACTCCCTCCAATCTGCGATGACTCTCCGACTAAAGAAGCGTGGCGAAAAGGCGCTAGAGCGGGCCCTCGGGGGTGTCGTCCCAGGCGAAGATCTCGCCCGTTCCGGGACGGTGCGAAGAAAGGAACGTGTTGTCGAGGAAGACCCCATCTCAGAATTGGACGAGCAGTCGTCCGCGGCTGTGGGTTCCTCTCGGTTTCATCGACGAGAAACGGCGGAAAGCGGTCAGTGGCCGTAAACATATGATACTCGATTTTTCTTTACATAATAGAGATAATAATCTTTCTTTTTTTTTTTTCCTACTCCCGCGTCCAATTGGGCCCGTGGTGTACTTTGGGAAACGTGGAATATTTATGTATGATATCTCACCTACTACTCCCCCTTGTGTCTACTTTGGATGTTTGCTGTTAGATCAATGGATCTGGTTTGTTACTGATGAACAGAAAGACGAATGACGGGGTGTGCTACGCTGGACAGGGCAACAGTAAGTTACATATTATTACTAGGATCACAGTTCTGACGGCCCGATGAATAATAACCGGACGGGGTTGCCGCCCGTCGTTCTTGGTCTAAACAAACTGTCAGAATGCTTGCATGCCGAATTTCAACACTGCAAATGAGTATGATCGTTGGTATCAAAGCCCCATGTGGTCAAAGACGCACAGGGTACCACTTTCTGGAGCACGAGACTATGTTAGGGTGACGAAATACGACATAGACCTGAATTGTCGGAGGACAACAAGTACTTACCCCGAACCAAAGGGACAGTGCTTGGTCTCATTCATAGTACACCTGCAATGGACAAACTACAGAACACGCTCCATTCGTACAAGCCGTCTCTCTCCTCTGGTATTGAATCTAGTTGTGACCGACTACATCCCTCGCCCTGTATGGTTCTTCCAGGTATTTCTGCTCTTCAGGCGTGAGCGCAATGTTGATGGCACCTAGAGATATGCGAGTGTTAGTGCCGTGCGTACTAGCACGTACTTAAAAATCTGACCAAGAAGATCCAGCAGGTTGTTCAAAGAGGTGGTTCCGACAATGGGAGCAGTAACAACATCCTGCGACATCGACCAAGCAAGCGCGATCTGGGCCATACTAGCGCCCTTCTTCTTGGAGACTTCCTCGAGGCTGTTACTAGAGTTAAACTATCGTTGGCCCGGCGACACCAACAACGCGGCGCACCGGTTAACGATGTCCTTGTCGGACTCGTGTTGGATGTAAGAATTGATGGTCCTATTTGGACAGACGCTCAGACACATGCATGGCACCATTAAAATATGACTCACATATCCGTCTTTCCGCGGATTGTTTGTTCGCCAAGAGGACGAGTGAGCAACCCTCTCGCAAGTGGGGACCACGGAATGCATCCAACACCGAACATCTAATAGCAGGGTCAAGTAAGTGAGGCGGCATCCAAGGCTCGTTTCGTCATTCCCTCACCTTCAATGTCGGGAACATCTCCCGCTCTTCTTCGCGGTATATCAAACTGTGGTGGTTCTGCATGGAAATAAAAGGCGTCAAGTGGTTCGTAATAGCATAGTCTGTGTTGCATGTCAGAGGACGGCCCTCTCGGCTTGAGAAGAAGAGTTACTTTGCATCGCCTGGACTGGGATAACGAGTCAGTGCATGTCCGACTCTCAGAAAAAAAAGACTTACATTGGTACGCCCAGCAAGAAGACATTCCAATGTAACGGACGTATCCAGCCTGAACCACGTCATGTAATGCTTGCATCTGCTTGTCGCGTAAGAAGGAATCTTGAGATTCATTTGATGACCCCTACCGTCTCTTCAATGGGTGTCTCCTTGTCGAAACGATGACCTAAAATGTATTTGAATGAGTTGATTGATGCGTGGAAACCAGCGTACACTGGAGGACATCCACGTAGTCAAGCTGGAGACGCTCCAGACTGTGCTTGATGGATTGGAAGATGTGCTAGAGGGTGAAAGGTACATAAAGCCACGTCAATTGTGCGAACCAACGACAAGCTCCTTCACCTTGCGACTCAAGCCGCGTTGGTTCACGTATCCCAGCTTGTCGGGGTGAACCGCGGACTTGAATATTTTCTCGCCAGGAGTGCGACCGACGACGTTGTAGACCTGGAACCAATGAACAAAAAAACAACGCGCATATACGGACTCACAGACGCATACCTTGGTCATGACCACGATCTCGTCGCGAGGAAGATTCAGCTTCTTGATAGCCTTGCCCAGGACTACCTCCGATGCACCATTCGAGTACATCTACACACAAACGCAGAACACCTCGTCGCAAATCCAATGCAGTTAGATTCAGTTGAGACTTACATCCGCGGTGTCAAAGGTGTTTATGCCTGCGTCATAACTGGCTCTTGGGTTAGCGGGCAGGCTCACATGTGGCGTGTAACTTACGCAGCTTTGATGTGCTCTATGGCTTCCTCCTCGCCGAGGACCCAGTCTTGCCACTCGCTTGTACCTTTTGAGCGTGTAAGGCGTGCAGACAAGGCAGAGCACCGCTCGCTACTGACCATACTGCATAGTTCCCAAGATGATCTTGGAGACTTTTAATCCCGAATTGCCCAATCGGACTACAAAACGGGTGAGTCTGGAAGTGCCATGTGAAGGCGGGGAGACGAACCATAAGGCATAGATTTCTGAACGGCGGTCATTTCTGCAGGGTAGATGCGCCGAGGAGGGGGTAAGCAGGGAGAAAAGTTCAACGTTCAACCTGCGACTCGTGTTTGAATTTATATCGCTGCGAGTCCGTGTTGGCACGTGAGTTGGCCATGTATAATTATCTTATCGTCGGGGCAAGAAACGCTACCCGTTGGATCGGAGCAGCTTCGATTTGAACAACATGAGGCCCTAAAAATTTGCCGCAACATTTGCGCAACATCGAGCTTAAATCTGGCCGTCTGGAGCCCACGTACTACTAGCTGACGACACTAGACACCAATATTCTGGTGGATACTCGTTCCGGCTTGTTCATGGTACCTGCTCGTCGCTCGGCCCATCAGTCAGCTAAATAAAGTGACGATGGGAATATGGGCAAAGTTAGCGGGCCGGTTTCGCGTGTTTTTTTGGCACAAGATGCTGAGGGTACTACTAAGCCCAACCAGTGGGTCGTCTGTGGTGTTCAACGTTCAAGCTCGACATATATTCAATTCACCACTTCAATCTGCGGGATCAAAATGGCAGCCATAGTAGCACATGTGTAGTTTTGAAGTCAGGCTGGCCGTGTACACTGTAGTACTTATGATGTCGCTGCTTGAGCTAATGTGAATATTTGCAAGCTAGAACCACTCATCCAAACGATCATTCTGGTATTCACCTTTGCCTCCTGCCCGACAGCATACTATCTAATACATTTACGCCGGCGCATGACCGGTCGACCACCACTCCCAGATAAACTGTGCACTGCGGTTCTCAAGTCCCTTGATATATTCGAGGTACAAAATTTCCCTCTTTGGATCTGTCAAGTCCACACTGGATGTCAGAACAGCAGCTAGTTTCTTGCTCGTGTCGGACAGCTGAGTCGCGTTGAAGTGGATGCCTTTTCCGCTGTGGTCCATATCCAGTCGAACATACGGGATGACAGTAGATGTCCCCTGTAAACTCACCCCTGACAACGCTCAGGTTAGTGTGTGGACGTTTTGGTGGAAAGTTGCAGTGCATGGAGTACACACCAACTACTTTGCCAAATGCCGGACTTACTTTCATTCGACTGCCGATCCATTGTCAGTATATTTGAAAGCAGAGGGTACCGGTGTGCTAACCTGACATAGAGTTCCAGCTCTGATGGGTCAATCTTATCCCTCCCCGAGTTCACCCAATTGCAACTGGCGACAGAGGCAACAGAGTACGAGGCAAATACTCCTCTTTTTCAGCAATGACTCCAACTTTTCCTGTCGACAAAACAAGTATCAGTTTCCCAAGAGAATAGGCTGAAGTAGGACACTTGATAGAACGCACGTTCTTCAGGACTCGGACTTGAATCGGACGACATGTCAATACGATATTTCGGTGGGGGTTCAAATCGTTAGGAGTCGAGTCTTTCATATGACGAGACGCTAACCAAGCTGCATGGTAATAGATACATCAGGTAGACGGTTAGCTACTAACCGACTGTAGCTGTCGAGTGTCCTGACTGGTCCAGACTAATCGAGACCAAAACCAATCCGCTGATGGCCAGGTCACGGAGATTAAGCATGCAGCGTGACGGCGAAGTGGTAACATCTGGACAACAGATGCGCTCGTTGTCCTTTCTGATCGTGCAGCGAAGTCTGAAAAAGAACGGCGTAACTTAAAGGATAATATGATGATAATTTGAAACATCCAAAAATATGCAACGCACCGTCTACTACGTCCGAAATTTAGTGATGTGCAGGGCCTCAGTGACTCACCAGACCCAAAGCCAGGCACTAGGCCCTCGAAAGCCCTGTATGTGGGCCTGGCTTAAATAGGGCTTCTGGCCTGTGTAGGACTGTTTGTACTACAGTATGTGTCGCGAATTAACACATAGTCATGGTGTGTCACTCGACCTATAGCACGTGTTCAATTCACCACTTTCTGCGGGATCAAAATGGCAACCATCACTAGCACTTGTGAGGCTTTTCGGAAGTCAGGTTGTGCCCGTGTAGTACTTATGATGTCGCTTCTTGGGCTAATGTGAATATTTGCAAGCTAGAACCACTCCTCTCAGAACAGTGTCAAGGAGGGCTCGGTACACACTGCATACGTCTCATCCAAACGATCATTCTCGTATTCACCTTTGCCTCCTGCCTGACAGCATATCCACTACATTTACGACGGCGCAATACCGGTCGACCACCACTGCCAGATAAACTGTGCACTGCGGTTCTCAATTCCCTTAAGATAGTCGAGGTACAAAGTTGTCCTCTGTGGATCTGTCAAGTTCACACTGGATGTCAGAACAGCAGCTAGTTTCTTGGTCGAGTCGGTCAGCTGAGTCGCGTTGAAGTGGATGCCTTTTCCGCTGTTGTCCATATCCAATCGAACGTACGGGATGACAGTAGATGTCCCCTGTAAACCCACCCCTGACAACGCTCAGGTTAGTGTGGACGATTTGGTGGTAAGTTGCGGTGTATGCGATACAGACCAACTACTCTGTCCTTGCCTGTGCCTAGTCGACTGTCAATCTGTCATCAGTGTGTCTGAAAGCAAAGTTAACCGACATGCTGACCCTGTGTAAACTTTTAACTTTGTAGGATCAATCTTGTCCTTCCCCGAGTTCACCCATGCGCAACTGGCGACAGAAGCAGCAGAGTACGAGGCGAATTGCTTCACTTCTTCAGCGAAGACTCCAACTTCCCTTGTCGACAAAATGTCAGTTCCCCAAGAGAATGTGCATTAGAACACTCGATAGAGCGCACGTTCAGGATCTGAATCGGATGACATGTCAATAGTTCGGTTGGGGGTTCAAATCGTTATGAGTCGAATCTTTTATATGCTGAGACGTTAACCAAGCTGCATGGTGGTAGATACCAGGTCACGGAGATTAAGCATGCAGCGTGTAACATCTGGACAACAGATACGCTCATTGTCCGTTCTGATCGTGCAGCGAAGCCTGAAAAAGAACGGCGCAAGGATCATATGATGATACGAAAACGGTGTACACTCATTTGAAACATCCACGCACCGTCTACGTCCGAATTTACCATCTCCGACATCCTTTCATGACCGCTGCATTCCCGGTCTAGCAATGGGGATAACGAGGGGCATCTCTCGATCCCCAGATCATGATGAACGTCTTCCCGAAGAAGCCACCCGCCCTCAGATCGCCACAAGTCTACATCTGGACTCCCGCTCCCGTCTTCCGAGCACCGGTTCTCATACAGAGCGAACGTTGTCAGATTTGCAGGGGGTTTCAGTTGCTTACTGTGATCATCCAACAATCTGGGTCACATTCAACTTTACAGGGGCCCAGACCGTCATCAGGAAGACGGGAAGGCGACGGTGTGGCCAGGCGAACATTGTCAACACATTTCAGTCTGGAAATATTAACTCCCGTTCTGCTTCCTGATCATAGCGGTGATAGCAGGGTTTGAAGTCGTAGCTCTTGCACCGCGGGCCGTGCGACGTTCTATCGATAAGTTAACCATTACAAACATGCCGTACTGGGCGTCGACGGCGGGATATGGGGTATATGTGTCAGACTCGGAAATCGAAAGTGAAAAGGGAGACTCGGTACGGGAAACATCCTTGCACGAACGGACTGGATGACGCACATCAGTTTCGAAAACCTCAAGGAGGTCGACCTGAGAGAATCGATCTTGTTTCCTATCGGATTTGATGAGAGAGTCTGTGCTACAATCGCCTTCCTGATGGGCCTCAACAAACCGGGACACCGTTTCCTCCCCTGTTCTTGCGTTCCGCAAGATCCCCCTGACTTTGGGCGCGACCGCGATACAGAGGCGGGACACAAAGCATATCTTTGGCGAATGGTTCAACCTCTCCCTCAACCGCGCAAGATCAGGAGACTACAACGCCAATCGTTGTCAGCTCAGGTTGCTAACTCCCTAGACCCTGCATCCTGTCTGCCAACGAGACGACGGAATCTGTCTGGGGAGCCAATGACGGTGCCGTAGAGTTTTCCAGGGCCTAATATATGGTTAATCATGTCGTTGGAACTCTCTGAGTTCCCTTGATTCACGCACGTTGTACAAGAGGTCCACATCACGGTTCAGATCATCTCGGACGCGTTCCGATCGATCCTTGGACCATTTGTGGTGCCTTTTCTTCGCGGCCTGCTTGGCGCTAATGTTTTGCTTGCTGGTACTGGACCGAGCTTTGGCAGAATAAGACTTGTGGTTAGTCTTGCTTCCCATGGCGAAGTTTTCCAACGGTGCGTCGAGCGGTGAGCCGCTTACGTCAGACTTTGAAGTTGGGTCCCAGAAGTTCACGTGGGGTGAATCACTCGCAGCGCGTTCGCCGTATGCAAAGTTCGACTCGATTCCACGCTTTTCTTGTCTTGCCAACCATCTGACGCGACCAACGATCCCAGAAGATACGGTACGAACTAAAACAGTTGCGACCCAACCAATTCAGAACGATGGCAGACACTCCGACTCTGAGTGTTACGTTGCTTGGTGCTGGTCAAGAAGTCGGACGTTCTTGTTGTGTACTCCAATACAGAGGAAAAACTATAGTCTGCGATGCTGGTATTCACCCTGCATACAGTGGAATGGCATCTCTTCCATTCGTCGACGAGCTTGACTGGAGCACCGTGGATGCCATTTTGATCACGCAGTACGTTGTCAATTGTCAACTATGTCCAACGCTAATTCGCGACACGTACAGCTTTCATCTTGACCATGCCGCCGGGCTGACCTACGTTATGGAAAAAGTAGGTTGGATATCTCTCTCATGTCTTACTCCGCTGATTTCTTCACAGACCAATTTCAAGGACGGTAAAGGTAAAGTATACATGACACATCCAACAAAGGCTGTGCACAAATTCATGATGCAAGACTTTGTTCGCATGAGGTCTGTTGTCCGTCTAGGTTGGTCATATGCTTCACATTTACATGTTAACAATTCAGCTCTTCGTCATCCGATGCCTTGTTCACACCGATAGAACTGTCTATGTCGCTCTCTTCCATCATCCCAGTTTCGGCGCATCAGTTAATTACACCGTGTCCAGGTGTCTCCTTCACACCGTATCATGCAGGACACGTGCTTGGAGCTTGTATGTACTTGATTGACATTGCAGGTCTTAGAATTCTCTATACTGGCGACTACTCCCGCGAAGAGGATCGTCATCTTGTAAAAGCGGAGATTCCTCCAATCCGCCCAGACGTACTCATTGTCGAGAGTACGTATGGTGTACAAAGTTTGGAAGGAAGAGAGGAAAAGGAACTGCGGTTCACAAGCCTGGTACACTCCATCATCAGGCGCGGAGGGCATGTATTGCTGCCCGCGTTCGCTCTGGGCAGAGCGCAGGAGCTGCTTCTCATTTTAGATGAATATTGGAAAAGGCATCCCGATTTACACAACGTCCCGATATACTACGCGTCAAGCCTTGCAAGGAAATGTATGGCGGTTTACCAAACCTACATACACACGATGAACGCAACCATTCGGTCAAGGTTTGCGAAACGAGACAATCCATTCGTGTTCAAGTAGGCATTGTCGTTGTAGTCTCATCACGTTGCACTAAATCTTTCGTAGACATATTTCTAATCTTCCTCAGCCGCGAGGGTGGGAACGGAAAATAGCCGAAGGACCTCCGTGTGTTGTACTCGCTAGTCCGGGTTTCCTGCAATCAGGACCTAGTCGCGAGCTACTCGAACTATGGGCTCCGGATCCGAGAAACGGTCTTATTATTACCGGATACTCCATCGAGGGCACACTCGCTCGGGTGAGTGGTAGTTGGAATGAAATTAACTTTCACTATCTTGCTCGCTCCTCGTGTATCGTATTATCGAAATGTCACGTCGTTTTCTGCCTTAATGTCTGAAAAACCTCAGCTTATCACAACTGTCTAGGATATCATGACGGAACCTGAAGAAATTATATCCCTAAAAGGACACTCCATCCCGCGTAAAATTTCAGTGGATTATATCTCTTTCAGCGCTCATGTTGATTATTCGCAAAACTCGGAGTTTATCGAGCTAGTCAAGGCGCAACATGTTGTGAGTAACGATCCTAGATATCCAATGCATCGATTCAATGAACATTCGGGAACCTTAAGGTCCTTGTTCACGGAGAACAGACTGCAATGGGCCGTCTGCGTGCTGCCATGACAGCACGTTACAAGGATCGCGATGAAGACGTCAAAATCCATACTCCACGAAACCTAGAGACACTTGAGCTCTCGTTTCGTGGCGAACGTGTAGCAAAAGTGAGTCATGACCCACACTTGCTTTCCTCGCTTGACGGCATTTGAAATAGGCTATCGGCACGTTGGCCTCGAAAGCGCCGCAGGAGGGGGATATTGTTTCCGGTCTCCTTGTATCAAAAGATTACTCCTATACGCTTCTTGACCCCCGCGACCTTCGAGATTTTGCTGGACTGTCGACGACGATTGTGACACAGCGGCAGAGGGTTGTACTTGGTGTCGGCTGGGATTTGGTACGCTGGCATCTAGAAGGAATGTATGGCAGTGTGGAGGATGGCCTGGACAAAAATGGAGTCCCAACGATGAGGGTTAGTCTTGTTCAGTCCAGGTAGCGCCACCTCTGAAACAAATTTAGGTCATGGGCGTTGTTGACGTGAAGAACACGGACGAGCACGAATTAACGCTGGAATGGGATTCGGGTGCGAGCAACGATATGATTGCCGATTCTACGCTATCTTTGATTACGGGGATTGACAAGAGTCTGGCATCCGTGAAGCGTACGTGTCATACATACCACCCACTCGTTCCCACTGCTAACGACCATTTGATTTTGGTGCAGTTACGACTCAAGCCTGCTCGCATCAACACCCTCATGCCGACTCCGACTCGGAATCGTCGTACACCCGATTACAACGCCTTGCCTGGTTCTTTGAGGCGCATTTTGGGGAGGTGGAACTGCATATGCCTGAGGAATCTGAGCAAGGCGAGGAAGAGCACGAACAAGGTGAAGATACGAGCCGCGACCCAGCATTGATCGTACGCGTAGATGATGCTGACGCACACATCAATCTCGTTTCTTTGGTACGCCTTTCAAGCGTATTGAAGGTTGTCCCCGCTAATAGTAATACTGTTTCCTCCTTTAGTTGGTGACCAGTTCTAACGAAGCTCTGAGGAAACGTGTCGAAGCTGTGCTGGATATGGCGGTGACGACCATTAGTTCCCTCACGCAATCTTTCCAATCGGGCGCGTCCGTGCTGGAGGAAGAAGCTGCGGTTGGAAAGGAGGCTGATCACCAAGATAGGCCGTCGGAGGCATTGGGGGACGAGGGTGGCTCCGCTGTTCAGCAATCGAAACTGCTTCATGCCGAGACTTTGGATATGGTCGAAGGCTAAGTTTACGTACTACGGGCAGCGCGGTGTACGCTGGGAAAAGAGGGTGGATTGTATGTAAGGTAGTTACATACAATATACGGACTGATAGGAAGGCGGGAATCTAGGAGAGAGAGAGCGGGCGAAGCGCGTAGCGCTGACCGGTCCGGAACGGGAGGGACACCTGCTGGTGGGCATGAGCTGCGATCCCGTGGGGTAGGAGTGCCGGACGACGCGCGTAGCTGCGCACCCAGGAGGTAGTCGGAAGGAGTGACGTACCTGGAGAAAGACTAACGGCGGAATGGAGGGATTGTATGTCGGAGGAAAGATTCGTGTAAGGCCGGGGTGGCTTGCAGGTATGGGGCCATGATTTGGGCGTGCTTGCGGAGGTAGATGAGAAAGGCGTCACTGGCCCAGCGGCCTTTGGCTTTGACGACGTCGAAGGGGACGTTCCAGAGCAAGTATTCGAGGGTGGAACCGATGCGTATACCGTGGCCTTTGAGGGGAGTGAGGCCGGCGGTCTTGAAAGCACGCTCGAGGGTCTTCAGGAACTTTGTCCGTGTCAAGGGGATGAAGCCCTTCTTAGTCCGGTAGGCGAAAAGGTGGGCGTTGGGTGGTGGGTTGTTCAAGGAGAGGTGGTGGTGGATGGCAGTGTGGGGATCATAAGGGCCGGACTGCTTGGCCCAGCTTACATCCTCGCCTTGCTGGGATGACTTGGTGCGAGGGAGGCGGAAATTGGTTACCTCGAGGCCTTGGCGGTCGTGTTGTAGGGACATGTGCTCCCTTGTTACGTGGATCGCCGGGTTGAAAGCGGGGATGTTTGCTACAGTGAATTCACCTGTCCGGGCGGTGGCGAAAAAAGTGGTGGTGAGGCAGGCGAACACGGCGGCGTCAAGAGGGTCGTTGAGGTTGAGGTGGTCGCGGAGTCGAGTGATGATGTCGAGGGTGTAGGGCTCATGGGGGGAATGTTTGGAGGACGGGGGGGCGAGGGACTTAGCCGCTTTGAGCAGCGCGTCGGTTTCGTTGGGGTTGGGGGACCACTCCAAGCCGTGGAGGGTGTGCCAAGCGTGGACGCTGTTGAAGTAATTAGCGACAGTGCTACCCGCGTAGATGCCGGCGAGAGAGGAGATGAAGGTGGAGAGAATTTCAGGGGAGGCGGGGTGGCGCGTTTCGATTTCGGGAGGCATGTAGGTAGGGTCTATCTGTTCGCAGGATCAGCAACGTCGATCAGGTAGCGATGGAGGGTGAGGCCACCTCGAGGACACAGTACTTGCCCGCCTTTTTCTTCTGCAACAGGTCGAGTGCTTCTCTGGCGTATCCCGGGGCGATCACACCATCGGAAACCTCCCTGGAGATGATTTTGGCAGTAGCGAGGTCGCATGGCGTAGACAGAGCAATGAAATCACCAAACGAGGACATGCGATCCGCACCTGCGTACGTGTCGTCTGGTCAGATCCGCGACAGTACCCTTTTCCATTGAGAAACTGACCTCGTGCGCGCGCGTATGCACAAGCAAGCGGCGTAAGAGGCTCTTTCAGATCGTCAACTCCGTAGACTTGTTTCTCGGTCTCATCCAACGCAACGCCCACTGCAGCACCGGCAGGGGAAACGTGCTTGAACGAAGCAGCCGCAGGGAGGTTCAGTGCCGCCTGTAGTTCCTTTACCAACGCGTACGAGTTGAGCGCATCCAGGAGATTGATATACCCAGGCGATCCGCATAAGACTACTCGGACAAACGTGAGTCATGCACCACGAGCGAGACGACAACGACAAGCCACACACCCTCGAAAGGCAATTCACCCTCGGTCACGAACGCTTGTGCCGGTTTTTGATGCGGATTAGCACCATAGCGCAACACCATGCGTTGCATCGACTGACTCTCTGGCGACGACGCGTATTGCTCTCTAAAGTACCCGCTGATCGCATCGTCGTACTTGGCGGTCATCTCGAACGCCTTGAGCGCAAGACGGCTCCGCAGTGCCTGACTCACGTCCCCATTCTGCCAGGCATCCAAGAACGCATCATAGTCCGCCGGATCGGACAACACGCACACCCGTTCGTGGTTCTTGGCTGCCGCTCTGAGCAGGGTGACGCCCCCGATATCGATCTCTTCGACGGCGTCTACGAGCGTACACCCCGGCTTGGCGATGGTGGCAGAAAAAGGATACAGGTTGCAGACGACGATGGCGATCTTGGAGATGGACTGGTCTGCGAGGTCGCGCTCATCAGAGGGGATCGCACGCGCGAGGATGCCTTGGCAAAAGCGAATCGCTTCAGACATCGATGGACCGACGGCGGGAGAGACCGGTTACCTCCGTGGACGGCAGGATGGAGCGTCTTGACGCGTCCGCCGAGCATTTCGGGTGCCTTGGTGACGCTGGAGACATCTCTGTGGGAGGCGTTGAGAATATGGAGGGAGGTGAT